>OX457026.1:5988551-6233333 GCA_949752745.1 Protula sp. h YS-2021 | reverse complement strand
AAACTACATGTAACACTCCTGGCCACAGGGGCGCGTCCTTGGGTACAAATACCACACAATATGTAACACTCCTAGCCACTGGGACGCCTCCTGGCGGGCAAATGGCAAACTACATGTAACACTCCTGGCCACAGGGGCGCGTCCTTGGGTACAAATACCACACAATATGTAACACTCCTAGCCACTGGGACGCCTCCTGGCGGGCAAATGGCAAACTACATGTAACACTCCTGGCCACAGGGGCGCGTCCTTGGGTACAAATACCACACAATATGTAACACTCCTAGCCACTGGGACGCCTCCTGGCGGGCAAATGGCAAACTACATGTAACACTCCTGGCCACAGGGGCGCGTCCTTGGGTACAAATACCACACAATATGCAACGTGTCACGCGTTGTCATATGTTTGTTGAAAGTTCACCGGGAAATTGGCAGCAAAAATCTTCTCAGACAAACATCAGACAAACATGTGACAAAACATATGACACCACGTGACAAACATATGACAAACACCTGACAATCACGCGGCAAACTCCTGACAAACACGTGACAACCATATGACAAACACGTGACAAATATATAACTAACACGTCATAAACACGTGACAAACATATGACAACACGTGACACCCCTGCACATGTATATCATACATTTTCAGTAACCATTAATCACATGTAAAGTGAACGTTTCTTGGCTACCTGCATAACCGTGGTCTCCATGCAAGCGTCGATGAAGTGCTGGGTTTCGGTCACTTCTTTTTGCGTTAACTCTTCGGCAACTTCCGTGTCGCTTTCGTAGTTATCAAGCAGACGATACAGAGCTATACGAAAATAACGAAAAAAAAAAAAACGAAACAAAAACAAACATTGATATAATTCCACCTTCAATAAAAGGCGAATATGGACAGCGATGCTTTGACAGTAATTTTCAATCGGTTTCTTATTCTTCACTACTCCACTAAACAGAATATAAATTGCTCTTCAATATAATATTTTTTTTGCAAATATAAATCTCTAAAAAGTAGTAACAACAAATTTCGTGATTAGTGATTTAGCGACAATTCATCTAGCGACAACTGATTTAGCGACAATTCATCTAGCGACAACTGGTTTAGCGACAATTCATCTAGCGACAACTTATTTAGCGACAATTCATGTAGCGACAACCGATTTAGCGACAATTCATCTAGCGACAACTGATCTAGATTCTCAAAACCTTGTTTATTTATTTATTTATCTCTTGTTTGTTATTACATTTTTCTCTGTTTTTGTCTAACCGCATTCATATTTTATAGAGGATAAACAAATGAACCCTTACACACTGGCATATTATAGACCCAATAATTTCGTTGGCCAAGGCGGTCCTTAGCAAGACATTGAAGGGAATGACCTAGATTCAGATAAAGGGATTTGATCTAGATTCAGATTTAGGCAGTTGACCTAAATTTAGATTCAGGGGGTTGACCTAGATTCAGATTTAGGGGTTGACCTAGATTCAGATTTAGGGAGTTGACCTAGATCCAGATTTAAGGGTTTGACCTAGATCCAGATTTAGGGGTTTGACCTTGATTCAGATTTAGGGGGTTGAACTAGATTCAGATAAAGGGGTTTGACCTAGATTCAGATTAAGGGTATTGACCTAGATTCAGACTAAGGGATTTGACGTAGATTCAGGTTTAGGGGTTTGATCTAAGTTAAGATTAAGGGGTTTGACCTAGATTCAGATTTAGGGAGTTGACCTAGATTAAGATTAAGGGGGTTGGCCCAGATCCAGATTTAGGGGGTTGGCCCAGATTCAGATTAAGGGGTCTGACCTAGATTCAGATTTAGGGGGTTGACCTAGATCCAGATTTAGGGGGTTGACCTAGATCCACATTAAGGGGGCTGACCTAGATCCAGATTTAGGGGGTTGACATAGATCCAGATTTAGGGGGTTGACTTAGATCCAGATTTAGGGGTTTGACCTAGATTCAGATTTAGGGGTTTGACCTAGATCGAGGTTTAGGGAGTTGACCCAGATCCAGATTTAGGGGGTTGACCTAGATCCAGGTTTAGGGGGTTGACCCAGATCCAGATTTAGGGGGTTGACCTAGATCCAGATATAGGGGGTTGACCTAGATCCAGATTTAGGGGGTTGACCTAGATCCACATTAAGGGGGCTGACCTAGATCCAGATTTAGGGGGTTGACATAGATCCAGATTTAGGGGGTTGACTTAGATCAAGATTTAGGGGTTTGACCTAGATTCAGATTTAGGGGTTTGACCTAGATCGAGGTTTAGGGAGTTGACCCAGATCCAGATTTAGGGGGTTGACCTAGATCCAGGTTTAGGGGGTTGACCCAGATCCAGATTTAGGGGGTTGACCTAGATCCAGATATAGTGGGTTGACCCAGATTCAGAGTAACAAATTTCATTATTCCGCTTTGTGTAGAAGAATTTCAAAGAACTGTAGAGTAGTAAGTCACGGGGTTACTATCCCTGTAAGTCCGGCAGATCAGACAGCCTCAGGTTAAGGCATATAGGACATTGTGGTCAACGGTAAAAAGACTCTCCGATCCCACCCCCCCCCTCCCCCCGCCAGGTCAAAAGCCTTTATGTCTATTCCAAGAAGAATGGGTATATGTGGTTGGATGGAAGTGTCGCTAAATCAATTGTCACTGGATCAATTATCACTAGATCAATTGTCACAACATCAATTGTCACTGGATCAATTATCACTGGATCAATTGTCACTCGATCAACTGTCACTGGATCAATTGTCACAAGATCTATTCTCGTCAGACCAATTGTCGCTAATCAATTGCCAGGATACCACTCTCATTTGAGGGGGGGGGGGGCCGCCTGAACTAAATTTATTTAATGCCGTTAAAGTACCACATGAGCGTCTGAGGCATGAAATATCTTTACCTTTGTAGGTTTCTCTTTCAAACACAGAGTCATCTACCCAAGTAAACAGTTTATAACGCGCCCAATCTCTGTCCAAGTGTCTGGTACTCGTCACATACCCTGCAGAGATACACAGTATACCTAAGTCTCTGGTACTCGTTACATACCCTATAGTGATGCACAGTATATCTAAGTATCCGGTACCCCTTAATACCCTTCACAGATACGCAGTATATCCCAGTGCCGCTTCTGTTCTTTAAATTTTAATTTTATAACTATTATTTCTTCACCTTTTCATCCTCGCACAAAAAGCAAAAGTCGCATCAAATCCAAGAAAGTTAAGAAAATTCAGCAAATACTCTGTGAGCATTTGTATGCTTCATTCAAGAAATCTACTTTAATCTGTTCCAGGGTTGAGACTTCGTAAAATTTTCCGGTGGCCCTCCGGGCGACCAACTTTAAAACCTTAGTCGCCCGGCGCAATTTTTTCAAAGTTTGTCAAGCCCGCCTCACTTGAAAATTCCAACCCTGTGTTCTTCAAATATCAAATATTTTACAAAAAATTCCACTAACAGAACATCAACAAGTTAACAAACATACATTATATTGCCACTGAAGCTGAAAAGTTTCAAACGTCTTGAAATTTCTAACCTAAAGCACTTGACTTAAAACAATGTTTTTTTTAAAGAAATAACAGGCGGACTGGACACAAACCCAAAATGGAGACACTCAGACGGACGGAGGGACAGAACACTCCGGTTTTGGCGGAGTAGACAGACGGGAACTTGACAAACAAACCCGCAGGTACAGGTGTTAAGGGGCTACCTTGGAGATCGATATCGTAGTCTGTTCCTTGCTCGCACTTGTTCCCATCCATCTCCCACAGCTTCGTAATGATCTCCGAAAGTTCCTCATCTGGTTCGAAACTTAAAACAACACAAAACAAGTCAAATAAAAATTTGTTTTCTGCAGAAAAAAACACGAACTTTCATCAAACCAATTGTTATAGAACAAATTACTATGAATAAAATTTACAGAAACAAGTAAGTATTTGTGAAACACACGCAGGCCCCAACCGCCCCCCAAATTCATAGGGGTGTAAAGCGATGACGGACAGACGGACGGACGGACAGACACCCCAAACCTATAGGCCCCAATCCGAAGGGTTGGGGCCTAAAAAAGGAAACAGACGAAAACAAAAGCTTGTGACGGGCTTGTTCATTACCACTGCACATCAATTTAGATGTGTAAATAACAACACTCCAGTAAAAACGACATTTTTATTTCAATCTGAAAAAAAACTTGGTTTCAAATAAAGTAACAGATCATTAAATACGACTTTTATATGAACGAAAACCTGCAGCAAGTAAAAGGAGGAACCTAAAATTTCCCTGAACTCATGAGTCAGGTGAAATTAAGTGGACAGTAGTCGAAGTCGAATACTTCACTTAAAATTTCACCTTAAACTCATTTAGCAAATTTTAAAGGAGCTCTGGGTTATGCTTACATTGAAAGTAGAGACTGAAGTAGAAAAAGTATAATGAGTTTTTCTGACGAATATTGAAACATCGTACCATGTTGTCAACAAACATCTGTTGTATTCTTAACAGAATTTAAGGATTGTTTGAGTTTAAAGCGACAGAGTGTAACAATAACATTGTGATTCAAATCTATGAGGTGTAAGCGACTGATCGCATCTGGTCAAATATTCATTAATTTTATCACAACAACAAAAACTTACGAAGTGAAATTTCTGTATAAACAGTTAAACAATTATGAACATTTCAATGAAATTTTCATTGGGCTTTGCAACTCTTTTGTTATTTGTTGACACTCAGAAAACAATTTAAAGTCAGGATTCCGGTAGTACTAGGTGGCTGTTGCGATCTTGACAGCAAAGTCATAGTTTCTATATCAGAACTTGAAGTCATTTTTTTTTCGGCGCGCGATACGGGCCTTTGGCGCTATGCTGGAAAGGGTGCACCACATGAAATTCTAATTGTCTTTCCTTTCGAATAAAAAAAACCTTCATATGATCATTTTAAAACTATTTTACTTAATATTCAGCCCCTTTATTCGGCAACTTGTGTATATCTTGATTTTTGCCACTTTTTTCTGTCACTTCTTTATATCTATCCCAACCGAATTCGGTCGAAACGCAAGACTTTTCGGCAAAAGTCTAAGTAATAATCCGCTTTTTACAAATGCAAGACCACAGTTGATGGATCTATGGCCCTTTCTGACCTGGGAAGATAAAAAGGGTCCGCTGGCACCAGGATTCCATTTAATCAGACAAAAATTATGCTTTGTAGAACGGAAACGGATCGAAATACGCGGATAACTTTCTCACCACAAAAGGGGTGTGGTCCTTTGTTCAAAGCACCTTACCCCCTTAAAATAGCTCAAGTAGCATTAGTTAAGACTCTGATATGCGACCTTAACTGTGCACTTACTTGAATGTCAAGTCAGGTTTAAGTTAAGGCCTGAAGTGAGGTGGGCAGGAAGCGGTGGGCGTTGCTGTCCAAACCCAGCCTCTACGGCGGTTTGGGCTGTTATGTCCACCTTTTTACTTCACAGACCCACAGGGGTTCGGCGAAAATAGTGTTAACAAAAAGGAACTGCCATTCAAAATATCAATCAGCTCCATGTTTTTACACAACAGATGGATCTCATCAGAGGTCAGCTGTTTTATAACAACGCGTACCTGGTTGAGCGATAATATAAGTTCCCACATCACCATGAATTTCCTGAAGCAAAATACTAAATGTCACCATAGACCCAAAGACAATGATTTAACTTACTTTTCTGCCATGATTTTTTACTGTAAATAAGAAATAATGCAAAGAATTTCCTCTGAAAGCGAGCAGAAAAAACTTCACTTCCTGGATCTATTTTTTTATGCTGCACAGTTAGTGTGAGAACCCTAGAGTTGTCGCCCTCTTTCTTTTATAAATATTTTGGTTAGAATTTTTTAGAGATTTTTAGAATACGGGCCTGGCAAGGTTTCTGGACGTGACCATCAAAAAATACGGCCCCATTGGCTTGGCAGCATAAAAAATAGGCCCCAAAATCTCCCGGCTGCCAACGACCCGAGACCCATTCCCTTTTTAGGCAATGTTTTTCGGAAAGAGCTCCGCCACTCTCTTCGTATTTTGAATATTTTCTTATGATTTCTTTATAACTGATTAGCAATGTTGTCATGTCCAGATTCCTCCGCGGGTCAATTCGATTTCTCATTGGCTGTATGGGAAGTCCCTCTCTGGATAGCCGGGGAATAAAACTCCCCGGCGAGGCTGGAGAGAGCAGACAAGCATTGACCGAGCTACAGAGAGAGATAGAGAAAGCCTTACTTGACAGCCATTGAGAAACCGAGAATAAAGCTAGCAAGGTATAAATCTGTAAAAGAAAATCTGTTAAGGAATAGTGGAATAAATTTAAAGATCACCGATAAAAGTCAAGTCTTTTTATTGAATTCAGTTTTGGATTAAACAAGCTGTTTCTGAAAGAAACAGCCCCGAAGAGTCGCACTTTTTAACCTGGCGAAAAGTGCACCTTTTTCAACTCTTCTTTTCATCATTTAAGGCTGGAAGAGTCGCGCTTTTCACTAGCTGAGAAGTGCATCTTTGCCACTCTTCGGATAGCAAGAGAACGAGGGTCGTGTTGCTAATTGGGGTGGCAACACACAGTAAAACAACCCTTTATCGACCTCCCCAAGCGACATCGTCGTCGTACTGTCGGTTCTCTAATGGGCAGTATTACGAGGGTGGCGACACTGGCGCAGTCAGCAGGATCTTTTCTGGATTAAATTCTATTTATTTTTAGTCTGAAAGAGACGAGCCTAAAGAAAAAATAATAAAACGGATAGTGAGTAAAGTCTTCCTATGTTCTGTCGTTTCAGTAGATGAACGAGCAGAACATCAGTTCCAGCACCGTACCGAGAGACCTGCCTTCCCGCTTCTATTGTTTTGAGTGTGGAAAGATTCGTTCCTCAGCGTTCTGGGCCCACAAAGCCAACAACTGGGCCTATCAGCCTTGCCTCTGGTGTAACTCGGTGCTGCGCTGTCATTCCGGATCTTACCATAGTTTCAAGTGCCCGGAGCGGCCATACCGAAACAGCAGGCACTGGGACCAGATCCGTTGTCGTTGCCGATACCCGTTCTAATCGTGAGTATTCTTTTGATCATTTGAGGTAACAATAGGGTTCTAAAATCCGTTCGCGAGAAATTCGAATGAAGTCATTCTCGGTCTGGCAACCTGTTTTTCCTCGAACTGAGAAAGTAATATCCACGTGGTGAAAATTGGTGATTTTAGAAAAGTTTCGGTTTTATCCTCGAAAGTTGAGGATAGAATCCCTATTCGGCATATTCATTGTGTTTTCTGATAAGGATATATTGTTTCAAGCTCGAGAAAGTGAAAGTTTTCGTACGTAAACTATGGATAAAAGCTTTGATCAAAAACCGGAGGTAAGCGAGGAGGTCTGGCCGGATGGTCAAGATTGGGAGGATAGTGAGGTAGTTTTAGGGGCTTGTAAGAGGCTTAACAGCTACGAAGATTTGCCTGATACGGCAAAATGGGAGCCCAAACCAAAAATCAAGAGCGAAGATGGGGGATTTTATCGTTCAGTTTCTAAGAGTTCCGTGAAGTCTGCCTATGAGTTGGAAGAAAAAGAACGTGAAATTGAGCGAAGGGAGCGTATGCTTGAAAGAAAAGAGAGAGAGTATGAGCGGGAAATGAGATGGAAAGAAAAACAGTCCGGTGATAGAGAAAAGCAGCTTGAGGAAATGTTAGATAGGACAATTGCTGCGTTGGATGAAAGGGATAATTATATCGAGAGTAGGGAAGAAAGTGTTCGGGAATTGCAGGAAACTGTGAACCGTCTACGCGTGTTTATTGAGAAATTGCCTATTCCCCGTAGTCAAGAGTATCACGGTCCTACTCCCGAAGATCCCCTCAAGAAACGTTTTTCTTTTTCTCAGCCTGCTCCACAGGCAGACGAATTAGAAGAGCCGTTGCATTCGGCAGCCAAGTCTTCATTTGTAGGGAAAAGTGGGGATTATGGGGTTGAACAGCCGTGCAAACCCCGGGGATCGGGTATACAGAGCAAAGAAAAGACGGGTTTTGAATATGGGTATGAAGCTGATACAGAGGAGGAAGATAATTGGGAAGAACAATATCTTTCTGACGCCAAAGTGCGCGCAAAAAGTCCTAGGTTTCAGCATTTGTCAAGTCCCCGTGGTCCTGTTTTCTCTCGCTGTAGTACGCCCAAAGTCCCTGGTAGAGATTTGCCTCCCATGTTTCCGGAAGAAAAGGTATCAGGTTTCGGTTACCGGCCTCCTAGTGAGAGATCAAAGCTGCAAGAATTTGCAAATCCGAGATCTGTTCCTGAAGAAGAAAGGCATAGGTCAGATCCATCTCCTACTCGTTACAAAAGTCCAGGTGCTTTTAAACCCTATCATGAGGTTGCACCTGAATACGAGGGAAATGTAAATGTCATGCCCGGAGAAGTGCTAAGAAAATTTACTTCTCAGCCATACAGCCGAAAAGACTACGTGGAACCAAAATTCACTAGTCCACAGGCAGTAAATAGCATGACCAGAGCGTTTCCGGTAGAGACAATCAGGAAACAAATAATTCTTCCCGATAAATATCAGGGAAATACACCGCTCTCTGACTATCTAGTCCATTTTGAGATGTGTGCTGAATTAAACGGGTGGTCTGAACAAGAAATGGCTAAGTACCTAGCGTTTAGCTTGAGGGGTTCTGCTCAGAAATTGCTGGGTACATTGCATAGTGAGCAGGTAAGAGATTATTTCTCGCTGAAAGCAGTTTTAGAAGAACGATTTGGTACCGAGGGACAGACAGCAATATTCCTGGCACAACTGCAGGGACGCACTAAAAAAGACAAAGAGTCCTACCAGGAGCTGTCAGACGGCATATCCAGGTTAGTTGCGAAAGCCTATCCCACGGCTCCAAGTGACATGATCAAAATTCTTACCCTGCAACACTTTATCGAAGCCCTGCCCAATCGGGAGTTGCGAATGCGCATTAAACTCGAAAGACTGAGAAGTGTGCGTGAAGCAGTTTTACTTGCGATTGAGTATGATGCGATTGAGAAGGCTGAGCAACAGAAAACTCCAGGTAAGAAATCGGTTAGAGAAATAAAAACCGAAACCGAGAGTTCTGCAAGCCAGCAGAGAGGTAAGAAAAAGGCTAAAGACAAAAGCAAGGTGCAATCCGAGCAAGAAGATAAAGGGGACAAGTCGAAAGGTTCGGGAAGTAGTGACATGAAAACCGTAGCAGGTCAGTTGACAAAGCTTTTAAAGCAACTAGACCAGCAGATGTCAAAATTGTCCAGTGAAAAAGCTCAAAAACCTAAGAAGAAAGTTCCCCTTGATCAGGTAAAGTGCTATAATTGCAACAAAATGGGACATTACGCGTCGTCTTGCCCAGAAGAAAAACGTAAAGATAGCAAGACGCGTGTAGAATCCAAAACTGATCAGGAAAACTAAGCGAGACTGGTAGCGAGGTCCGTAGTCCAGTCTCTGAAAGCGAAATAGGACCTGTAAAAGAGCATTTCAGAAACTCAAGCGTGCTTCAAACTGGTTTGTCAGGTTTATATATTAAGGGTACAGTGATAGGGACCGAGGTAGACTTTGTAATTGATACTGGGTCGTCTGTCACAATTTTATCAAGAAGAATTTTTGAGAAAATACCCAAATCAAACCGGCCTGAAGTGCGAAAATATCGAGATAAGCTGACTTTAGCTGATGGCAGCAATTTGCCAGTTGTTGGGGTAGTTGATTTGACTATAATTCTTGAAACTACTGAAGTTGTTCATTCGACAGTTATTGCCGAAATCGAATCTGATGCCTTGTTAGGGATTGATTTCATGAAGGAAAAAGAGTGTGAATTAAATTACGGGGATGGATGTTTCGTGGTGCAAGGTAGCTCTCTGAGTTTCCGGGAAGAAACCGGAAAGAAAATGGCGTGTAGGGTGACAGCGAGTGAAACTGTTGTTATTCCGCCACTTAGTGAAGGTATTGTACCAGGCTTAGTTCACCAGAGGGGTGAAATGGCTAAGTGTGCAATGGCGGAACCTGTGTCGTCGTTGAGTAGTCATGGAGTGTTGCTGAGCAAGAGTTTGGTAGATCCCAGCAAAGGTTTAGTTCCACTGAGAGTGATGAATCCCTATAACGAACCTGTAGTTTTGAACAAAAACACCAACATGGCTATTGTTCACCCTGTCATTGATATTCATGGGTTCAAAGACGGAAAAGATAATGCTTCCGCCGTCAACCAAGTTTCTCACGAAATCTCGGACGAGAATAGTGATAACGAGGTCAGGGGCGATATACAGGGTCCTTTACCAAAGCATTTGCAAGAATTATTTGACCGTAGTTGTGGATTCCTAAAATTAGAACAGAGTAACCAGGTCAGGAACACATTGTTTAAGTTCCAAGGTGTGTTCTCTTCCGGTCCGACTGATATAGGAAGAACTGGTATAGTCAAACATAAAATTGACACTGGGGATAACAAACCGGTCAGATTGCCCCCTAGAAAATTTCCTATCCATTTACGAGAAGCCGTAGATAAGGAGATTGACAGGCTGTTAGAAATGAAAGTTATTCGGCCCTCCTCATCGCCGTGGTCCTCGTGTATGGTGGTCGTTCGAAAGGCAAACGGAGAAATAAGAATTTGTCTAGACGTTAGGGCTGTGAATGCAAGATCAAAGTACGACAGCTTCCCTTTGCCCCGTATAGATACTTGTCTTGAGAGTATGCATGGTTCCAGGTTCTACAATGTGTTAGATTTAGCCAGTGGCTTCCATCAGATAGAGCTTGACCCGAGAGATGCATGTAAAACAAGTTTTGCGGTGCCGGGTAGGGGGGCTTTTGAGTTTGAAACTCTTCCATTTGGCTTACACTCAGGTCCTAGTACATGTCAGCGTTTAATGGAACTGATAATGGCTGGTCTTAGCTGGAAAATAGTCCTCATTTATATGGATGACTTAATAGTGTACGGCAAAACGTTTGAAAAAACTTTGGAAAATCTCGAACAAGTCCTAGACAGACTACTTCGGGCTAACTTGAAAGTCAAAACGTCCAAATGCATCTTATTCCAGCGGTCAGTATCGTTCCTAGGTCACATTGTGTCCGAAGAAGGTATTTCCACTTGCCCTGAGAAAATTAAAAAGGTGCGAGAGTGGCCAGTACCAAAGAACCTCACAGAAGTAAAAGGGTTTCTTGGTCTTTGTTCATACTACAAGAGCTTTATTAAGAAGTATGGAGACGTTGCTAAACCCTTGAATGATCTGTCCAGAAAAGACCAAGAATTCGTGTGGTCAGAGAAAAGTCAGAGTAGTTTTGATGCACTGAAAGACTTGCTGACCACAGCACCTATTTTGGCATATCCAAACGAGGAAGGTCAATTTATCTTAGATACGGATGCGAGCAATCACAGTATTTCCGGTATTCTAAGTCAGGTGCAAGACGGTGTCGAGAAAGTAATCAGTTATGGCTCCCGTACTTTAAATAAGTCGGAGGTTAATTACTGCACGACGAGACGTGAATTGTTGGCAGTTGTGTATTTTGTACCGTATTACAAACACTTCTTGCTGGCTAGAAAGTTTCTCCTAAGAACAGACCATTCCTCTCTTCTCTACCTATTTAGATGGCGTTCGCCAGAGGGGCAAATCGCCAGATGGTTAGAGATATTGGGTCCATTTGATTTTGATATCAAACACAGAGCTGGGAAATTGCATCAGAATGCCGATTCCTTGTCTCGGATTCCATGTGCGCAGTGTGGGGAGGGAGTGGATTCTGAAGAATTTGAGTATGTTGAAGATAGGAGACAGAAAGCTAAAGAGATCTTAAAAAAGATCAAGAAAAACCGACCGAAATCTAGGGAAAATTCAATCAGAAAAAATAATTTGGCACAGAGACACCAAACCAGATGGGTTAGGGGTGTTTTAGGATCATCAGAAAGCCAAAATACTATTGAGAATTGCGTTCAAAGTATTGATCAGGTATCCAATGGTATTGATACAGTGGCTCAGACCGATGTAAAGTCTGGAGATGATCAGAGCCAAAATTCGAACTGGTTGAAAGGTTATTCTCCCGAGGATTTGCGAAAAATGCAAATGGAGGATAATAAAATTTCCTACATTTTGGAAAAGTTTGAGAAAAATGAACCTAAACCGAGCTGGGATGAAATATCTCCCGAAAGTCCAGCCATCAAAGCGTTATGGGCTGATTGGGAAAGATTGAAAGTAGAAAATGGGGTCTTATATAGGGCTTTCTACAGTGAAAACAAGGTGGGAGAAGTTTGGCAACTAGTACTCCCAAGAATACTAGTCCCCGGTGTATTATCTGCATTGCACGATAGTCCGAGTGGTAGTCACGTGGGAGTTGACAAAACATTGGGTTCTGTGCGAAGTAGGGTATACTGGTATGGTTTTAAGAGAGATGTGACCGACTGGGTTCGAAATTGCCATAAATGCAACTCTAGAAAGCCAAATCCAAAGAAGAAAAACACCCTCCTGAAGCCCTTTCCTGTAGGAGCACCCATGGAAAGAATTGCCCTCGATATTTCTGGTAAATGGCCGAAAACCGAACGTGGAAATCAGTATATATTGGTTATTGGTGACTATTTTACAAAGTTTATAGAAGCATTTCCAATTCCCAATATGGAAGCTGTTACGGTGGCAAATGTCTTGGTTAAAGAATTTATACTTAGGTACGGCACCCCGCGTATGATTCTGAGTGACCAGGGTTCACAGTTCATGTCTGGTTTGTACCGAGAAATGTGTCAGTTGTTGCAAATTGATCAGGTTCGTACAACCATTTACAGGCCGCAGACTGATGGGTATATCGAACGGGCAAATGCCTCTATCGAAAGTCTACTTTCACTTCTTGTGGATGAAAATCAGAGAAATTGGGACGAAAAACTAAGTTTCGTAATGTCTGCGTACAGAAACACGCCCCAAAAGTCCACAGGTCTTTCCCCCAATATGCTCATGTTTGGCCGTGCCACAGAAATGCCCCTTGATTTGATTATTGGCAGGCCAAAGACAGATTATTTCCCTGATGAACATGCATACGTCAAAGATTTAAGGGAAAAATTTGAGCAAGCCCATGAAATAGCGAGAAAGAACATTAAGGTGGCTGCAGAGAGACAGAAACGTGATTATGACGTCAGGGCAAAAGCCAGTTCTTTCAGCGTAGGGACCAGAACGTGGGTACATATCCCTCGCAAAAAGTCCGGTTTATCGCCCAAACTTATGTGCAAATGGCAGGGTCCTTTTACAATTATTGAGAGGATAGGGGATGTAAACTATAAAGTACAGTTAAATCCCCGTACTAAGCCCAAAATAATGCACAGGGACAGGTTAAGACCTTATTTCGGTCCTAATCCCAACGTCAGTCTGCCTGTGGATAAAAACGAATCTTCCCAGAGACAGAATTCTGATTCCGAAACCCTCACGGCAGACGAACACACAGACGAACGCAAAACTGTTGGAAGTGATCCAAACTGTGATCAGAATCTAGGTATGGCAAAAGATTCTAAGAGTGAGATCTCACAAGCTGATGACAGCTCGTCTTGCAGTGACTCAATTCCACCTAGGCGTAAGTTCGTGAAAGTGAAATGGACAGACCCAAGTTCTGATGAGAAAAGTTTGCCAATTTCGGGTGCGGGCGATCGCTCAGATAAAGAAAATTCGGACGAAAAAGGAAAATCTGACGATCAACCTAAAGTGACGACCGATCCGGATAAAAATCGACCAATTACGGGTGATTCGGACAAGTTACAGTCGCCAGTTAAAGCGCCACGACGCTCGAAGCGAGTGCGAAAAGCTCCGAAAAGATTCGCTGATTCTGATTAAAATGTAAATTTTGTACATAGAACATAGGGAGATACATAAAGTTGCTTAAAAAAAAAAACCCATCTCCCACAAGAAGAAAGAGTATGTTATTGACTTGTTTGTTAGTTTAGTTGTTTGGACAGTCAGTGACTTCACATAAACAAGTGATACAGGAGTGTAACTGATTAAGTTTATGATCTCATTCCGGACGTCTAAGGTGTTCTACAGTAAAAGTAAAATGGGATGATTGTTGTCAATCTTTAAGCTATCAGGTACACGATGGTGATAGAAAATTGTTTGTTGTTGGCACAAACACTCATCAGCTCCGTTTGGTAAACAGGTTGCCAGATGTTTCGGGAAAATAACGTCTTTTAAATGAAAAATGTCGGAGCATTAAAGTGAAAAATACTGAGCACAAACATCGTTAAACTTTCAAGTAAGGGTTATCGAAGTTGACTGAACTCTAAAGTAGATGCTACCATAAGTAATGATGCGTCACTCAGGCATGCATGGATCATAAGAAAAAAAGTAGTCCGTCGTGGGATTTGTGTACGCTGGGAAAGCTATTATTTTTTTATGTTTGACAGATGCCTCGCTTGGCTTGTGGCACGTGCAAGTTAAGGTTCATTTGCCACGATAAAGAGACATTACTAAGGCATAAGAAAGAATGGCATGCTCCCAAGCACGCCCCCTGTCCTTACTGCCACCAAAAACTCAGTGTTGAAAACTCCCTCTTGCGGCACCTTCTTACGTGTAAGAAAACTAAATAATCAATTTTATGTGGTTGCAGAATCCAACCAAGCCAACCATCCCCAACCATGCGTCCTTTCCATCAGCCTTTATCATGTCGTGCGTGTGGCTTTACATGCAAAAGTTTGAAGGAACTCGAAGCACATCGGAAGAAGAAACACCCACTTACAGAATCAAATTTCTTCTGTCCGTTCTGTGAGTTTAGTGCCTCGAGTCGCTTCCACATGTTTGGCCACTTGACGTCATGCCATGGAACTCAGACTCTGAACGAGGGTCTGACTAGGGAAAGCCTGCGCCGGGGAAAGCCTTCGTGTCGTCCACCGACACAAACCGAGACAAAAACCCCCGAAAGAAGGGTCGAGATTTCACGTGAGTCAGTTCCCAAGTCGGGTAGCTCGGGGGAAGCTACTGAAAACCGTGATGATATGGATGATGATCTCGGCCCGACTCCCCTGTACTCGGTGGACGAACCGGAGGAAAACCCCAAACGCCCGGAAACTCCCCATGTGGATTTGGAGACAGACCGGGAAAAGCGCGAGGTTAAATCCCCAGGCCCGAAAGCGGAGATTCCCCCTAGAAAGAGACTGAGTCGGGCGGCGTTGTTCGAGGTCGACAAAGCACAGGTGTGGGGCCACACACACACAAAGCGCCGGATAACGCACGCCGATGGCTCAGTCGAGGTGGTTGAGGAAATGAAGTTCGTCAACCCGGCCAAAAGGGAGGATTTCCCTTGCTGTAGTAGAGAAAACCAAATTTAAATGTTCTCCAAATTTACCCCGCTTTCACCAATTTAACCCCTGCACCAAATTTTACTCTCGCGAAATCCGTTAAGACGAGGACGTCAAGATAGCAACATGCCCCGGTCCTTATACGCAAGGCAAAAGCGTATATAGTTGACGGGCGAAGATCTAAACACGATTACCCTGTTTGAAACTTAGGTTTTAAACAGGAAGACGTGGCTTTAACGTGCCTCGTAACAGTGATCTGGTTGAGAAAGAAGACGAGGCTGAGGAAACAGTTTGGGACATTTGAAAAAAAAAAAAAAAGTGTGATAAGTACACGGTATTTCGAAAAAAAAAAAAAAATAATATGTATGTATGTTAATGTATTTTTGTAACGTGTTAAAATACGGTATAATGTCCCCCCCTTCCCCCCCCCCCCCCCCCGAGGTGTTTTTAAAGGGAAGGAGAGTGAAAAAAAAAAAAAAATGCATAATGTATGTTTAAGTAACCGGTTGTTTGGCTGGTTGGTTGGTTGTCTGTCTGGTTGGTTGCCGCCTTAGCGCATACGGGAAGTGGCTTGGTGACAGTGAAAAGCCCCTGGACTTCGATTGTTGATTACGGATTGAAAAAAAAAAAAAATATGGCTGGCTCTTCAAGAGTATTTGTAAGCTGCCATGCGTGGCTTACGGGTTTTTATCAAGTGTATAAATGTACAAAGCACATAATGTACAGAGTGTACCAGACAGTGTGTACCACATAGAGTACGCCTTTCGCGTATAGAGTAAGGCGGTTCAGGCTTTAGTGAAAAAAAAAAAAAAAAAGAAAAAAGTTTTTATATACTTTGTTAATATTGATGGGCATTTGCTAATACATCGTCATTTTAAACATTGTAGGATACGCATTCTTGCCTCTGTTCTCGAAAAAAAAAAAAAGGTTGGTAAATGTTACGAAAGTAGACTTTCAATGTTGCGAACTTTTGGCTCACGTTAAAGAAAGGATTTACAATTATTTACAAGCAAAGAATGCGTCTGATCGCATCGAAGCATCGAAAAAAAAAAAAAAAGAAAAAAAAAAGAAGCCTGATGCTCGATTTTGATGGCTTTACGGCTAAAGAATGCGTTCGATCCATTCCAAACAATGGATAAATAAGACTGGGCCGACGCCCATCACTTTTGGCTAAATAAACTATGATAAAAGTATGTATTTATGTAAATTGGAAAGAAAAATGTAGATGAATGTATTTTAGGCTTAGCCTGCAAGTTTAAAGGCAATCCGCCAAGTTTTCGCCTAGAAAATTGAGTTTTAGTGAAGCCACCTTTGATCAATTCTGGTTTAGTCCGCCATTTTGACATTCATATGAGTCAAGAAAAGCTTTAAAGTTGCTAAATTTCTTCTATATAGGCCCATAAGTTTAAATTAGTTTCTGACGAATGTTTCTTTATAGCTGTAATTCCAAATGTTTGTATAAAAGTGTTACGTGATAGTGTATCTGAAGAAAATCGAGTCTTAACAATGGCAACTTTCCCTGGTGTTTAGCCAGGTTAAATATTTTCACATTTATTTTAGTTATAGTTGGTTTAAAATGACTTGAATTTTCCCCGGGAGGACTCAGAAGTTTAAGTTGAATAGATGTGAAAAGAATGGGTAGTAGAAATGGTGAATTTAGTGTATTTTACGGAAAAAAGTATTTTAAAAGTCACGAAATGTTATGCACTGGTGCTTGTATAATGGCCGGACGGCTGTGGTGATGCATTTATACGGTGAGATAGTGCAAATACTCGCTTTGTTAGAGTAAATAATCACGTAGAAGTCTCATAATATTCGTATTGGCAAGTATAAACTCTAAAGAGTTTATTGCAGTATGTTCGCTACATATTTTAGCTTAAAAATGTATTTTTCTGATCATTTGGAGACCTACAGTTCGTAGTAGTAAATGGGTGAAAAGATGGCGGTAGCTTGCCGGTAAAGAAGCATGATTAGAATAGCCCTAGCTGGCTGTAGTAAGCCCAGTGATGTCAAAGAACGAAAGGAAATGTATGGATCATTATATGTATTTGACCAGGCATAAGTGTTTAGTTTTTAGCGAGAAAGATAGCCCGTAGTGTTAGCTTTGGCGTAAGTGATGACAGAGCCTGGGGATTTGCATATGACAGTGCTAATGGGGTCAATAAGTGGGCCGCTATGTCAGCTGTTTTGTTGGATTTCTGCCAAATTACTTCCTACAAGGAAGAAATGGGGATTTTGGCCTGTCTTGGCATTTTCGGTGAAGATTTTAGTAAACTATTATAAAGATAGAATAGAAGAAGGCTTTAAGTATGCATATCTCAGAGTGGGGGTGGAATGGTTTTGGTTTAGTAACATAAGTTGGCCAGAAAAGTAGACTAATTTACTGGGTTTTGGCATAGCTTTTCCGTAAAGGGCTCGTATGTGTCACTTATGTGTTATTTTTGCGTCTTTTACTCGCTAGGGGTTTTTGTGTGCTACCCGGAAATTTCCGAAAATTTTTGCATTTAAATTTTATATTAAAATCAATCAAAGTCCTTCCTTATTAGTCCGATAGTGTTTATCAAATTGAAACTAAGGTTTCTTGGGGCTAAAGAATGATAGGTCTTTGAAAAGTATTGTTAGAAATATAGTTGCTTATAAAAATTCGTAAATTTCCGTGAGTCTTCCGGTGCGCTCACTTTGTAAACAAAACAGTGGAAAAGTTGAAAGTTTTGAAAATCTTATAATTTTGATAGCTTATTAGGGTTTATTGCTAATTAGGTACTGGTTGGGACAGAGTGCTTGTTACTAATTACTTTCGTATACGGAAATGTATGGTAGTTGAGTGATAATGCATAAACAGCACTCAACCACATGATACACGATCTCTGATCGGTATCACATCTAAGTTCGCCATGAAAAATGCTAATTTTTGGCTATTTCTCATTTTTTCGGCAGTCAGTACATGGGCGACAATAGGAGAATTCATGAAAAATTGGTAATTTTTCGTAACTAGCATTCTGGCGTAGTACTGGCTCCAAGGCAGCTCTAGTTGTTAATTGGTATTCCTCTATTAGGATCGCTTCATGGAGTTAGTATAGTATGGGGTTGGTGACAAAAAATTGAGATGAATGTAGAATTGTGCTTGAAATACGCGGTTCTTAGTCCCCCGTATTTCAAGTTTTAAGAAGAGGAGAGTGTGAGAACCCTAGAGTTGTCGCCCTCTTTCTTTTATAAATATTTTGGTTAGAATTTTTTAGAGATTTTTAGAATACGGGCCTGGCAAGGTTTCTGGACGTGACCATCAAAAAATACGGCCCCATTGGCTTGGCAGCATAAAAAATAGGCCCCAAAATCTCCCGGCTGCCAACGACCCGAGACCCATTCCCTTTTTAGGCAATGTTTTTCGGAAAGAGCTCCGCCACTCTCTTCGTATTTTGAATATTTTCTTATGATTTCTTTATAACTGATTAGCAATGTTGTCATGTCCAGATTCCTCCGCGGGTCAATTCGATTTCTCATTGGCTGTATGGGAAGTCCCTCTCTGGATAGCCGGGGAATAAAACTCCCCGGCGAGGCTGGAGAGAGCAGACAAGCATTGACCGAGCTACAGAGAGAGATAGAGAAAGCCTTACTTGACAGCCATTGAGAAACCGAGAATAAAGCTAGCAAGGTATAAATCTGTAAAAGAAAATCTGTTAAGGAATAGTGGAATAAATTTAAAGATCACCGATAAAAGTCAAGTCTTTTTATTGAATTCAGTTTTGGATTAAACAAGCTGTTTCTGAAAGAAACAGCCCCGAAGAGTCGCACTTTTTAACCTGGCGAAAAGTGCACCTTTTTCAACTCTTCTTTTCATCATTTAAGGCTGGAAGAGTCGCGCTTTTCACTAGCTGAGAAGTGCATCTTTGCCACTCTTCGGATAGCAAGAGAACGAGGGTCGTGTTGCTAATTGGGGTGGCAACACACAGTAAAACAACCCTTTATCGACCTCCCCAAGCGACATCGTCGTCGTACTGTCGGTTCTCTAATGGGCAGTATTACGAGGGTGGCGACATTAGTTAGTAAACAAGATTTGAAAAATGATCCCACAAAACTTCTTACTGGTTTTATCCGTACTCTGTTATGTGCTGTTTTCACCTTCAAAATTTAATTAATACCAATTCGCATGACTATATCATGAAAATAAATGCCCACAAATACTAGTGGCTATCACTAGGGCAAAGATCAGTGAAATTTTTAAAGAGGCGTAATGTTATTGCTTTTTTATATTTGTTTTCTGTTCAAATCCCCAGGTGCATATTTACAATTGTGCCAACAGATCTCATCAAATGTAGGGTGAAGTAGATAAAATCATAAGTGCAAGTAAATATTTCAATTATCTATATTTAAGATCTATGTCTATGTTTTTGCGTTTAAATGGCATATATTTTATACAGCAGTTTATATTTTTTCAAACGGATAAAACCTTAAAATTTTGTGACAATTATAAATATCTAGGGCATATTGTGGATGAGCTTCTGAATGATAATAGCGATAGACAAAGACAAGTGAGAAGCATTTATGCAAGAGGTAATAAGCTGATCAATAAATTCAAACATTTTTCACATAATGTAAAAATTGTTCTGTTCAAAACATTTATTTCAAATTTCTACTATGCACATATATGGTGTAATTATAATTTAAGTATACTAAAAAGGTTTAAAGTCGCATATAACAACATGTTTCGTAAATTGTTTTCACTAAATTATATATGTAGTATTGGCAAAGAAATGATTGATAGAAATATTAACGTTGCCAATGTGGTTATACGACTATACATAAACAGCACTATGAAACGCATATATAGATCAAAGAATGGAATAATAAAATGCATTGTATGCAGTGATTTAATGTGGAATTCAAAGCTATTTATGCAATGGTACGATATAATATATAGAATACCTACACGTTAACTTTATTTAAATCCATTTGGTGCTTCTGTATGTAATATATTAGCTACAGATTATTAGCTAGTTATTCATATTGTATATGTATATTTTATGACTAGAACATATATATCCTGATATAATTATGTAAAAATATATAGTATATGGAATTTCAAAGTAAAAAAAAATATTTGTTGTTGACTTCGGGCCTTAAGGACATAAAATAGAATATAGATTAGCTAATATTTGTCGCAATTAACCGCTATGATCCATTGCTATCTTTTCTTATGTAACGAAAATACACCTTTTTCATAGTTTCCGAAGTACATGTTCTATCGGTGTAAAAAAACGTTAATTTCTGCGATTTGGTAAATTTTAGATACTTTAAGATGTTGATGATTACGCGTTATTTTAGATCAAATAATTTATTCACAACATCATATTGGTTAGTTCTGTTGTTTTCAGAATTACAATTTATTGGTTAAAGAAAATATCGTTTAGTTGTTTAAACAATATCCAGATCAGTACTGAAGCAAGTTTTCTTATTCAAGTCTTTAAAAAAATACACAAAAGGCGAAGATTTGATTTTCTAGTGCTTGAAGTCATAGTTTTCCAACGGTGTTTGAAGTGGCAGTTATCCAACGGAAGATTAAGCAAAAGACTAAGGAAAAACATATGACAGGTTAGTTAGAAAAATAAATATATAAAAATAAATGAAAGATTGGAAGAAACAGGTGCGTTGGTAATAAAATAGTGACCTGTGATGAGATCTATCTGTTATGTATAAACACCGTTGTTGTCCAACAGCAAACCTCATTGGCGATTCGGTATGTTGTGTGTGAGCCCGCAGACCCACTGGGGATTCCGGGAAAATGGTACTTCAAAAGAAAGGAACTACTTTTAAAAATATTCATCAGCTCTGTTTTTGTACATAACAGATCGATTTCATCAGTGAGCAGCTGTTTTGTTACAGCGATATAAACACAGAGTTGATTGATATTTTTAAAAAGTAGTTTTTCTGCTATGAGTACTACTTTCGTGGGATCTCAGTATATCTGGGGAGCAAAAGTTATTATACATAGCAAACCAAACCGCCGTAGAGGCTGGCTGTCGGACAATAACGAAAACATGAAGTTTGCTTGGTGCAGAACCTTTTGGAAAAACCAGTGACAACGAAACAATTGACACATTCTCTGAAGTACAAATGTACTTGATTTTGTGAAGTGTAGTACGATTGGACCAAAAATGAGTACAGTATAGTTGTATTTAATGAACTTTCTGCTAACAAAATTTGTAAACAGTTATGGCATCGAGCATGGGGATGAAATACATGTCAAAAGATATTTTGACAGGGTTTGATAAATATAAGGTAAGTACTTTGCTCTTTTTTTCGCAGCTGAATGAGACCCTGTTTTGTGCCGGCGTTGAGCAGGTCAAAGGCTACGTGTTACACATAGCTACAAGTGTAATGGTAAACAGTCGATCGCTGTTGTAGTATGTG
Source organism: Protula sp. h YS-2021 (assembly GCA_949752745.1). NCBI lineage: Eukaryota > Metazoa > Annelida > Polychaeta > Sabellida > Serpulidae > Protula > Protula sp. h YS-2021. The sequence goes on along the minus strand of OX457026.1, from coordinate 6,211,701 downwards.
AAGTTCTGAGTCAACTCGCCCTTACGCTTATTCTGTGTATACCTCTGTTGCGCAGATACCCCAGTAGTGAGCCGCTTCTTGGAGCTATAGTCGACCTTAATTTCAAGACAAATCATGCGCCCAATTACACTTTGGGTGTTTTGAAGAAAATGCGCAAGAATTTTGAATTTCGACTGCAATGGAACCGGGTAAAAATGAAAGAAATGATAGAAGAAATATCTGGAAAACCGCTCATACTCGGAACAAAGAAGAAATTTAATTTAAAACATAACTTTAAAAAAAAAAACTTTTAGTAAGTTTTAAGAATGGTGTGTGGGTTGTTAAAAACACATATTTTCTTTGATGCACAGAAATTTGACATTTAGGTTAAATTACTCCAGCATTTCTTTCATTTTTTCCAGTTAGTCTGTATTTTAATGCAGAATATTTCCGCATTTTATTCAGAGAGCGAAGCGTGTGATTTGGCTTATATCCAGGTTACTGTTTCAACAGTACAAGGGTCTAAAGTGTAAAGAATTAAAGTTCGCAGCTTCGGCATGGATTTACCATGTCTTTCACTTGCCATTCGAAAATCTTTCTAAATAGATATATTTGTAGTACTCACAAATACATATGCTTGCTAATTGCAGTGTTGCCACATCATCCTTTTTTAAAAGGATTATCCTTTTTTTTGAAAAAGCCCGATTTTATCCTTTTTTTATCCTTAAATACTTTTTTTTATCCTTTTTTTTAATTTTCATCCTTTTTTTATCCTTTTTTTTCGCTTTTCATCCTTTTTTTTTATTTTGATACTTTTTTTTCATTTTCTTTTTTCGTTCAAAATATCATTTTTTCCTAATTAGTTATATTTTTTTTGTCTGCTATAATTTTTTCTCACCCTAGTCATAACCCATGATTAGGCCATAATATTAACCGCTCTTACACTGTATGTGTATGTAATTCCAACTTTTTTTTGCAGCGTCTATTGTTAAAATCAATACATCTGTAGAGAAAGGGTATTTTTTCATGGAATTGAAACATATATTCTGCAAACGTATTCAATGTCTTATCACACTGTAAACTAGACCGAATTTCGCTACACGTAGCGAAATAGCACCCACTTGCAAGGGCAGAAACACAACATATTTAGTCAAAGACACATTTTTCAGTTTTTCGACATAATTGTCAGCTTCCAGATTATTATCTTGAACGAGGCCATCGAAGTAAATATAATATAACCTCATTTGGGCACAAATAAATCAAATTCAGTTTTCTAACCTTTTTTAGCCCAGCTTACGTTACACGTCTGCGGATGGCGTCCGTTAGTTAGTTAGTTAGTTAGTTAGTTCGCTGTAAACTTTGTTTCAAAATGCATCTCATCCTACAATTTTGATCCGATGTCATTTGTTTTTGGTGTGAGGCATCCCTAAGGGATCGTGCATACGGCTTGTGCTTTTCTAGTCGATCGGGTGATTTTTGAATTTTTGGTGAATTTTTAAAGAAAAAAATTAAAAATATATCTCCTCCTACATTTTTGACGCGATGTCATTTATTTTTGGTATGAGGCACCCCTAAAGGGTCGTGCATACGGCTTGTGCTTTTTCAGTCGATCGGACAATTTTTGTATTTTTAGTGAGTTTTTGAAGAGAAAACTTCAAGATGCATTTGCCCCTGCAGTTTTGACCCGATTTCTATCTTTCTTTCTTTTTTTTTTTTTTTTGGTATGAGACATTCCTAAGGGTCGAGTATACGGCTTGCGCTTTTTTAGTCGATCGGAAAATTTTTGTGTTTTTAGGGAATTTTTGAAGAAAAACTTCAAAATGCATTTCATCCTACCGTTTTTATCCTATTTCATTTATTTTTGGTGTGAGGCATCCTTAGGTGGGTCGGGCATACGGCTTGTGCTATTTGACTCGACTTTGAAATTTTTGATTGTTGGGGGATTTTTGATGAAAATACCTCAAAATGCATCTTCTCCTACAGTTTTGATCAGGCATGATTTATTTTGGGACTGAGGCATGTCTAGGGTGTCGTGAATACGGCCTGTGCTTTTTGAGTCGATCAGGGAATTTTTTGGGAATTTTTGAAGAAAAGTTCAAAATGTATTTCCTCCTACAGTTTTAATCAGATTTCATTTATTTTTTATATGAGCCGTCTCTGGGGGATCATGCATACTGCTTGTGCTTTTTGAGTGAATTGGAAAACTTTTGATTTTTTTTCGGAATTTTTGAAAAAAAAAAATAAATGAATCTCCTCCTACAGCGCATAAACGCAAGTTAAATGAACTTGCGCAGTAGTCAGATTTAACAACCACGCATCGACGCCCGTTAAATAAACATGCGCAATGGTCTGAAATTCGAACTGCTCAACAACACAAGTTGAATAAACATGCGCACTGTTCGAAATGCGAGCCGCGCATCAACGCAACCTAAGGAAACTTGTGCACTTGTCCAAAATAAGTATCGCTATCAACGCAAGTTAAATATACATGCGCAATGGTCTGAAATAAGAACCGCGCATCGACGCAAGTTAAATAAACATGCGCACTTTTCCGAAAAAATACACTCTTTTCACATGGCGTTTTAACAAAGAAAACGAAATCGAAGACGAAAATACAAAGTGACATGCACACGTTCAGATCAAGCTCTTCATAAGTCCCAAGTTTCATGGTCCTAGGGCCCATAGTGTCAGAGAAGAAGATACAAAAATCGGAAAACTGCCAAGAAGAAACAAAAAAAAGGACGAACGGCTGCTTGCACAAATTCATATAACCCTTGCAAGCCAAAGGCTTGTCAAGTGTTAATAAACATGTGCACTGTTCCAAAATGAGAGCCGCGTATCATCGCAAATTAAATAAACATGCGCATTTGTCTGAATAAGAACCGCGCATCGAGGCAAGTTACATAAATATGCGCACTGGTCCGAAATGCGAGCGTTGTTCGAAGATATCTATGGCAGACTATGCAGTCTATCAGACCATTTTTCTGGGAAACAAATCTTTGTATGCATTTATCGGTCTATGTTCTGCTCCGGTGCTATATTAATTATTGAGCTAGCTCTTCAACATCTCATCTGTTGAAGCCCAATTTTTCAGGGAAATTCCCACGCTGGAAGTGGCCTTATTGCTTTTCGTAAGCTGGGACTTTGTCCTTGGACAAACTTGTTATTTCTTGAATGATTTTCAATAACTTCATTCTGTAAGTTTGAGTTGCATGTCCCTAGGGACCATCGATAAAGTACGTACGCACCTTTTTTAGACCAGCCGACCATGTAGGGCTGGTCTTATCACATAAATAGAGGGGTATCCGTCGTCTGTATGTACGTATGTACGTGTGTAAACTTTTACTTAAATTAAAATGCTTCTTCTCCCTCGGTTTTGATCGGATTCCTCTCAAATTTTAAACGAAATTTTTCGGTTGCCAATTTTCAAAATGGTTCTCCCACAATTTAGATCGGATTCCTTTCCAATTTTGAACATTTATTCTCTAGGTAGGCCTGTCTTGAAAAATTACTTTTTTTTTGGCGATCCGCTAAAAATTGTGTAAATGGGGGCATTTAAAAATACTTAGTACCAATTTTCAAAACTCTTCTTTTGGCACAATTTGACCGGATTCCTTTATAAATTTGTAAAGTACAATCAGGTATGCAAATATTTTTTAATCGCTGTGAAAACGAGCATTATAAAGTCAGGGTTCGCGTTGGCGGGGTTTTTGTCCACTTTTTGGGCATTTTTTACGAAATGACTCACTTTTTCGGAACCCACCTAGTTTTTCTGGACCTAACTGAGTCACACTTTCCCTTTTTGACTCACTTTCCTGAGAACCCAGAGCGAACCTTAAATTACAAAAAAAATGATACAATATGATTAACATTAATGTTTTCTCGATCTTCAGCAAAATATGAATTATCCTTTTTTTCATACTTTTTTTTCTCAAATTTATCCTTTTTTATCCTTTTTTTTATCCTTTTTTTTCTTGACGACTCCGTGGCAACACTGTAATTGAAGTACCGTAGTTTTTTAAAGGTGTATCCAATGTGCTACATTCTTTCCACTTGTTTCTACGAGGTCAGGATAGCAAATGTTTCGAATTCTACGCATCGACCACTTAAAACGCTTGATTTAAGGCCACTTAAAAGGCCTATAATAGGGAACAAGTGCCGAAATCTTCTAAAGGTACATTCTCTTTGTCGCAGAACACGTGTGGACTGTTCTCTACGCAAACAAGTAAGTGTTTGTGAAACACAAGCAGGCCCCAACCGCCCCCCAAATTCATAGGGGTATAAAGCGATGACGGACAGACAGACGGCAAGACGGACGGACACCCCAAACCTATAGGCCCCAATCCGAAGGGTTATAGGCCTTTTGCGAACATCACATCATTTATTTCTAAAGCACAAATTATAATTTTTCAATTGTGGCATTAAGGTGTTAACCGCTGGTTAGGTCTCTTTTTTGCATATATCGTCGGTGGTTAACACCTTGATGCCACAGTTCATCTAGTTACACTGCCAGTTCTACAGGAATGGATTGAAAAGTATAAACTCATGCCACAAACAAGAACTTTAAGGTCGTTACTTAGAATTCGAAAAATTGAATGTTTTATGTGACCTGTAAATAATATGGAAAACAGGAAGAAAGTTACAGTGAAACTATTTTGTAACAATATGACTAAATCTACTAGTTTACTAAATTTACATTCAACAGTAAGTGTGCCTTTCTTTCTTTTATTTCAGTAAATTCAACATAAAATAAGTGCATGCTATAACATGTCAATACAATGTGAGCACATAATAATGTTGAACGAACCAAGGATAACCCATTAAAGCGTCAGGCGCTTATTTCCAATGGGGTCCTTATCAAGTACAACTAGTATCTGTGAACGCATAAGTATTAAACAAATTGACTAGATATAGTAAGAAATACTTTGTGATAATAATACTGCAGGATATGAAGTGTGTGCTAAAAGAAACATGATCTAGACCACAAAAGCATTCTTTTCGCGACTAAGACTTCTGTTAGCTAAAAATACTTTGACTAGTTTTTTAAAAGACTGTAGACTCGATTGGCTTTTCACATTATTTGGCAAATTGTTCCAATGAAAAATACCCTGATAATAGAACGACTGTTTAGCAATGCCTTGGACACGAGGTACATAAAAATTATGTTCGCTAGCTCTTGTTACATGGCCATGTGTATGCGACGTTTTGACAAATTTCTCAATTAAGTAGGTAGGGGACAGGCCACGGCTTATTTTGAACACATGATTGAGACTAAGTTGGCATACTCTATCTGTAACATTTAGTAAACTCAAAGAATTTCGTTGTGGTTGACCAACATGAGATCTCGCTGGAAGTTGAAGGATAAAACGAACTATTTTATTTTGAGTTGTTTGGAGTTTAAGTTTGGTTTTAAGTGTAAGGTTTGGATACCATGCGGTAATGCAATAGTCTAAATGGCATAAAAGGAGGGCAGAACTCAATTTATGACGTATTTTTTGGGATAGGAAGCTTTGTTGTCTATAGAGAAATTTGAGTTTGCATATAGTTTTAGCTATGGTTCGCATGGCCATTGACGCTCCAGACAGATCTTGGTCTAATGTTACACCCAGGTACTTAACAGACAGTGAGCTAGATATGGTTTTACCATGATAACTTACTTGAAAATTTGATACCCTTTTCAGTTTATGCTTTGACGCAAACAGTATACATTCAGTTTTACCTACGTGTAGTGATAGTTTATTGTCGATTAGCCATTTATTACACGATTCCAAATCTTGACTTAGATAGTTTGACACCACTTTAGGGTCTTTTCCATATGCAATAATAACACTGTCATCTGCGTATAATAGTAACTTGTTTTTAACCGAGATTTCCATGTCGTTGCTATAGATCAGATACAGTAGGGGTCCCAATAAACTTCCTTGGGGAACCCCACATGTTATTACCTTTGGTTCAGAAATTACACCATTTAGAGAAACTGATTGTCGTCTATTAGTTAGGTATGACTTGAACCATGTTGGATCAATACCGATAGCTTCTATTTTATCGCAGAGAATTTTGTGATGTACAGAATCGAAAGCTTTTTGTACGTCGAGTAGAAGAGCACTGACATAGAAACCATTTGATATCTTGTCTTTGATGAAGTCCGTAAGATGAATAAGACAAGATTCTGTAGAATAATTTGGTCTAAAACCTGATTGATATCTAAAAATAAGGTTATTTTCTAACAAGTATTGCTGAACCTGGGCATGTACACATTTTTCCAGTAATTTTGAGACAGAGCTTAAAACACTTATAGGCCTATAGTTGCTGACTTCAAGTTTATCATTCTTTTTAAAAAGTGGAGTGACTTTAGCATGCTTTAAATCATCTGGGACACAATTACGAGATATTGATAGATTTATGATGTGGGTCAATACTGGAGCTAGCTGAGAGGAACCATCTTTAAGGAATTTGGGACCAATACTGTCCAAACCTGTGGACTTACTGGGATTTATGCCGTTTAGTTCCTTGCGTATAAAATCCTCTGACTGGACTTGTAATTTAATACAACCCGGTACAATGCCTTTATTTCTATAGAATTCCTTGAATTTTCTAGATTCGGTTGAAAAAATGCCAGTTGCCGGGGGTAACTGTTCTACTAATTTGGCGGCAATAGTAGTAAAGAAATGGTTGATATGATTACAAATATCTAATGTATTAAAGCACAAGCTAGTGCCTATCCGCAGTACGATACTTGAGCGATTTTTGGATTTGTTGTTATAGCCAAGGGATTTTAGATGGTTCCAAAGTTGTTTAGGTTTGCCCAAATTTTGCTCCAATTCATTTTCAAAATAAGATGATTTAGCATGCTTTATGTCCCTCTGAATTTCGTTTCTTAACCTGTTAAAAGAACACTTTAAGTTTTCGTCGTTATTTTCTTTAATAAAATGTAAAAGACCATCTCGAACAGCTATTTTTTGTAAAATCTCGTTTGTCATCCAGGGCTCCGTTCTTTGCTTGATACGAATTGTTTTTTCGGGAGCGACACTATTCAAAACATTTGTAAACAGACTATGAAAGTTGGACCAAGCCATATTCGGACATATACTGTTTAAGACTGGAGCCCAATCAACACTTTCCAACTTACTACATAAAGAGTCAACTGTGTAATTTTTCATTGAACGAATAGTTACTGTGTTGTGTTCATTAAAGGAATTTCTAACAATTTTTCGAGTACAGTAAACTATGAAATGGTCACTAAGACCCGAAGTTAAAACTCCACTTTGTGTGATTCTGTCTGTATGCGAACATATGATGTGATCAATAATAGATTTTTTACATGCAATACGCGTTGGTGAAGTAATTACTTGGTGCAGACTTTGAGCTTTCAATAAATCGTGATACGATTTAGATAGATGTGTTTGCTTGTTATTTGCACAAATGTTAAAATCGCCTAAAAGATAACATTCTTGGCCATCATCTATGTTTTCTATAATCTTTTCGAAATTTTCAAGAAAAGTGGTTTGATTTGGTGGCCTGTAGATTGAGGCAACTAAAATAGGTTTGGTTTTGGGTAGAAGTAAATCTACAAAAATGGCCTCAATATCTGTATTCATTAAGTTATTTCTTAGATTATGTGCTAATTCCGACTTGATATACAAGCAAACACCTCCTCCCTGCCTGTTTCTGTCCTTGCGTAAAACTGTATACCCTTGTATAATTATTTCGTTGTCTGTCACACTATTATCTAGCCAGGTTTCAGATACGCTTATGGTAGTTGGCTTAACCTTTTCTACTAAATTTTTCAGTTCTGAAATCTTAGGAAGTAAAGATCGAATATTAAGACCAATAAAATGTAGCCCCTTTGTTTTAAAACAGTCATAGTTAATTTCTGTTACCTTTATGTTTTCGACATGATTCCGATCGCTTCGCAAGTTAATATCTGGGTCATTATCGCTAAAAGGAAGAATTTCGATTGTACATAAATTGCACATAAAATCAAACTCAGCCCCTGTTTCAACAATACTGTCATACTGAGGCTCTGTGATTGACCTAGTACATTTTACATGTATCCAGTTACAACATATGTCGCATGAGATTGCTTTTGACCGTTTACCAACATTGCGTTTGCATTCTATACATGGAAATGTATTTTTCATTATATTGCCAAAGTATATGTGGGCGGCTTTATTTCCTGAAAGTCTATTGTCTTCAGGCAGGGGTATTGTTGTTTGAGGTCGCGTTAGTGCAAAAGACGAATATTCTCGGTCCACTGTGATTTGAAAAGTTTTGTTTGTATATTTTCCATAGTTCCAAGATGTGCATCTTGAAGTATATCCCAAAGTGTTGTTAGATGTGTTAAACACGTGCCGAAGTGTTTAATTTAGCATGTTGTTTCAAGTGATCACGGGGAAAAAAAATAAATACGTGCCGAAACCCCAATCTTCAACCCCCGCCCCCCACACATTTGGTCCTTGTGTATTCGTGCCTTTGCATTGTAGAGGCACCTGGGTCTAGATTCGATCCCGCAGTAAAGAATCGCTTTGAGCTGGATGCTGTCAGTAATCTCTCAGAGCATGCCAAAGAACATTCATGTTGAACAGTAGAAGTCGAGACTGGAAGGAGGATAGAACGGAAAATATATCGCAGAAGGACCTAACCCTACTTGACTCATTTCTCTAATGTATATCTAAGAACTATATGCATATTGCAGCATAAAATTGGAAGTATCACATGTTGTTCAAGAAAAAAAGTCAACAAAACCAGCAAGACTGATCAGCTGTATTTATTGGCATCGCCATCTTGGCTGGTACGGCATCGCTTGTGTCGCTGGTGGGGATTGGTTCAAATTTAGAGTGCCATTTTTCGTTCAACCTTTTTTCATTTAGGCGTTCAAACGTTCCTGCTTTTTTCTAGGTTTCCTGTTTTTTTCTCTGAAATTCGTAGATTCTCGCAGGATTTTTTTGTCGACGAACAAAAATCCCTCATTAAATGGCGTTTCGAGGTTAAACAATCTGTGAAACTATTGCATTAAACTTTTATTGAAGTTGTGTATTTCTTCGCAGACTGTTGCAAAGCAGCTGAAATTCTCCAGTTCTTTAATGACAGACGAAACTGTGGCGGACTAAAAAGACAACTTCACAATTTCGGCTGTACCAATGAAATGGCAAATGCCTTTGACTCCAGGGCACTTTGCTAATTTTTCAGGGGGTTTATAATATCATATAGGAAAAGGTGCCATGAAAAGCGGATCCCTTGCTTTTTATCTTCACCCTCAACAAGCTGTCCCGATATTCACTAAAGTTCATAGTCCAGTCAACTCTACGCCGAACTACTGTTCATATCTTTTCAATGAACTGATAATCCTATCCTGAATCAAGTAAGGTGTGCAAAAAAAAAAAAAAAAAGAAAAAAAAAAAAGAAAGAAAAAAAATGTTAGTATGGATAATAATTAAGTGGAAATTAATGAAATATTAAAAGGATAATTTGGAAAAAAATAGTCGTCATGGCCAAAATGTGGGCGTCATTGACGATCGGACGACTGCTTTCGACACTGCTGCCCTTAATATTATCAGGGGAATGGCCGAGTGTTACTGCAATGAGAAGTGATTAGGGGAAATGGCCGAGTGTTACTGTATTGAGAAGTGATCAGGGGAAATGGTCGAGTGTTACTGCATTGAGAAGTGATCAGGGGAAATTGCCGAGTGTTACTGCATTGAGAAGTGATCAGGGGAAATGGCCGAGTGTTACTGCATTGAGAGGTGGTCAGGGAAAATAGCCGAGTGTTGCTGCATTGAGAAGTGAGCAGGGAAAATAGCCGAGTGTTGCTGCATTGAGAAAGGATCAGGGAAAATAGCCGAGTGTTGCTGCATTGAGGAGTGGTCAGGGAAAATAGCCGAGTGTTGCTGCATTGAGAAAGGATCAGGGAAAATAGCCGAGTGTTGCTGCATTGAGGAGTGGTCAGGGAAAATAGCCGAGTGTTGCTGCATTGAGAAATGGTCTGGGAAAATAGCCGAGTGTTGCTGCATTGAGAAGTGGTCAGGGAAAATAGCCGAGTGTTACTGCATTGAGAAGTGGTCAGGGAAAATAGCCGAGTGTTACTGCATTGTGAAGTGGTCAGGGAAAATAGCCGAGTGTTGCTGCATTGAGGAGTGGTCAGGGAAAATAGCCGAGTGTTGCTGCATTGAGGAGTGGTCAGGGAAAATAGCCGAGTGTTGCTGCATTGAGGAGTGGTCAGGGAAAATAGCCGAGTGTTGCTGCATTGAGAAGTGGTCTGGGAAAATAGCCTAGAGTTACTGCATTGAGAAGTGGTCTGGGAAAATAACCAAGTGTTACTGCATTGAGAAGTGGTCTGGGAAAATAACCAAGTGTTACTGCATTGAGAAGTGGTCAGGGAAAATAGCCTAGAGTTACTGCATTGAGAAGTGGTCTGGGAAAATAACCAAGTGTTACTGCATTGAGAAGTGGTCTGGGAAAATAACCAAGTGTTACTGCATTGAGAAGTGAGCAGGGAAAATAGCCGAGTGTTGCTGCATTGAGAAAGGATCAGGGGAAATAGCCAAGTGTTACTGCATTGAGAAGTGGTCAGGGAAAATAGCCGAGTGTTGCTGCATTGAGAAGTGGTCAGGGAAAATAGCCTAGAGTTACTGCATTGAGAAGTGATTAGGGGAAAAGGCCGAGTGTTACTGCATTGAGAAGTGATCAGGGGAAATAGCCGAGTGTTACTACATTAAGAAGTGATTAGGGAAAATAGCCTAGAGTTACTGCATTGAGAATTGATTAGGGAAAATAGCCGAGTGTTGCTGCATTGAGGAGTGATCAGGGGAAAACATAAGTTCTTATATTTCTTCTTTTAATTTTAATTGCCCCACCTTCAAAATTTCGGTTTTAAAAACTCTGCTTAACTGCACTTTCCTTGTAACGATGGTTGTTACCTCTCGAAGTAACTCCACACAACTTCCTCCTTGTAACAAGAGCAGGAGGATTTCGTGCTTAGTTCATCGCAGAACAGCTCAAAAACTAAAGATGACACGCATTATGCTGTTACACCTGTTTTTGTTTCCTTTGCAAGTAACTCGCTTTTATTCACTATTCATTATATATACGTTTTTTTTTTTTTTGCTGTTGCAGTACAATTCTGTTGACACCAGCCCAGTGAGCAAGTACATAACTCACCCGTTCTGGAACTGGCTAGTTGAGGTCAGTGGTGATACTTACTGGGGGTACTTAGTGGCGATACTGAGTGGTGACTGAGTGGCGATACTAAGTTGTGGTGCTGAGTGGCGATGCTTAGTGGTGGTGCTGAGTGGTGGTGACTGAGTGGCGATGCTGAGTGGTGGTGCCGAGTGATGCCACTTTTCATGTTATTTAAGATAAATAACATTCGGAATGGTTACCGTTACAAGTCATCTTTTCAGAAAGCCTGTAAATCTGTGAAACAAAAAGAAACAAAACTAAAAACAAGAAGCAATAATAATAATAATAATAATAATAATAATAATAATAATAATAATAATAATAATAATAAAATAAAAATTAAATAAATAAATAAAAAATAACCAACAAAATCATAGGATAAATTGAAAAAGTATCGATAAGTATACCAAAAAAAATAAGAAGTGCTTTGTTTACCTTGTAGTATGTGCCAAAAACAATAGCTCCGAACAGCCTGACGCTGGCCGGCTTCCTGCTGCTCGTGCTGCAGATGTGCCTGCTCGCCTACTACGACAGGGATTTCTACGCGTCCGACGACCTTCACCCGGAGCACCCGCCCGTGCCGCGCTGGGTGTGGCTCGTCGCCGCCCTGTGCATGTTCTGGGCCCATACGCTAGGTGAGTGTCTACATGGAGGCCCCACACGCTAGGTGAGTGTCTACATGAAGGCCCCACACGCTAGGTGAGTGTCTACACGAGGGCCCCACACCCTACACGAGGGCCCCACATCCTAGGTGAGTGTCTACACGAGGGCCCCACACCCTAGGTGAGTGTCTACACGAGGGCCCCACACGCTAGGTGAGTGTCTACACGAGGGCCCCACACCCTAGGTATGTGTCTACACGAGGGCTCATACGCTAGGTGAGTGTCTACACGAGGGTCCCACACGCTAGGTGAGTGTCTATATGAGGGCCCCACACGCTAGGTGAGTGTCTACATGAGGGCCCCACACTCTAGGTGAGTGTCTACATGAGGGCCCCACACGCTAGGTGAGTGTCTACATTAGGGCCTCCCCCACGCTGGGTGAGTGTCTACACGAGGGCCCCCACGCTAGGTGAGTGTCTACATGAAGGCCCAACACGCTAGGTGAGTGTCTATATGAGGGCCCCACACGCTAGGTGAGTGTCTACATGAGGGCCCCACACGCTAGGTGAGTGTCTACACGAGGGCCCCACACGCTAGGTGAGTGTCTACATGAAGGCCCCACACGCTAGGTGAGTGTCTACACGAGGGCCCCACACGCTGGGTGAGTGTCTACATTAGGGCCTCCCCCACGCTGGGTGAGTGTCTACACGAGGGCCCCCACGCTAGGTGAGTGTCTACATCAGGGCCCCACACCCTAGGTGAGTGTCTTCACGAGGGCCCACCCGCTAGGTGAGTGAGTAGGTTGATCTGTGGTCTTCAGGCGCTTTGTGAGGCGCTGTGTGTATTTTGGGGCCGCAGATATTGAGTGAGGCACTGTGTGTGTTTTTATTTGTGGGATTGGGGACCTAAATGTTCTCGGTTGGTAATTTTTTTTTTTTTACCATACTCTAGATTAATGTGTGTTCGTAGGTCTGCAGGCTGGATAATGATTTACGTACTGCACCCCCTCCCCTCCACCCCCACCCCCACCGCTTCCAGTGTCAGGAGCGGGTGTCTGCTTTGGTCCTATGACGCTGATTGAGTGTCTACATGAGGGCCCACCCGCTGGTTGAGTGTTCACACGAGGGCCACCCCCTTCCCCTCCCCCCCCCCCCCCCTAGTGTTAGGAGCGGGTGTCTGTGCTGGTCCTATGACGCTGGGTGAGTGGCCGCATCTGTTCTCTCGTCCGCATCGTCACCGATCTATAGAAAGCTGTGTGTAGCCCTCTCGCCCCTTTTATGTCGTCCCTTTGTGTCTGTTGATAGATGGGATCGACGGCAAACAGGCCCGGCGGACGGGCACGAGTAGCCCACTGGGAGAACTGTTCGACCACGGTCTCGACAGCTGGGCCACCTTTTTTATGCCAGTTGGTAAGGATTCCTGCTCCTGCCCCTTTCCTCCTCTTTCTCATCTCCTCCTTCTTCCGGCTTCCTCCTCCTTGCCATCTTCTCCTCCTTGTCATCGCCTCCTCCTGCCATCTCCTCTCTTCCTCGTTGCCATTTCCTCCTCGCCATCTCCTCCTCCTCGCCATCTCCTCTCTTCCTGCTGCCATCTCCTCCTCCTCCTACTGCCATCTCCTCCTCCTCGCCATCTCCTCTCTTCCTGCTGCCATCTCCTCCTCCTCCTTGCCATCTCCTCCTCCTCCTTGTCATCGCCTCCTCCTGGCCATTCGTTCATCCTTGCCGTGCCATGTACATCACGGTACGTGCAGGCATGTACAGCTTGTTTTGTCGGTACGTTCAGGGATGTACAGTGTCTTTTTGGTACATGCTTATTTTGGTACATGCTTATTCATTCTTTCTTCAAGAAGAATCACGTCCCTCAAACTAGGATTATGTCAATGACTATACGCCAGACGGGGCATTCGTGCTCCGGACACACCTCTAGTTGGTACGTGCAGGCATGTACACCAGGTTTTTTCGATATGTTCAGGGATGTACAGCGTGTTTTTTTCTCGGCACGTGCAGGCACGTGCACCATGTTTTTTTCTCGGCACATGCAATCATGTACACCGTGTTTTTTTCTCGACACCTGCAAGCATATACAGTGTGTTTTTTTATCTCGGCACGTGCAGGCATGTGCACCATGTTTTTTTGTCTTGGCACGCGCAGGCATGTACACCATGTTTTTTTTGTCTCGGCACGTGCAGGCATGTACACCATGTTTTTTTTGTCTCGGCACGTGCAGGCATGTACACCATGTTTTTTTGTCTCGGCACGTGCAGGCATGTGCACCATGTTTTTTTGTCTCGGCACGCGCAGGCATGTACACCGTGTTTTTTTCTCGACACCTGCAAGCATATACAGTGTGTTTTTTTATCTCAGCACGTGCAGGCATGTGCACCATGTTTTTTTGTCTCGGCACGCGCAGGCATGTACACCATGTTTTTTTTTTGTCTCGGCACGTGCAGGCATGTACACCATGTTTTTTTTTGTCTCGGCACGTGCAGGCATGTACACCATGTTTTTTGTCTCGGCACGTGCAGGCATGTGCACCATGTTTTTTTGTCTCGGCACGTGCAGGCACGTGCACCATGTTTTTTCTCGGCACATGCAATCATGTACACCGTGTTTTTTTCTCGACACCTGCAAGCATATACAGTGTGTTTTTTATCTCGGCACGTGCAGGCATGTACATCATGTTTTTGTCTGGGCACGTGCAGGCATGTACAGCGTGTTCGGGCGGGGCGGCTTCTCGGTGCCTCCGGACCGCGTCTACCTCATACTCGTCGGCATCATGCTGACGTTCGCCTGCTCACACTGGGAGAAGTACAACACGGGCGTGCTCTTCCTGCCCTGGGGCTACGACGTCAGCCAAATGGTCAGTGCCTCATCATCATCATCATCATCATCATCATCATCATCATCATCATCATCATCATCATCATCATCATCATCATCATCATCATCATCATTATCATAACAATAATAATAATAATAATGATAATAATAATAATAGTAATAATAATAATGATGATAATAATAATGATAATAATAATATTAGGAGTAATAATAATAATAATAATAAAATGGAACTGAAAGTTGGTCATCGGCTGGCACTTTTTTTTTAACAAAACAGAGTTTATGAGAAGGGTGGGGGTTGAAGGGGGGATGGGGTGAGTTTTTACAGCTAATTTATGACATACAACAGTACCGCTTCTCATAGATTATTAATGAAATCTGATACAGATTCTAGTTAAGTGATTTTCGAATTTGTGAGTGTTACACTGATGTTGACTAGGGTATGACGGTGCTGTATGTAGTCACATTCGCGTGTGACTACAGCGTGTGGAAAGCAGTGATACCATTCACCAGTATCCAGTTTACGGCAGTATTTGAGATCATCATGCATGGTGAGTGGTTGACAAACGCTTGTTTTGTGTAAAATGTACTATTATGTAGTGAAATAGTGAAATTTTTAAAACGGAAATGACTACTCGCACCACAGTTGAACTTGTCATGTTGTTCGTTTTCGACATATAAACTATTATACCTCCTCTTATTCCTGATCAAGGCAGGCTTTGATGATGTACTTCCGTGTCGTTATCACTTTCCATTCAGTAAGCACAGAAAAGAGGGAAGAGTACGGGAGTACAGATATGTAGAGATATGTGTGGACAGAACAAAAGACTCGCGTCATTTCGTAAAGGACTTTCAGAAAGCTATTGGTGCCTGAAATTGTTCCTCTGTCTTTTACGAAAGAACACGCCTCCTTTGTTCTATATATATATATATATATATATATATATATATCTCCACATGGGGTTACATCTAGGGATAGATAAGGGATACAACTAAGAAAATAAGAATTGATCAGTATCTGCAGTGTGTCTGTTAAACGTGCCGGATAACGCCATCGCGGACGTCCGTGCCGAATGACACCCCCAGCGCGGACGTCCGTGCCGAATGACGCCACCAGCGCGGACGTCCGTGCCGAATGACGCCACCAGCGCGGACGTCCGTGCCGAATGACACCCCCGGCGCGGACGTCCGTGCCGAATGACACCCCCGGCGCGGACGTCCGTGCCGAATGACACCCCCAGCGCGGACGTCCGTACCGAATGACGCCACCGGCGCGGACGTCCGTGCTAAATGACGCCAACGTGGACGTCTGTGATTTTCTGTTTTTTCAGCAAGTGTGTTTCTCTTTTAAGCGAGTGTGTTTCTCTTTGTAAGCAAGTGTGTTTCTCTTATTCAGCGAGTGTGTTTCTCTTTTTCAGCGAGTGTGTTTCTGTTTAGTGTCCCGATGTCAGTGTACAACATTTATTAGTAAGTAGCACAACGTTATAGTTTTAGAAAATAGAATAAGTAATTTATAAGAAAAATAAATTAATAAAAAGAAAGAGGAAAAGAAAAAATTAGTATTATATAATAATATATATATACACATATATATATATATATGTTACAGCGGATCTGTAGAATCAGCGAATCTGTAGATCCGCTGAAAATTTCAGCGAATCTGTAGATACGCTGGTTCGACCAGCGAATCTATAGATCCGCTGAAAATTTTAGCGGATCTAACAGATCCGCTGATTTTGGGCCTAGAAAATTCTACAGATCCGCTGAAATGATTGACGAAGCTGAAGTACTGTTTATATTGAGTATTATCAAGCCCATAATAAAAGACATTGTTTTCATTGAAATGCAATTTGAAGCACATTAATTGCACTTCCATGTTACTTTCCATGATCGTAGGTCATAGAACTAAAATTGCAAGCTTCATAACTTGTGATCTTCTTATAAGAAAGCAGTCGTACATATTATATGATTCTACTGGAGTGGTATTTGCCGAAAAGTAATTGCAATTGAACAATGCAATAAACATAAATACACTTAGTTCGATCTGCTTCGGATTCTCTGGAGTATATCAGTTTGATCTGTGCTCGTTCAACTTGATTACCGATAACGACGTAAAATTAAATGTAGAACTTCCACCGAGGCAAGCAGTTCAGTTTGAATCAACGTGTGATGGACAGGGGTTTGTGAAGTGTAATTGTGCTAATAGTAAACGGCGTCAAACAAACAGATGTAAGTGTTTCGTAGCAAAGGTAAAATTTAACTGGAGATGTCACTCTAGCCTAGCGTGTACAAACAAGATGTAACCCTCCTCAATTGCAATTGGAGCTTCATTATTGATGGATGGTTTTTTTTCAGCGTTGCTGATTTTAGAGTAAATTTTGCTTTCAAGTCATGATCACAAGTACTAGTGCTTCTATGACCAGCTTCCTTAATTGCAATTGGAGTTCCATTATCGATGAAAGGGTTTCCTAAGAGTTATTGATTGCATGGGTGAATTTGGCTATTAAGTAATAATCACAGGTAGAAGTTAGCACTTGAGCTGTTCTTTAATTGCAATTGGAGCAGTGACTTATAAAAGTCTTTGATATCTATTTTTGTTGGGCACTATAACGCCAAAAATCATAAGTTTTAATGCAAAACAGGTCATAAATTACTTATTTATATTAATAACGTCTTATGGCATTAGTAACAGCAGCACCGTTTACACATTAATACCGTATATTTCGGCCATACTACTCAATATCAACGGTACTTTAGCTTCGTCAATCATTTCAGCGGATCTGTAGAATTTTCTCGGCCCAAAATCAGCGGATCTGTTAGATTCGCTAAAATTTTTAGCGGATCTACAGATTCGCTGGTCGAACCAGCGTATCTACAGATTCGCTGAAATTTTCAGCGGATCTACAGATTCGCTGATTCTACAGATCCGCTGTAACATATATATATATTATAATTACATATTCTATTGTAAACAACTAACATTTGTAACAAGAGCCAGAAAGTGATGGCGAAGTAAAGCAAAAACGATTTCCCAAGGTTCTAGAAAAAGCTGCCTCAATTGTAGTTAGTGTGTCAAAGTTCTTTTTGGGTCGAATTCTGGGTGAAAAAGACTTGGCAGTGTTTTGTATCTTTTTTTGCTGTTAAAACACATTTAATGCAGTTACGTGGTTGGCCGGGGGGGGGGGGGGGGGAGGGGGAAGGAGCGGGTAGGGGGGTGTTAATTTGTACATGATGTGTTTTGCTATGGCAGTCGAAAAATAGACAAATACATAACGTCAGTCAAATAATGTTAAAAGAAAGAAAGAAAAAAAAAAAGAAAGAAAAAAAGAGAAATTGTTTTCGCTTTCCCCAGTTTGATTTGTTGTTTTCGGAACCTGGAGATCCTGTGCTGTGGTATTTGTGTGTGTTTTGTTTTATTCGCGTGGTAAAAAAAAGTGCATTTTGTGTCAGCATCTGCTCGATAATGAAGCTAAAAAAAGGGTAAATAAATAAATTAGGGGTCGCATTCGGTCACCGATAATCGGTCACGGACCGAAACCGATCGGTTCTCATAACCGATGCATCGGTTGTTTCGATTAGCAACAAATCAGTGCATAATTATTAATTGCGTTTCACGTGGTTCCTTTAGCGTCACTAAATAGCGTTTGTTTACGTTGTGCGTCATCGCAATGCGCGTCCATTCGAAACAACAGGAGTCACTCCGATCGTTCTCGCTTATCAGCGGCGCGGTTCCGGTTATGCAAATCACACTGTCTTTGTAAACACTGAATATGGAGTTTATTTGTTAAAACAGTTTGTTGAACTATTACAGTCAACACGTGTGCTCCGCCCCTGAAAGACATGATTGACGTGAAAGTCTTGGCTTTTCTCCTGGGTATTAAGAACGGCCTGGAGTTACGCAGATCAGAGCTCCGCCCCTTAAAGGCATGATTTTCTCGTGGCATTAAACGCGCTATTCGCTGTTTTTTTTCTGTTTCGCCCATCCAGTGTAATTTAAACCGCAGTTGCAGGTATGCAAGCATAACCTTTTGTCATGAATGACACTGGTAACATAAATATGCTTGCAGCAGAGCATGTTTAAAGCATTATGAGGAAATCATGATGTTTTCAGTTGTGTTAAAAAAGGGCGGCAAATGTGAAGGATCAGTGCCTACTTGATGACGCCATTTTGAGTAAAAAATACGTCTGGCTTCAAGTACCACATGATCGGTAGTCATTCAGAGAGAATGCGAGAGAAACCCCCCCCTCCCCCCCCCCCCAAAAAAAAAAAAAAGTCAAGAAAAACTTGTTGGATATCTGGCACCCAAAAACGGCGCCTTTATTCGGGAATTACTTGCCATTGCCTGTCAGATACATGTCAGGATTTAAAGCTCTTATCAAACATGTAGCTCCGAGCCACGCCCGTTGCTGACATAAGAATAAAATAATCGCAGTCGAAGCACCGCAGGGGTTGATGACAAGGATCCTTACATGGCACTTTATGATTGAAACTGAGGAGTCTGCTGTGTGACTGATGGAAGTGTTGGGCTGAGCTAAAATGGTTGCTACATTGCGGATGCCGTGATTGGCTGTATCGTCACTGGAACGGTTAAAACTGTAAGGACATAAGTGTATGTCATGGCGTGTGACACGGTACTGTGTCAGTTAATAGTGTATGTCATGGCGCGTGACACGGTACTGTGTCAGTTAATAGTGTATGTCATGGCGCGTGACACGGTACTGTGTCAGTTAATAGTGTGTCATGGTGCGTGACACGGTACTGTGTCAGTTAATAGTGTATGTCATGGCGCGTGACACGGTACTGTGTCAGTTAATAGTGTATGTCATGGCGTGTGACACGGTACTGTGTCAGTTAATAGTGTATGTCATGGCGCGTGACACGGTACTGTGTCAGTGAATAGTGTATGTCATGGCGTGTGACACGGTACTGTGTCAGTTAATAGTGTATGTCATGGCGCGTGACACGGTACTGTGTCAGTAAATAGTGTATGTCATGGCGCGTGACACGGTACTGTGTCACTTAATAGTGTATATAATTGCGCGTGACACGGTACTGTGTCAGTGAATAGTGTATGTCATGGCGTGTGACACGGTACTGTGTCAGTTAATAGTGTATGTCATGGCGCGTGACACGGTACTGTGTCAGTTAATAGTGTGTCGTGGTGCGTGACACGGTACTGTGTCAGTTAATAGTGTATGTCATGGCGCGTGACACGGTACTGTGTTAGTTAATAGTGTGTGTCAATGTATGAAAACATTTAATTTAATTTAAATCATTTGATTTTTTTCACGGCTATTTAGGCCCCAACCCTTCGGATTGGGGCCTATAGGTTTGGGGTGTCCGTCTGTCCGTCCGTCTGTCCGTCATCGCTTTATACCCCTATGAATTCGGGGGGCGGTTGGGGCCTGCTTGTGTTTCACAAATACTTACTTGTTTTTTTTTTTTTTTGACAGTGCCTATAAAAACAAGACGGGCAAGAACCGGAGCGTGTACGAGGCGATGCTGCCGCTGTACCCGGTGGCGCTGCAGTTCGGGCTCTTCCTCACCTGGATGCAGTGCTCCTCCATCGACATCGTCCGGAGGGAGCCCAGGCTATTCTTCATGGCCTCCGGGAGCGTCTTCTCCAATATCGCGGTCAGTTGTGCTCAGGGTGACCGTCGTCTGTGTATGTATGGGTAACTGGTCAGCTGGGCGACAGTTGTGCTTAGGGTGACCGTCGTCTGTGTTTATGTATGGGTAACTGGTCAGCTGGGCGACAGTTGTGCTTAGGGTGACCGTCGTCTGTATGTACGTATGGGTAACTGGTCAGCTGGGCGACAGTTGTGCTTAGGGTGACCGTCGTCAGTGTGTGTGTGGGTAACTTGTCAGCTGGGCGCTAGTTGTGCTTAGGGTGACCGTCGTGTGTATGTACGTATGGGTAACTGGTCAGCTGGGCGACAGTTGTGCATGGCTATCTGCAGTCTGTATGTACGTATGGGTAACTGATCAGCTGGGCGACAGTTGTGCTTGGCCGTCCGCAGTCTGTATGTACGTATGGGTAACTGGTCAGCTGGGCGACAGTTGTGCGTGGCCATCCACCGTCTATATGCACTCATAGGTAACTGGTCAGTTGGACGATAGTTGTGCTTGGCCGTCCGCAGTCTGTACGTTTGGGTAACTCGGTCAGCTCGGTCAGCTGGGCGACAGTTGTGCTTGGCCATCCACCGTCTGTATGCACTCATGGGTAACTGGTCAGCTGGACGATAGTTGTTCTTGGGTATCCGCAGTCTGTGTGTACGTTTGGGTAACTGGTCAGCTGGGCGACAGTTGTGCTTGGCCGTCCGCAGTCTGTATGTACGTATGGGTAACTGGTCAGCTGGGCGACAGTTGTGCTTGGCCATCCACCGTCTGTATGCACTCATGGGTAACTGGTCAGCTGGACGATAGTTGTTCTTGGGTATCCGCAGTCTGTGTGTACGTTTGGGTAATTCGGTCAGCTGGGCGACAGTTGTGCTTGGGTATCCGTCGTCTCTATGTACGTTTGGGTAACTGGTCAGCTGGGCGATACTTGTGCTTGGGTATCCGCAGTCTGTGTGTACGTTTGGGTAATTCGGTCAGCTGGGCGACAGTTGTGCTTGGGTATCCGTCGTCTCTATGTACGTTTGGGTAACTGGTCAGCTGGGCGATACTTGTGCTTGGGTATCCGCAGTCTGTGTGTACGTTTGGGTAATTCGGTCAGCTGGGCGACAGTTGTGCTTGGCCATCCACCGTCTGTATGCACTCATGGGTAACTGGTCAGCTGGGCGACAGTTGTGCTTGGCCATCCACCGTCTGTATGCACTCATGGGTAACTGGTCAGCTGGACGATAGTTGTGCTTGGGTATCCGCAGTCTGTGTGTACGTTTGGGTAATTCGGTCAGCTGGGCGACTGTTGTGCTTGTGGCTTTCTTTTCCCAAGCCGATATCGCATGTTTGAGACAATTGGACTAGATTGCATTTAAACGTTGCATAACAATAATGTGAAGGAAAAGCTGATCATAAAGAAATTTGTCTGATTCAGCATTATCAGCGGTGAGAATACTTGCAGGCCTTTTACTGTTCACACGTTGAAGGAGTTGTCAGTGGACATTCGCCCAAAATAAGAGATCGTTTTTTCCCCAACTTGTCTTGTTATATTTTGCGTTTTTTATTTAATTATTTTAGTGACACTACGAGCCTTTTGATGCTTGATTAACGAGATCTCGGTTGGTCTCAATGTCCCTGAACATTCTTGTTTATTTTGATTTATTTTTAATTTTGCTGCCTTGCAGTGCCGTATCATCGTGAACTGCATGAGTAACACGCGTTGCCAAGTCTTCAACTGGCTCCTCATCCCGCTCATTGCCATAGTAACGGGCGTGCTCACGCTCCAGCTGGGCGTCATAGAGATCTACCTGCTGTGGGCCTACACGCTCTTCACGACCGCCGCGCACGTACACTACGGCATATGTGTCGTAAGTTACTAACCCCCCCCCCAATCCCCCGCACCCCCCGCCCCCCTGCTCCCCCCCCCCCCCCCAGACGGGTGTGCTCACGCTGCAGCTGGGCGTCATAGAGATCTACCTACCGTGGGCCTACACGCTCTTCACGACCGCCGCACACGTACATTACGGCATATGTGTCGTAAGTTACTAACCCCCCCCCATCCCCCGCCCCCCCCCCGCCGCCCCCGCCCCCCCAGACGGGCGTGCTCACGCTACAGCTTGGCGTCATAGAGATCTACCTGCTGTGGGCCTACACGCTCTTCACGACCGCCGCACACGTACACTACGGCATATGTGTCGTAAGTTATTAGCCCCCCTATCCCCCTACCCCCTCCACCCCCGCCCTCCCCCCTCGTCACGACGGCCGCGCACATACACTACGGCATATGTGTCGTAAGTTACTAACCCCCCCACCCCCCCCCCCCCCAGACGGGCGTACTCACGCTACAGTTGGGCGTCATAGAGATCTACCTGCTGTGGGCCTACACGCTCTTCACGACCGCCGCGCACGTACACTACGGCATATGTGTCGTAAGTTACTAACCCCCCTCACCCCCCGCACCGCCCCCCCCCCCAGACGGGCGTGCTCACGCGACAGCTGGGCGTCATAGAGATCTACCTGCTGTGGGCCTACACGCTCTTCACGACCGCCGCGCACGTACACTACGGCATATGTGTCGTAAGTTACTAACCCCCCTCACCCCCCGCACCGCCCCCCCCCCCAGACGGGCGTGCTCACGCGACAGCTGGGCGTCATAGAGATCTACCTGCTGTGGGCCTACACGCTCTTCACGACCGCCGCACACGTACACTACGGCATATGTGTCGTAAGTTACTAACCCCCCCTCATCCCCCGCACCCCCGCCACCCCCTCTCCCCCCAGACGGGCGTGCTCACGCTGCAGCTGGGCGTCATAGAGATCTACCTGCTGTGGGCCTACACGCTCTTCACGACCGCCGCACACGTACACTACGGCATATGTGTCGTAAGTTACTAACCTCCCCCCCATCCCCCGCCCCCCCCCCCCCCAGACGGGCGTGCTCACGCTGCAGTTGGGCGTCATAGAGATCTACCTGCCGTGGGCCTACACGCTCTTCACGACCGCCGCACACGTACACTACGGCATATGTATCGTAAGTTGTTAGCCCCCTTCCCCCCATCCCCCGTGCTCCCCCCCACCCATCTCCGGACGAAGGTCGTTGTAAACTTAACAAAAACAGAACAAGAATATCACTGACGTGAGGCATATAATAAAAGTGATAGGTCATTCTGTACGAACAGAATATTATCGTTTTGGCCTTCAGCCCACGGCCACACACAGACCCCCCCCCCCCCTACCAAAATAAAAATATTCCACACATACAGGAGGAAGTGTTATTTTATTACGGACAAACAAAAAAAAAAAAAAAAGAAGAAGAAGAAAGAAAATCACTGCACATGCACAGATAAACATATTCTTCCTCGTGTGTATTTTTAATACCGCTGTCCCACGGGCATTCAGTAGCCACTTCCCTGGTACAGATTCACTTGTGTTTCTCAAATTTTCAGTTTGCTTGTAAATGAGCTTCGAGGTGGCATTTTATTGTGGAGTTTTCGGAAGCTGCATAAGACGGGCCTGATGGGTTAGATTTTATGCGCTCATGACTTCACGTTCAATGTTTCTGTTTCATATTTACACTGTTTTATGTTTATTTAGGTGCAGCAGCTGTCGGAACACTTCAACATTTATGCCTTTTCAACCGCGAAAAAACCGAAGATCAAGTATTAGCATTGCACGTCACAGCGAGTAGTCACGTCACATGTCACAACGAGTGGTCACGTAGTCACACATCACAGCGAGTGGTCACGTGGTCACGCGTTACAGCGAGTGGACATGTGGTCTCGCGTCACAACGAGTGGTCACATGTCACAGCGAGCGGTCACGTGGTCACGCCTTACAGCGAGCGGTCACGTGGTCACACGTCACAGCAAGTGGTCACGTGGTCATACGTCACAGCGAGTGGTCATGTGGTCACATGTCACGTGGTCACGTGTTAGCTTTTATAGGAAAGGTTTATTTTCTTTCTCTTTCTTTTTTGTGTGTACGAAAAAAATAAATAAAGTTGTGATTGTAGAAAGTTTGTGATATGCCCAAGTCAGTTGTTTTTTTTTTCTTCTTTTTTTTTAAATTATAGAAGTATAACGAATGACTGAAAAAGGACTCGAAAATCATCGTTAAAAAAGTCATTGTTTTGTTAAAAGAGATTGTGTTATGGAAGGTGGCGTCGGTGGATTGCGGAAGGTGGCGCCGGTGGATTGCGGGAGGTGGCGTCGGTGTATTGCGGGAGGTGGCGTCGGTGGATTGCGGGAGGTGGCGCCGGTATATTTTTTGGGAAGATGGCGTCGGTATATTTAGGAAGGTGGCGCATTTGTGCCAGCAATGTGGTGGGGGGGGTTGTTGAGTAGTCATCACACTCTTATTCCTCAAGTCAGGGCTTTACACCAACGTTTGTCCGACCTGTCCGGGGCAGGTGAGAATTTCACGTCGGATAAGGTGGGTTTTAAAGTTGTCTGCCCGACGGGACATAAAATCTAGCCCAGGGTGAGTTTCCCGCCAAAACAAAAAAAATAAACTTTTTTTTGGAAATTCTGAAAGATGGCATTTGAAAAAAAAAAGATGTTCAATAACGAAACAATGAACAGTTATGAGAATGCGTGATTTCACGTGATTCGTGTACGAGCCGGGGTTTTCTCTTCTGGGGTGATGAGGCAGGTGAAATGCGATTCGACACCTGCCTGGACTCCACAATAAGAAGCTATTCATTCCCCACCCCTTCCCAATGTCAGTGCCCCCCCCCCCCCACTTAAAATCAAAATAAATCATTGCGTCACTGATTTCCGGACAAACTAGGCAGGAATCCAAAACAAAACAAAAAAAAAAGAGTTGACCCATTGTGCCTTACGTAGATTTTCTTTGGAAAAACAGTAGTGAAAAGCGATTCTTTTATTTTAGATGAGATCTGATAGATATGATAGATAAGATAAAAATGACGGGCTTTCTGGCTTAGATTGCTGAAAAAACTGCCTAATTCCACGGACCGAGTGTACGAGGTCACTCTGGTCGAGTTTGCTGTCGGGCAGGTAAGATTTCGACATCGCGTGCCCGACCGGCCAGGTGCGCGGGATACGTGAATGTCAAGCCCTGACTCGTTGCAGCAAACGTGCGAGGGCCAATTCGCTGTCAGTATAACAAGTATGGTGTTTATTAGAACTGTCACGTGATCACGTAACGCGTGATCGCAAAGCCGGGATCAGTGCATGTGTACTTTTGAACTTTTTACATTCTAGAATTACTTACTTGGCAGTTTATTGTGAACATTTTTTCCTCTGTGAGGGTGTTAGGGAAGGGGGAGGAGAGGGGGGATTAGTTACTAAAACGTGACTGAAATGTGAAAAAAATACACTTAAATAGGGACAATGTTACTGGATTTATAATTATTCACATTGTCTTATTCAATGACTCGAATATTCGGTTTATCGGAACCTGTAGTTTGGATCCGGGTCTAGTGATCGCCTCTACTGTATATAATAATTGCGTGGTCGTTTAAAGAATGACGTCACAGGTGGTATAAGTCAGTGAACAAGTAGCTTCTATGTTTTGTTGTTGTTGTTGTTGTTGTTGTTGAACCAACATTATTTGCTTCCAGTAATATCCCACCAAACTTTGGGTGGGTGGGAGGTGGGGGGGGGGGGCAGAAAAATGCAGGCGTAGACAGTTTTAATTATTAGACGTTACATGTTCCTGAACCCAGCTGAACACTTATCAGCCCCAGCTGAACACTGGTCGGCCCCAGCTGAACGCTGATCAGCCCCAGCTGAACACTTATCAGCCCCAGCTGAACACTGATCGGCATTGTCCAGTCGCTTGTTTTCTCTTGGTTGTTCATGCATATATAACGTCACGTGACTTAGGTCAGTGCTGCAATCCGATTGGTCGGTTGCCAAGTCCTAATGATTTTTTTTTTTTCGATGCCGACGTAAAGATCGATAGATATTGCAGGTCATATATCAACTTAGTATTGATCAGTTACAAATATATTTAGTTATTTATTAGCTTTATTTGTCGTTACTGTTGATCAAAAGTTCCGTCTGCAGAGTGGTGACGGTGTGACAGCGCGGCAACGGGCGAAGCAAATTGCTTGTATATTTTAATGCCTGACTTATGGGGGTCATAACGAGAGCATTTGGTGCGCTTGTCCCGAAGATTGAGCCGTGTACGGTTCATGTGAGTGCGGCGGTTTTTTTTTCTTTTTTTTTTTTTTTTTGTTCTTAGATAGGGGCACGGTCTCGGACGTGTGGGTGGCAGCCATGTTGCATGTCTCGTCCCCTGCCGCCATTTTAACCAAGTGGCTGTTGTATGGTTAACTGGTTGATCATTGCTATGTGTTAGTGACGTGTATAGTTTGTTGCTGTTTAGGAGGGTGTTGTTTTTAGAGGCGTTTGTGATTGCAATTCACGGCGTTCTTAAACCGAGCGTCATTACGCATCGAGTGTAACTGAAGGCGGAGGGGAGGGGAGGGGAGGGGAGGTCGAGGGGAGGGGAGGGTAGATAATTTTTCTTGTATAGTTCAGTTGGTATTCTTTATTTATTTTTCACGTGCTTTTATCAAAGAATAAATCACACAATAAATGAATTTTATTGACTTACTAGTTTTATTGAACACTGTATTCATGCACTTTTGAGCTTCCATCACGAACTGTACCCCTAGTTCAGAGGACATTTCACAGGGAGAAGTTTCGCAGTACATATATCAACTACTCCACCACTACTTATCCAAATGCAGTTATTAAGACCAGTGGAGCAGCGTGATGCGTGTTCTGTTTAACAAGTTTCTGCTGTAATCCGCGCGACATGATTGCGATCTGCTGTAATCCGCGCGATATGAGTGCGATCTGCTCTAATCCGCGCGATGTGAATGCGATCTGCTGTAATCCGCGCGATGTGAGTGCGATCTGACGTAGTCCGCGCGACATGAGTGCGATCTGCTGTAATCCTCGCGATATGAGTGCAATCTGCTGTAACCCGCGCGATATGAGTGCGATCTGCTGTAATCCGCGCGATATGAGTGCGATCTGCTGTAATCCGCACGATATGAGTGCGATCTGCTGTAATCCGCGCGATATGAGTGCGATCTGCTGTAATCCGCGCGATATGAGTGCGATCTGCTGTAATCCGCGCGATATGAGTGCGATCTGCTGTAATCCGCGCGATATGAGTGCGATCTGCTGTAATCCGCGCGATATGAGTGCGATCTGATGAAGTCCGTATGACATGAGTGCGATCTGCTGTAATCCGCGCGATATGAGTGCGATCTGCTGTAATCCGCGCGATATGAGTGCGATCTGCTGTAATCCGCGCGACATGAGTGCGATCTGCTGTAATCCGCGCGACATGAGTGCGATCTGCTGTAATCCGCGCGATATGAGTGCGATCTGCTGTTATCCTCGCGATATGAGTGCGATCTGCTGTAATCCGCGCGACATGAGTGCGATCTGCTGTAATCCGCGCGATATGAGTGCGATCTGCTGTAATCCGCGCGATATGAGTGCGATCTGCTGTAATCCGCACGATATGAGTGCGATCTGCTGTAATCCGCGCGATATGAGTGCGATCTGTTGTAATCCGCGCGATATGACGGCGATCTGCTGTAATCCGCGCGATATGAGTGCGATCTGCTGTAATCCGCGCGATATGAGTGCGATCTGCTGTAATCCGCGCGATATGAGTGCGATCTGCTGTAATCCGCGCGATGTGAGTGCGATCTGCTGTAATTCGCGCCACATGAGTGCGATCTGCTGTAACCCGCGCGATATGAGTGCGATCTGCTCTAATCCGCGCGATGTGAGTGCGATCTGCTGTAATCCGCCCGATGCGAGTGTGAGGTATTGTGTACAAAATCCCTCCATCCTGATCGTTTCTTGTAAACGATTTGAAGACCATTTGCAGAAGAACACATTTTTGGACACAATAGCTGCGGTTGTGACGTCACGGGATCACGGGACAGAAAGTCTTTTGGCCTGTTCAGCCAGGAGATGCGAAGAAGCTGCAAAACACGGATATAGGTATGACTGAAAAACTTCGAAGTGACTCCCAGTGATTCGTACATGACTCCAAGTGATTCGTACATGACTCCAAGTGATTCGTACATGACTCCCAAGTGATTCGTACATGACTCCTAGTGATTCGTACATGACTCCAAGTGATTCGTACATGACTCCAAGTGATTCGTACATGACTCCAAGTGATTCGTATATGACTCCAAGTGATTCGTACACGACTCCCAAGTGATTCGTACATGACTCCAAGTGATTCGTACATGACTCCAAGTGATTCGTACATGACTCCCAAGTGATTCGTACATGACTCCTAGTGATTCGTACATGACTCCAAGTGATTCGTACATGACTCCAAGTGATTCGTACATGACTCCAAGTGATTAGTACATGACTCCAAGTGATTCGTACATGACTCCTAGTGATTCGTACATGACTCCAAGTGATTCGTACATGACTCCAAGTGATTCGTACATGACTCCAAGTGATACGTACACGACTTCCAAGTGATTCGTACATGATTCCAAGTGATTCGTACATGACTCCTAGTGATTCGTACATGACTCCCAAGTGATTCGTACACGACTCCAAGTGATTCGTACACGACTCCCAAGTGATTCGTACATGACTCCCAAGTGATTCGTACATGACTCCTAAATGATTGTACGTGATTTCTACATGACTCGTACATAAGTGGAACAAGTTTGGAGGAGTTGGCCGAACTTATTGAACAACCCACGCATGTGCATTTATCCGGGTTTCTATAAATGTGTGTATTTTTTTTGGTAGACGCTACTCCACCCAGGGTTTTGATCAATAAAAAAAAAAAAATCATTTGAATATCATGTTTTGATTTTATCCGGCCAACTCGCGTACAATCATGGGATTTTGCAGACTCACCGATTGTCTGTTGCTTGTGCTGAATCATTGAGTTATTTCACATGCTCCCCGCCCCCCCCCCCCCCCCTCATTTTCATGTTCTGTTTTGGCGGGAAATGCGTCCAACGAACCAATCAAATACTTGAACGTGAAACAAACATCGTTTGCAAACAAATGGTTTTTAAATTGGCTTCATTTGCCAGTCACTGTGGAATCAAACCACTTCTACTTTCAACTAGACCAAATTCCTAAAATACATATTTGTAACTAAATACTAAATACAAAATACATATTTGTAACTAAAAAAGAAAAAAAAACATTCAGACCAAACTTGCTGTCGCCAAAGGCCTTGTTTATGTGACGTAGCACATCTACATGTATGTAAGCACGCATACACACACGCAAACACACACATATATATATATATATACATATATATATACATGTAAAAACATGTACACAGATGCAAGCGTAGGTAAACTCATTCACATACATGTAAACACATATATACACAGGTAAGCGCATGTACATATCGGTAAATACACGTATACACATGTAAACACATATACAAACGTGCACACCCTATGTAAACACACGTACTTAGATATGTCGACACACATACACACATGTAAACACACACATACACAAGCAAGCACATGTACACGCAAGCGCGCTTGTGGTCACGCATGTGCGCGTATGCACACTCATGTATACACATGCACGCGAATTTAAGCCCATGCACGCGAATGGAAATACGTGCTGTATGGACGTAAAGGCCACAGTCAAAAACCATAAACTACGCTATATCATATTATCGCCCAACAGAAAGTGTAGCCATTATTTTCTTGAACAAAGTAAGCTCAACAATTTTTTCATTTAAAACATTAGATTCTAAAGGGTACGTACATGTTCTCACATAAGGGATGACCGAAAGGCGATGGGTACTACGGTGGAAGGGGGGTCATGGCATGCCGGGAATGTCGTATCTCTACGCCCACAATTTCGTCCCAACGTCTCTCCAACGCCCATACCAGGCGGTTATACCCCGCCAGGGAAGAGACCGATCCGACGCCTCGTCAACGGCGATACGGCTTCGCCATACCGTGTCGTTAAACAATGTTCCTGCACAACGTCGCTATGCAATGTCGTTATACAATGTTTCCTCACAACGTCGCCATGCAATGTCGTTACACAATGTTTCCTCACAACGTCGCCATGCAATGTCGTTATACAATGTTTCTGCACAAAGTCGACATGCAATGTCGTTATACAATGCTTCTACGCAATTCCGCCATGCAATGTCGCTATACAACTGAACCGGCGGGAGGGGGGTGGGAGTGGAGGGGAGGTGTATGGCTATCACCTAAAACCGATTAAAGGTACGTGTATTGACTGGATTGGAGGGGGGAGAGGGGGAGGAGGTAGGGGGGGGTCGGGTGACATAGGTCTCGGGGAAAGCAGAGAAACAGGAGCCTGTGGTGATACAGCCGCAAATTTGGCTGCCGCCCCTAGACCCTCCCTGCTCCCCCACCCCCTCCCCGATCCCCCGACCCGCTCTTCCTCTCCTGCGCCCCTCGCGCGCCAGTGGCTGGAGTTGGGTGGTTTTGTCTATACAAAAAAAAAAAAACGGAACGGCTGATTCCAGGAATATGGATGTTATCAAGTTCACCTGAGGAAAAAGAAACAACCAGGATGTCTGCATTCACTTTATAATACAGCTGGCCCCTGGAAATCATCCGCAGTGCGATTTTGCAGAGAAATCCAATTACTGACGAGCAACCTCGGGCGTGTGTGTGTGTTTGTGTGAGGGTATTGATTGCTGCTACATTCTCCCGTTTCTACGTAAAATTGTCATGTCTCAAGATGTATAGCAACTACAGCAGGAAATCTCTTGCCCTTTGTTTGAATACAGTATGAAAACAGTGGATTATGAAACTTTAACGTGTAAAGAGTGCAGTAATAATTGGGTGTGAAAAAAAGTGTTGGGAGAACATATTGAAAAGAGTGTTGAAATAAATAAATAAATGTGATATTCGTATTAAAGGTAAGTGGAATGGAGATGCGATGTAGGATGGGGATGTTATGCAGGGTCCGCGTTGGCGGGGTTTTTGTCCACTTTTTGGGCATTTTTTACGAAATGACTCACTTTTTCGGAACTCACCGAGTCTTTCTAGACCAAACTGAGTCACACTTTCCTTTTTTGACTCACTTTCCTGAGGACCCAGCGCGAACCCTGTTATGGTACAGGGGGGAGATGGGGGGTGGGGGGGGGGACTACGCCCCTAAATGGATGTGCCGGGACTAACACGAGCTGGATATTGTTTATCACGAATCGCAGAGCAGTATTCTGAGGTAATTATTGCCAACCCATATTCGCTGTTTTAACGATCTCACACCGAGCACTATATATCGATCCCGAGGACTGGACGGGGGGGGGCGGGGGCGGGGGTGGAGCACAAGTGGGAGGGTGGGAGGGATCGGCGGATGTAGTAGGAAGACAAGGATACTATACACTTTGGACAGAGTTGCGAAAGCGAGATCATCAGACACAGCCATCCCAGCCCCTCCCCCCACTTATCCCCCACCTAAAACCTGAGAAATAAGGGTTGAATCCGGAAATATAGTCCTGGCTACTTGCCTTTGAGCGTCTTAAATTGTTTTATTTATTTGCTTAAAGGGTGGTCGGGTGGAAGATCGGGGGAGGGGGGTGCCGGGTGGAGGTGGGTGTCTTTCAGAAACTCTCTTCAGCAGGTATGAAAAACTTCTTCTCCTTCTTCTTCTTCTTCTTCTTCTTCTTCTTCTTCTTCTTCTTATTATTATTATTATTATTATTATTATTATTATTATTATTATTATTATTATTATTATTATTATTAGTCCTGAAGTGATATCTTGAGATGTGTACTGGGGGACTGATTCCATCTCTGCACGGACCCGGGGATGGAAACAGGTACGTGGTAGGGGCGGGAGGGGCGGTTCCTAGAACCGCCATAAATCTAGCCAAAAAAACACCTACCACACTATACATGGTATAGAAGTGCCCCCTTCTAGGTGTACAAGACGTGTTTGACCAATCACAAGTCCTTCCTGTGTCAGCGAGGCACGTTCTCAGACATACTGCGCAATTATCGCAGAGCGGTGTTTGCGAATTACTCACAGAAATTATTGCGGTTGTAGCAGACAGCGCATGACGCTCCCCGCACGCTCCCCCCACCCCCAGCAACTGTTACATCACCAATTCCATAAGATATAAGTATACACAAAGTCTATCACGCCCCCCCCCCCCCCCCACCGCGAAACCGCAACCCATTTCCATCACCCGCCCTGCATGCTTACTTTATGGATATTCCGTCAGCATACCTGGGTGCTGTCGTATTTGTATTTATGTTTTCACATATTCTTATTGTTTGAATCTCCCGTCATAGATAATAAAGGCTGGCGGGGTGGAGGGGAGGGGGGCTGCTGGGGGTGGAGGCGGCTGCTGGGGGTTGGGGGATACCTGTGTTATATCTGCATATGCTTTATAATGCGTGTCCAAAAAAGAAAATGCACGTAGAAAAGCTGTCATTTTGGAACCAGCCGCGGTCAGCGAGGAATGCCAGTTTAATTACGTTTATTTTTTTTTTGGGGGGGGGGGGACGCATTCACTAAGTACTCTGCATTTCCAACAAAATGGGGATCCAACCACTTTGCACACACACAATGTGAGTGTCTGTCTGGGTTTTTGTTCTGTACTTGCAGTAACATCCTGGCTGCCCTGGTACTCGTTAAATCAGTAGTACCAAAACGATTTTAGGATCCCAACCGGCGCTTTAGGGGACTATGGGTTTTGGTGTTGTCCGTCTGTCCGTCCGTCTGTCAGTCCATCATCGGCTGTCACTCCCAGCCTGACAGTCGTTCCCTATAACATTTGCTATACATATGAGATATCATTATCGGTTGGTGGACTTTTTGTTTTTAATTTTTACCATGACCCAATTCGAGGGTGGCATTAACTACTATCTTAGATTTTCACTCGCATAATATCCAAAACTACTTAACTGACCATCACGAAGGCTCAGACATCTTAACCATGGCAAAAGCGCGCTATAAGTAAATTCCAAATAGCCGCCAGCCGCCATGTTGGATTTTTTCAACACTTTAAGCAACTTTATTGTTTGTCATCAAATTTTAGATATAGGTTGACTATCTGAAAATCATGATTTGGACAAGTTTTCGGTTGAGTAGGAAAATTCAAAATGGCTGCCAGCTGCACATTGTCATTAACACCCTAAAATAAAAACTTTTTGACCGATCATTACCACATCTGAGACACTGTTTACGCAGGCAAAAAGGATCCGCCATTTTGCATTTCAATTTGCACTTTCATGTAGACATGAGAACACACACAAAAAAAATGTTTTAGAATTATCTACTGAACCAACAGATAATGCCAAAGTCGTGCCATCGCTCAGCTTTCGTTTACAAGCCGCTGTGGCCCTTCGTTATCAGAATCCTGTCCGGTGGGGGGGGGGGGGGGGGGGAGGGGCGATGTGTCCTCGATGACGGATTGTTCATTTGTTCATATTAATTTCAAGTAGGGGTGTTTTTTTATTAGGGTATTGGGGGCTGTAAATTTATAAGGGCGTGTGGATTTGGTTAAATAAGGGGCATTTTCAAGCTTGACACTCTGCACTTAGGGGTCGTTTCAAAAAGTCATGCACACCTATGGTAACCAATTTGTATGCGAGTGACCCCCTCTCCCTCCTTTTCCCCAAGGTTCCATCTCTAATGCAAAGCAAGACCGACAGAGGAATAAAATAGCATTCTGCTTAATGCATCCTTTATCAGTAAAAAGTTATCGGGTTATCAATAAAAAAAGTTATCGAGTTATGTTTTTAAGTGCGAGTGAAAAAGTCCTTCCTATACTTTTTGCTCAAGATCTTATCATGCTTAAAATAGCTGCAGAAATGTCGGATTGCTTTGCTTTTTACGTAAAAATTGGCGTTATTATTTATAATTAGGTGATTTCTAGTAACATTTCAAGGTTAAATAAAGACTGAATTTCGCACGATTCTTAACAAAAAATACGACTATTTAAAGATTCTTATTGAGGCGCAATGGCACAGAGGAAGGGATTTTAGTTTGGCGGAAGAAGGCCAAATGGACTTAAGCTGTTGGAAGCGGCAAAATTAAGCCGTCTTAAAAAGGAGGACAGAGAAATGTTAATACGTGTTTCCTTTTTTGAAATCCGAGCGAAGATATCACCATTATGCAAGCGCTTATTCCTCCGTGTGGACATTGCACTTTTTACATTATTATTATTATTATTGTTATTATTATTATTATTATTATTATTATTATTATTATTATCATCTATTTATTTAAGGAGGCGATAAAATTACGGTCGCCTGGTTGACTTTTACATAAATTTTAAAAAGCTGTATTGTAATTGATTTGTCGCTTAAATATCTTTATTTTTCTTTACAGAAATTTGACTTCTAATAAAGAGAGGAAAAAAAAAAAAGAAATCGAAATGGGCACAGCGACGAGCCGGCGGACATACGCGGAACAAGCGGGTCTGATGCGGACGAACTCCAATGTTCCCGAGGGGGCGTGGCCACTGGTATATGCCGAGGATATAGCCATGTGGAAGTACAGGGCTGTACTGTGGGGCTTCGACCTCCGCATCGACTACACAACCAATGTACGCGGTAGGCTGCACCCGTGGTGCACCAACGGGCGCTATTTCACCGTGAAATACGATAAATCGCGCCGCCCGAACGAGAGGTTTAACTTCGTTGTGAGTATAAACGAAGGATGTTTTAAACAAGAGACGCACATCCGGTTGCCGTGTGCGTACGAGGATAAACTTTACACGGAACCAGGGCCGGCGTTTTCGTACCTGAAACCCATCCAGGTGGTCGGATACAAAGAAGGCATTGCTGTCCTGCAGGTGAACTGTTCCGAGGCCGCCATTCGCTTTCTCATTGTTCATATGAAAACGGAAACAGTGATTGGTGTTCACAAAGAAGAAGTGCGCGGCAGCCATTTTCTTTATGATTGCATCATAAGCCCTGATTTATCCTCGTTTATCCTGAAACCTAATGCTATGTTCGTGCTGAATTTTAGTCGTGGGGAATACCAGAATGTGATTAAAGTTGTCACCTGTAGAGGCGAGAAATGTCACACGAAAAAGACGCTATTTAAAAACAGCGCCGTGCGTTCCTTTGTGGCGTATGACCCTCGTTATAAAAATAGCCGCGTTGCTATTGGCAACTACTTATCGAACGGCAGAGACATCTTGTGTGTCTATGACCTTGACAGTGAGGAGGTGGTAGTGGAAAGTAACAGTACACAGTACCAGACTACTCACAACGTCGTGTTTAGCCCCGACGGTACTTACATAGCCTCGTTAGTTCTCGGGCGTTCGGTAAAAGACGGACTTTTCAATTTCCCGCGAGTTCTGGTCTATTCCAGTGATGAACTCAAAGTGCTTCATTTTATAAACATTCCCCACCTGGCCGAAGTCCCTACCCTGTGTCCCACGGCTTTGTTCCCGCTGTTTTCGGAAACGGGCACGTATTTAGCGGTTCCCTACGGACAGCAGGGCCCGTATTATGAGCAGGTAGAGGGAGCTTTTGTGTATAAAGTGGCACTGCCGATGAATCTGCAGTGCTTGTGTCGTCTGACCATACGGAAATATTATGACAACCAGGATGTGGAGAGGCTGCCACTGCCCAGCAAGCTCAAATCATTCCTTCGCTTTCAGCCACAGTTCGGATAACCACGTGTGGTGCATGTAACCACATGTGAACAGTGAATTGTACGTCATAGCGGTGGTTATGTGGTTCTGGAGTCGTAGGAATGTTGTTCTTCGGGGATGGGGGTGGGGGGGGGGGGTGGGGGCGGGGAGGGTTGGGGGTGGGGGGTGGGGAGTGACTATAAAGGTGGAAGGTGGAGGTGATATAGGAAAGGGAAGGGGTTGGAAACAATGGTTCAGTCGCTGTTATTTAGGCGGGGGGGGGGGGGTGCGGATGTGGGAGGAATGTCTGAAACAATGGTGCGGTTGCTATTACCTGAGTGGTGGGAGGGGGGGGGGAGGTGACGGGTTTGGGAGGAAGTTGGAAACAGTGGTGCGGTAGCCATTACCTGGGTGGGGAGGGTGGGGGGGGGGGCTCATTGGAACCTGAAGCGAAATTATAACCCCGTATCTGTCAAAGCCTGTCCTCTTGTCTGCCAAAACATGTCCTCTTGTCTGTCGACATTTGTCCTCTTGTCTGTGAAAACATGTCCTCTTGTCTACTAAGACCTGCCCTCTTGTCTGCAAAACCTGTCCTCTTGTCTGCCAAAACCTGTCCTCTTGTCTGTCAAAACCTGTCCTCTTGTCTGCCAAAACCTGTCCTCTTGTCTGCCAAAACTTGTCCTCTTGTCTACCAAAACCTGCCCTCTTGTCGTCCAAAACCTGTCCTGTAGTCTGCCAAAACCTGTCCTCTTATGACTGCTCTGTGATGAAATATTCTATGTCAGTCTCACAGTATTTTTTTTTTTTTTGCAATTACTTTCTCAATTAATAGTCAACGATGTTCTAAATAAACAGCTTCAAGACTTGAGCATTGAGAAATAATTGTTTATCACAGAAGCGTCAGCAAAGGGCCACGTGATTAGCCCCGTGTGAAGTGGTTTTCCTAATTTTTCAATAATTTCTTTTGTTTTTAAAATGATGAAACAAAAAAGAAAAACACGCACAAAATATCAGTTTTGAACATCAAACAAATCAATTACAAATTGTGCAAAACACTTAAAATGGGGTAAAAAAAGTGGCCCCTTGAGGAATTCGGCTTCTACATACATGTAAACTGTGACGTGGTTAGTAGTTGCTATATTTAGAAGAGCGGATGCACTTTGGATTAGAAATTTCTTGAAAGCTTTCTTTTTTTTTCTTTTTTTTCTCTCTCATATTAGTTGCTGTATATATTGTGTATATATTTGTCTATGTGACAGTTGGTAAAAATAGTAAGTTCACCAAAATAAATAAATAAACAAAAACAAAACAAACAAATAAATAAATTTTAAAAAATCGAACATCTGGGCTAAAATAAGAAATCGGTGAGACAGGAAGCAAAAATTATTTTTCTATACGATACAGTGGCTAGCAAAATGGGCTCTTTTTGTAGGCGAGTTTACCGTGCAGTGGTCTAGTTTCTTTCTAGTGTCCGACGCTTCCGGTCTTGTTGCAAATAAAAAACAAACAAAAGAAAGTAAGTTATAAATAGATTATATTAAGCTTTTTTGTTCTTTCTTATTTTTTCTTCTTTTATTAAATATAAGTTTGTGAAACTGCTTCGAAATAAAAACAAAATAAAACAAGAATTTTAAAGTACTATATAAAAGATCATTTTCTTTAGATGATAAACAAAAAAAGTTTCTTTTTGAGTCTTCCGGGTTTACTTTTTCAAAGAAAAATGCTTATTCAGAGAATTTTAGATGGGAAGCAAAACTACGTAGTGCTGAATGGACAGCTGGTGTCTTTTTTAACTTTCACTTTCATTTTTGACATCGATTTCTTAGGCTTTGATCCGTCATAATACGTTAATTTTCTGAATTCTGTGCAATCCCTGGCTGGCACCGGCAGTGAACAATTTCTGCAAAATATATGAAAATCTCCAAATTATTCCACAGTATGTTATAGACCGGGGAGAAGGGCAGGGGAGGGGGTGGAGTGCTCTTTCTAATTTCAGTTTAACACATGTGTCATTGTATATGACATCGTTTTATACCAAAGAAACAAAATCTTTTCTCGCGAAAGTTTTACCCTAATTCATGTAAACATGCAAATAGGACATGTAAACATGTAGACAGGACACGTGACTTCAGGTAGAGGTAGCACCTGTGAGCTTTGGGCCATAAAATAAGCTTGATTTTCGTTACAAATAAAACTAGACCGTTTTCGCTATCGAGTAGCGAAAATTACGCTTGGGTATCACAAAAAATACGATTCTAAACTCTTAATATGTTACATCTCGTCTTTTAGGCCCAAAGGGTGAAATATAACTCAGAATCGCTCTATCTCTAACCGTTTCCGAGATAATGGTCCACTTCCGGTTTTGACTTTGACCATGGCCGAGCAGGTCAAGGTCACCGAATTACCTCTTACATATCGTCTTTTAGGCCAAAAGGTCAAGCAGCGTTGTTAAGACGTTGCGCTTCATCGCATGAAACGTTAAATAGATGTCGGAAAGTGCACGTTGGTTAGACGTCGAAAATTCGGTTTGTGTGAACGTCTGACTCACCACCAAAAACAACCTCGTTGCGTTTTTTTTTTTGTCATGCTCCGCGGATGTCGCAGGCATGACCAGTCACTTTGAAAGCAGACCAAAACTAGGAAGTGTTTACTGGCGACCGCCGCAAATAATAACTGATTAAAAGCAGGAGAGACACGACGAGAGAAC
This sequence comes from Protula sp. h YS-2021, assembly GCA_949752745.1. Classification (NCBI taxonomy): domain Eukaryota; kingdom Metazoa; phylum Annelida; class Polychaeta; order Sabellida; family Serpulidae; genus Protula; species Protula sp. h YS-2021. The sequence goes on along the minus strand of OX457026.1, from coordinate 6,173,196 downwards.
TATTTTACTACTCACTTGTTTTTGACTGCTTTTGAATCTCCTCATTTTTGCGGAAAAAATTTATCTGCTTCGAACAGGATTCGAAACCACAACCTCACTGTTCCAGGTCCTTCATGTTAACCGGTGAGGCACATAAAGTGACTTCGGATTGGTTGATTGTTGTATAAATTTAAATAGAACAAGCCATCGTAGAGGGAACAGCCCCCAACCGGACATGGACAAACAGCTGTCATGCTCAAATTCAAGTGGATAAACAAGCACCCAGTGAAATATTAAATCAGTCCGCCTGATGGTTGAAGAGATATGGCGTCAACAAAATACCGCGTTTTCACTAAGTTCCATCCGGGAATGTCACATTTTGACAAATTCCCATTTCATCAATTCTGCGTCGATTTCAAAATTAATACACCGTTACACATGTACATGATATATATGTTCTCTCAGTGAAATATCAAATCCGTCCGCCTAATAGTTAAAGAGATATGGCGTCGACAAAACAATGCATCCAAAAATAACAAACAGACAGACGGACAACACCCAAACCAATAACTCCCCTCCGGGGGCCAAAGCCCCCGGTTGGGGACTAAAATTGTAGTTCATACTCGGAAACCGTGTAAAAAAGTGATCTTTTCATGAGACTCGTTTACATTTTATCCACATAAGCTGCTTGGGTTCTGCTGGTGTGATTGTGTCTTTTAAACGATACAGTTTGTATCAGAAAAGACATACATTTAAGTTCCTTAGGGTGTTGGGGGAGGGGGCGAAGGAGGAACCGAAGGAGGAGGCGAAGGAGGAGTGGGGGGAGGGGGTGAAGGAGGAGTGGGAGGGGGCGAAGGAGGAGTGGGAGGGGAGGGGGTAAAGGGGGAACCACAGGGGAGGGGGGCGAAGGAGGGAGTCGGGTGAGCTGATGAGTGAGCTGAAGGGTGACGGGGCAGGTACGTTGAAATGACAAATGACAGAATGTGTAAGCTTTTTTGCTGAACCACCCATTTCAATGAAGAAGTTTTCACACGAAAGTACTGTACTTTTTTATACCATGCACAATTAACCGAGATGTATTATGTTTCACGACTTTGAATGGCTTTGAATGGCTTATCGGACTTAAACCACCCCACCTCACTCCAATAGAGCGTGAAATATAATCACAACATAATACACTACACTTGGATTAGAAAAAAAGTTTTCAGTAATCATGATTTTAATTAATCGATTTAAAGTAATACAGCGTATGCCGGATGAGTGGTGTGAAATATTTGCTTCAAAATACTCAAACTCTTGAAAAAACAATTAGAAGAAAAATCGGATGAGGAGCCGTCCTTTTTTTAATTAGGCGATGTATAATACAGTGTATTAGTGAAAAATTAATACACACCACATACAAAAGATTACATAATCCGGAGCGGTTTAAAGTTCTATAATAATTGAAGGGGGATAAAAGGTTTTGATCTTTTCCCCCCAGATATTGCCAGGCAATAGACTCACCATAGACATTACTGCGCACTTCTATTGTTCCCGTCGGCTAATCACTTACGGATCGGCTTGTCACTGTGCCAGAAGTGGATTGATATTCTTCACTAGGGTGGAACACTGCGAGATTTCATAGATCGCATTGCTGTTCCACTCCACTGAACAATTGCCACCAGCTAAACACAAAAACATGAAATGAACACTCATTTACGTTAGTCTGGGGTACGGAGTTCTAACTCGGTATTTTATTCCCCTTAAGTCTAAAGAATAAAACATGGCCGCTCTGGTCTTCCGTAAATGAATGAACTTATGACTGTACGGCTGCATTATCGTGATTCGATGCAGTTTCGTTCAAACTGTAAAAGAGTAGATTCTTCATAGCACATGGATGAACAAAGTGTTAGAATGTTATCAGTTGGGTGGGGGGGGGGGGGGGGGGGTCGTGAGGGAGCATAGGTTGGGCGGGTGTGCTTAAAAATGACAAGTTGACTTTTTTTCTTACACGCACCAAGGATATTCTTATCCACACCAAATTCTTAAATATGTTCACAACCTAGCTGAGAAATTGATATAAAGTTTGTTCTGCAATTGTATCAAAAAGATGAATTGATTATAACAGTGACGTATTTGTTGTTATGATTTTACAATAGAGTTGCTCCTCGTAGCTGCTCCTAGCTGTGACGTCATTTTTCTCAGGTTTTGTCCCTGCGAAAATCGATAATTCCTGTAATGTTAGTGATATAATTTATTTATAGAAGTATTACAAAACTGATAAGACGTCTTTCATTATAACAATGATTTCATCTTAGATGCTTTATAATATCCACTTCGACACCACAATTCTATTTTATAAGGCTTAAGGCTTTTAAAAGGACTGGATAGGAAACCCTTCCCCTTCCCCCTCCCTCTCTCCATTCCCCGAATCATGATATGTGTTTAACAGCACAAGGAAAAAAACTTTTCATCTTTAATTAAGCTGAATATAGTTTAACTCAAATATATATAGCTGCAGTGTATGGGCGGGGTGACGTTTTAAAGAGACACAAAATCTGGTCGAAAAGTTGGTAACACATCTTTTGTTAACTCAACACACACGCCCGGTTAATTTAACGCTATACAAAATATAACTAGCTCTTTTTTAAATTCGCCTCATGACATATTCGCAATCGCGGTTTACAGCAACGTTAAAACGTAAACAGACAGCGGCGTTACATGCACAGGTTTTCGAGCCCACCCCCTTTCTACGGAACGCAAGAAACAATCCCCAATCTCATTTTTAATGGAAAACACTCTTATGCAAACGAATATTCACTCGTTTATATGTGAAAACTGTACTTCGCACTGGCTTCGCTGGTATCCTTTCGCTCTGCATTTTCTGTGACGTGCCTGGTATGTTACTCAAATTCTACGATACATTATCATCAAAAAAGCGCATTTTACTTATTTCTGTGTTCCTTTTAAGTAATTTTTTAGACACAGAATTGTTTTATATATTCACACATTAAGGCTATTGACAAATTGCATTAATTTACAATACACGCAAAAAGTTATACATTTTCAGAAAACTATGAAACTTGTTGCTGGTACTAATTTACATATATTTACATTTAATTTACTTATACTTACTTTGGAGCTTTACAAGTGGAATTGCACACCAATAATCTGTATCAACGCTCATATGGACGTCGCTCCCATATCAACTTTGTGCTCATAACGACCCTGAGCCCATAACGACACTGAGCTCATAACGAGACTGGGCTCATAATGACATTATGTTCATAACGAAATTGTGCTCATAACGACACTGAGCTCATAACGACAGTGCCTTCATAACGACAATAAGCTCATAACGACACAGAGCTCATAACGATAATGAGCTCACAACTAGACTGAGCTTGTAAGGAGACTGAGCTCATAAAGACACTGGGCTCATAACGACACTAGGCTTATAATGACATTGTGCTCATAACGACACTGAGCTCATAACGACAGTGCCTTCATAACGACAATAAGCTCATAACGACACAGAGCTCATAACGATAATGAGCTCACAACTAGACTGAGCTTGTAAGGAGACTGAGCTCATAAAGACACTGGGCTCATAACGACACTAGGCTTATAATGACATTGTGCTCATAACGACACTGAGCTCATAACGACAGTGCCTTCATAACGACAATAAGCTCATAACGACACAGAGCTCATAACGATAATGAGCTCACAACTAGACTGAGCTTGTAAGGAGACTGAGCTCATAAAGACACTGGGCTCATAACGACACTGGGCTTATAATGACATTGTGCTCATAACGACACTGAGCGCATAATGATTTTGTGCTCATAACGATAATACGTTCATAACGACACTGAGCTCATAACGATAATGAGCTCATAAAGACACCGAGCTCATAATGACACTGGGCTCATAACGACACCGAGCTCATAATTACATTGTGCTCATAACGACACTGAGCTCGTAACGACACTGAGCTTATAGCGCCATTCTGCTCATAACGATTTTGAGCTTATAACGACACTGTGCCCATAGCTACACTGAGCAACATTAACCCAAGCAGTAAACAAACTCTTTTTATGTTGTTGACTCGCCCACAAAAATTTCTTATGTGAAACAAAATAGAGATTCCTCATATTTCCTTAACTCCAGCCACGTATGAAGGATTACAGACAAAATCCATATTTCAAAAGGAAGAAAGGATTGTTGGTAGCATCGAGCATAATTCTGTTCAAAACAACTGAGAATGGCATACTTCACAGAAAATTGTCACTTTATAGATTTTTTTCTGATGGAGCGGGGTGAGGGGGGTTAAGAAGGATAGATAATTAATTCCGTGTAAAGCGTGGGTTTGGGAAATCAACATTTTCTAATTAATTGTTTATGATTTCAAAGCCCATTTCACGTAAGTGTTTGCATCCCAAAATAGTTTAAAAATTGTTATTGTGACACCGCAACGCCTATTCCCAGTGTATGTATTTACTTAGCCACGCGCAACTGTCAGTTTTGATAATAATACACATACAGGGAAATTTTGTGACTTTACTCCAAAAAAAAAAAAAAAAAAAAAAAAAAAATGCCAGTTTATCACAAGATAATCAAAGTATGGAGCATAGTGCATTGGTGTGATATGGAAGTGATATACGCATTTAAAGACCTAGCTAAAAGTACACAAACGAAAATCTCTCTTTTATGTGGCAGTCAACTGGCATTGCTACAGACCAGTGTAGAGTGTTGAGGGAGAGGTATATACAGCAGGTAATTACAGGAGAAAGGACGAGATATTACTATCTAATAGCAAGGTTCAATCGTGTAGTAGATGTTTAAGACGTTAAAGTAATTCAGTATATTAATTGTATCCTAGTTTGCTATTGGTAACAAAAGTGCAAATTTTGACTTCATCCAATCGTCACTGTGGTGTAGATACAGACGTCCTAGTATATACATAGCGTCAAAAATCCATGTCATGTGCATCGGTAGATCAAGCTGTGACCAGTCATGCTCACTGCTTAGCAAAAGTAAACGGTTTTCAAGACTCTTCGCTGTCAGTATGTTGTCCATGTCGTCGCTGTGGCAGAAGTGTAGAAGAGTTAGTTTATCAAGGCCCCGTTCCCCCTCACTCCCCAGAGTCTGCATGACTTGCCCATCACCAGACAACACATATATTCTATATTCTATCTCACAGCACGCATATATCCCCCCTTCACAGTCACATCTTGATCATCGCGGCATGGAAGATGAATGACGCTTTCCTGCTGCCATGACCCACCACGTGCGTGCACTTGTATGGTAGGCGCACAGCTTATCCTCGTACGTTGCTACACTACAGTACTGTCCTAGCGCAATTATGCTGACCAACTCACCTCAACATAGGACAAATACAGGTCAAATTATAAAAAGGAGAGGTATATACAGCCGCTAATTTTACAGGAGAAAGGACGAGATATTGCTAATTAAAAGCAAGGTTCAAACGTGTAGTAGATGTAAATCGTGTATATTATAAACAAATATTTAAAAAAACAATTAGAAAGCTAATATGAAAAAAAAAACGTATTTTATTATCGCACCTGTCAGCGTGAGATGGAAGAGACCACTGGCCGTTGCACAAGGAAGTTCAGCGTTCTTCAGTTCTGTCACTTTCCTCACTCCCATCATGTAAGGAACAGCAAACTTCCCTATCTCAACCAGTTCCTGGTTGTAGGTCACTACATAATTGTTAGTTGAACATATTGTCCTCAGTCAGGGATAGTGTGTCGAGATTTACATCACTAGTGAAGATGGTCTTCTGCTCGTACCATGGAAACGTCTTGAGCTCAGGGAATCGCCCGTAAGGAGACCATATATACAACAAAGCAACAAAGAAGCATATATTAAGGCAGATGATATATCGTATAATAGACAAAAATGCAATAATGAGTTATGAAAAGAGGTGAAGTAGTGTATGTAATGGACAGATTTTAGATTTTACTACATACCTTAGTTTCAATAAAAATGAAGTTGCTATCTATAGTCTTTCACTGATGGCGTTTGAAACAAATTAAATTTATGGTTAAGCTAAGCTATATGGCGGCGCGGCTTGCTTCACACATTTTTTGCGGGGCTTGATATGGGAGTATTCCATAAATAATGAGTCCTTGTTACCTGACATATTTCTGTGGCTTGATAAAGGAAATTTTACAAATAACGAGCTTACGTCACATGACACGTTTGAATTATCAATTAAGGTAGAATGGGCTTAATGAACGAAGGCTTTTAAAATCACAATGGCGCTTTGCACGTCAAGGACCTATATTAAGCTAATACAAAAACCAGTTTGAACAACATTTTATCACCGTAAGATTGCAGTATCAGTTTGGAAAATGCGTCCTTTTGCCCCAGTTGAAGACTTAACTGATTGGGCGATAATAGAAAGATATTCATGCAGCTCCAATATACAGTAGTTGTGATCATTTCTGACTTTTTTTCTTTTATCAGGTTGAAGTTCTGTTTCTTTCGTATCAACAGTAAAAGTTTACGTTTCCGTGAAATATACCGTCCTTTCTCTCTGGGTTGTTCCGCCATTATTTTTATCCCGTTAGCGGAAGTAAGCACAGAGTTGCATCACTATAGCATTTGTTGAAGCAATTAAAATTTACTTTTAACGTTTATTAGCAGTCACTATGCATTAATTTACACAGCTATGCTAATCTTTTTTGTTTCTTTACTTTTATAAGAGATTTTGGTATATTGATATATAAGAAAAAAATTAAAAACCTGTGATTCGGATACTTCCGGACACATTCGGATACTCTTGGAAAAAAGCTTGTTTACATTGGTTAAGACCACTCTGATTTAACACCTTGTCATTTTGTATCTAGACAATATCCGAGCTTAAAGAACCACAATTTGCGTGAGAATGTTATTTAGAACGTTTTGAATTGTCTTTATTTCTATTTCTGTTTATTTCTATTTTTATTCGTTGAATACCTTTTCCCATTTGGGTTGTAATAGATTTACAGATACATCCAATTCATACATGTTTATGCAAAATTCAGACAGGCCCCAATTCGTAAGAAACATGAACACATGTTCAAGATCTTTTTTGCTAAAGGCGCACTGTAGCTCCAAAACAATCCGCACCCTTTCTTTTTTTAGAAGCGCACATTTCACAGTAATAATGTTACCCCTAAGAAGCCTCCAAAACACTGTCCCTTTTCGGCATTGTTTTTGACACCCACACCGCCCATCACTCTCCCCCTACCGACGCCCCTTTTAGCCTCGGAAAAAAAAGCACACATTCGTTACGAAAAATAAAAAAGAAAATTTAAATGCAACGTATTGATTCAGCTCTTGTTACTAAGCATTCCAGTATCCAAGTCATTGCTGTTGCATCAAAACGAACTAATTTGCCTTAACAAGAAAAGCGCACCCAGGCTCTTGTTAGGATTTGGTTGTAATTTTGTCGCAGCCTGAAATACTTTTTTCAACAAAGTCGACTATGTAATAAATTTCTCGACTTCTAATATACATTTTTGTTGTAACATGAAATAGATGTTGGACAAACAGATGATTTGGACGTCTCATTTTTGACAGCCATTCACCGTGTTTAATGTAAATTCTATACAGGTTAAATCAGCAACGTAGATAAACCTGGGGTGCTTGGTACTGTTGCCATCAAAACATCTGCATAACGCCATTGTTCGCAGCATTTGTCTCAGAAGGTATAGAGCTTTCATCCCTTAACATATGTCCAATATGGAAAGGGGTAGGATGGGGTGCGGCAGATGTTGTTTTGACTTCAGTAATTAAAATTTTCGCGACGTTTACCTGACGATGAGTCAAGACGTCTATGTCTGTACAGCGTCTTTGTCTATGCAGGGTCTATGTCTTTGCAACATAGACACAGCGTCTGTGTCTATATAACGTCTATGTCTATGCAACATCTATATCTGTGCAACGTCTATGTCTGTACAACGCTCTTTTCATTTATTTTGTATGATACATGATACATATAAAAGTGCACGACATTGGTGAATTTAAAATAGGGAAAGGATAATTATATGGACAAAATATGAAAACAGGATATAAAAATTAATTGCAGGACTTCATGTATCGTCAGAATTGTCACACAAGCAAAAAGAAATTATCTGACATTGCTCCAGATGTAAGTTAAAGTTTTGCAGTTGCTGTTTTTGAACTTAAATATTCGAAAAATAAAATTGAACTTTGCCTGTGCTACAGTTTCGTTGCTCATAGGTTTGACCTGGGACTCGTACTTTGGATGTGCCTGCAGTAGCTCAAGCAGTGGATAACTTTGGTAGGTAGCTGCTATATGACAGGCAGCCTCTCGCATCTTGAATGCTGAGTAAAATTTTCTCGTGGGACAACAGCGCTGTCGTATTTTCGATGTTGTTGTTGAGGGCAGTCGGTTGAGGTGGTGTATGATGCCTTGCGTTTTTATATTTGTGTCAATATTTGATAGAAGTAGAAACTTTACCAGATCATTTTGAATTCGGGCGTCTGCATGAGACAACCAATGGTGTTTCACCAGGTGTATTTTTAAAGTTTATCATCTCTGGATCTCTGCCATACTAAAGTTTACATTTGTCAATAGTGTCAGTATCATTGGCATATGCTCTGTGCATGCATGTGTGACCACTTTCGTCTGTTATGAGTTTTGCGAATGCCAACAATAGTTTTGTTACACTGTCTATCGTATCATATTCACACATCTGCACAAGAGCAATACTGATCTTATTTACTTGGCCTGCAGTCTTTCCCTTGTCGTTTTCGACGGAGGGCTCGTATTTTGGATTTGACTGGATGAGATTAAAAAATTCCCTGCATTCATTCATTCAATGAAAGCATGATGTGCTGCTGTATTTCCTCTTTCATCAGCAATATTAATATTAATACATTCACTACGCAGCAGTATTTCTACACATTTTGTATTTTTTCTTTGAGCAACTACATGCAGTGCCGCAAACCCTGCGATGATTTTGTATTTGGTTGGCATTTTGCGTGATAGAGTAATTACTCGAGAATTTCGCTATTGTCTCTGAAAACAGCGGAGTAGACCACACTTTCTCCGTTTTTATCCTTGAGATCGCGCCTCATGTCTTCATTTTTAAGCAAGACTCGGACGTTTTCTGTTTTTCCGAAAAAACTTGTGATGTCCAATGCACTGTGTCTTTCACGTGTAAGAAGATTTACGTCACTATTCTGTGAAAGTAGCTCGAGCCCTTTTGGACCGTTGTTCTTTGCTGCAAGGTGGATTTGATATATTTTGGCTTTACTTGCAAGGTTAATCTGGGTATGGTCGTGTGAGAGTAATAACCGTGCCTTAAGAAATGTTTCAATTTCACTAAGATGGGCTTTGTACAATGGAGTTTCACCTTTGTGCTCTTGAATAGAAATCGCTCCTTTTCTCAATAACTCTCTGACCTCCTCAGCAGTTCCGTCTTGTTCCCAGGCAATGAGAGTTAGGTTTATCGGATTTACTTGATCAGCTGTTAACCCTTTTTGGTTTGTTAGGCAAGTTATACTACAATGGTGGAATTTAATTTTGTTACGTATCTCAACAAATCCACCTGCCGCTGCATGATGCATTGGTGTATTAGCTTCTCTGTCCTGCATGCCTACATCTATCATTGGCTGAAATAAAAGAATGTTCACAACGTTCATTTGTCCAAAATAAGGGGTGATGAGAGACATTTCTTTGATAATGCATTGACGTCGGCTCCGTCTTCAAGAAGTAATATTTGCTATGGTATGGTGATCAAGTTTAGCTGCAACGTGAAGCGGCGTCAAGTCATTCTCGTTCCCCTGCATGATCAGGGAACTGTCTTGCTTAATTAAAATGCTCACCTTTTCTTTTGGTTCATTCGCACTACGGCAAGCTTTATGAAGAGGCATGTCATCAAGATCATCCACGCTGTTAACATATGCTCCGTATGAAAGAAGATCCTCTACGAATGCTGCAGTGGAATGTTGACTGGCCAAATACAGTACTGTCGTTTTGCGCTTGAATTCATCTTGTACTTGAGCACTGATGTCATCACCGAGTAATAGCGTAACAGTTTGCATGATTCCAAACTTCACAGTGATGCATAATGCAACATTCCGCTAGGATGATAAAGTGGGTTTGTCCACTTTATCCATGAGAAAGTGAAGCAGGTTCGCATTTCTGTTTTTGCTGAAATATGAATTAGAAAATTCCTGCTAGATTTGGTTCATGTAATTGTGTGTCGTCAAATGCAATAGGCATTTGCGCCTTTTTCCAATTCTTCAATGTTACTTAAGCACGTCTTATGTAAAGGAGTGTCGCCATAATGGTCACAAATCCAAATAGCGCCATTGTTAATCAGTCTGTACTTCTCGACGGTATACTCTTTGTGCTTTAACAAAAGCATCAAGTTGAGAGGACTTTTCTGATCGGCTGTAAATCCATAGCTGTTTCTTAGTTTTTGATTGCAATTCGAATTCTGCTTTAGTGTTTTAACAATTGAAATGTGTCCATTAATTGAAGCATGGTGCAAAGCGGTGTCACCTTTTTCATCTCTAATGTTGACATCAATGTCAGGATGGAGGAGAAGGACACCAACCACTTTGTCTTTACCATAATATGAGGTTATGTGCAAACGAGTAAGTGATTCCTTAGACAAAGCGATAACGACAGCCCCTCCTTCAAGTAATCGTTGTGGAGACGTCTCATCATCGCTTAATGCAGCAATGTGTGATGGAGTGTGTCTGCGTTTATTACGCCGCCCAAGAAGATCTTTATCATTCTTAATGAGTAAATGTACTTTTTCAATAGCATCTATCGAACTGCTACCTGCCTTCTGTGAAGGAGTATCATAAAAGCCGTCAGATATATAGGTACTTGCCCCATTTTCAAGTAGCTCCTTTACCACATGTCTAGAAGAATATTGATTTGCGATGCATAAAACTGTTGTTTTGTGGTTGAGGTATTGTTTAGTACTTTCAATCTCTCGAGCAGCTTATTTTGCTGTGGAGATCGAGCAATATACCCGTCGAAATGTATTTATTATCAGGCTTTAAAGAATTCTTTCGTAACTTTTGCATTCAGCTCTGAGATTTTACTGTGTGTAAACCTCTTTCTCAAATATATGAAACGTTAGCTAAGTTAAATATCAGAGAAAAAGATTTGTTAAATGTAGTATATAAAATGCCAGTATAAACCCTTTCATTATGTAAAGGCTATCATTATTATTATAACACTAATTTATTGTCATAACATTTTTAATCGTCGTCATGTTGTTTTTTTTCTTTTTCAGCGAATCATCATGCGTTAGTTTATGTCATTTCATTATGCCTCATCATAAGAACTCCTGACATGTTTCTCTCTTAGCATGATAGTAGAAGGCTGTTTTACCTAGAATCTGATTTGGTTTCGCAGTTTGGTGCTCATGTTTTGCTTAGCAATTTAACATTGAATAAGTCATCTATTACTTCTATTTCATATTGCATTTAGCCGTGAATAATCGAGCCTACTTCGTCAATAAGTGCAGCCAATATTCCGAGCAATCTCTTACACTTATTTTAAGGAGTCTGCATCTGTTCAGCAGTTTCAACGAAATATAAATTTATTTAAGAACAAGCAATTTTACTCAAAAAAATAAAGATAAATATGTTGATGTATTATTAAATATATTTTGTCTTCAAAATCAGGGTTGCTAATAAGATTTTCTCTGATTTTAAGTATGCAAGCTAAAAGAGTAGCACTTGACACACATGTAAAATAGTATGTTCAATTTTCGAAACCATTCTTCTTACAGGCGTTTGCTCGGATCGTGTTTAGTTTAATTCGAAATTCGCCTTTACTATTCAGTATCAAACTACTGACTATGATGAACTGAAAAACATTGGAGGAGCTTTAATTTTACACCTTGATTTGGGGCAGGTTTCAATCTTGTACCAACTATGGCATGTATTAAAACCACTTTTTAATATTTATGCATACTGTTAAACAAATTCATTTTAACAAGATTATCAGAGGCAGACAACAATTTCGTTACATTTGCAAAAAAAAACATTAGCAGAACATGACATGCTAACAATTTTTGTATTTGTAAAACTGTTGGTAAAACAAGCATCACAACGACAGCAAGTATTTCAAAGTTCAAAGTGGTCATAAAACAAATGGATAAACTTAAAGAACAAAAACACAAAATGAAAAAAAAACAAAAAACAAATGTCTAAATCAAAGTTAAAACATTTGTGCTAGTATATATTCTGTCTCTATTCTAATCCTTGACTTTAATAATTTTACAACGAGAAAGTTTTGTCCATTATTTTACACCATTTGAAACTGGTATATATTTTTCTCAATAAGCACTATTCTGTATTTTAATGTTTTACAATGTCAACCACAACAAAGGTAAATTAAACAAATATATCATTTATATGTATATCATATGATGACCCCGAACTACAGAAGATTTGAATTGGTTGAAAGGGTCTAAAGGAGATAGTATAAAACACCGCAAAGTTGATCCTACAATTGACTTTACACAAACAGATGTTTTGAAAACTTTGACAACAAAAGAATATTGCGACATGGAGTTCAAAAAGATTATAGAGAAGGAAGAAGTGGCTTGCTATACTGAAGCAATCATATGTTCCGAAAATGCCTATGAAGCAAATCGTAATAAAATGTGAAAATTTGTGGCACATGGCGTACAATAAAAAATATAATTTGTGTGAAGTACGGGCAGTGTCAAGTATTTAGACATTAGGGGAATGTAAATAAAGAGGTTGATATGATATAGAGGTTGTTCATGATGTTATGATGATTACAATGTGTGTTATAATACACATCGACAGCCTACGAGTCGTTGTATCACAAGACCCGGATATGACTATTATAGCTGAAGATGCTGGGGGTAATGATGAAATATGATGATGTAGCGTGTAGCGGTAATCTACAACACAAGACAAAATAAAGTAATACGAATAAAATTCGAGAATTTAATTGACAAACCCACTGAAAAATTTATCATTGAAATTCAATATAAATGATGTCTGAATTAAAGCCGAACTTCACCACAGAGTAGATCACGATAACAATCAATCGACTCTATTTATCCTTAATCAACTATTAAACTGATGAGCCGATTTAAGAAATAAATACAAGTTCGAAATGTTCAAACAATAAAATTTACCGAATGTTGGTGTTTTCTCCACCCCAATCCTTAATTCGTGCAAGTCCGTTTTTCTAAATTTTACGTCATGAAACAAACTTCCTCGGAATGATGATGTTAAAAAATGCTTCCGTAAGAAAAAGGGAGGAATATTTTTTGCTTGTTAGGGCAAGCGTAATAATTTGACTGGGCATTGAAATGTGAAGCGGTTATTCCTCTGGACGGTGGACCTCTGAATAGCGACATTCCACGGACTCAGCTGCTCTTTGATGAGGGCATATGGCTTGCGTGTGGGGAGTTGAAATGTCACTCAATATTCTTATGAAAGATGTTGCTCGAGGTAGCGCTGTAGTTCCAGTCCCACATAGCCTCTCAAATCTCTGGCTGAATTCTCCTGCTAATAAACCGTTGAATCGCTCCGAGGAAAGTGTCTAGACTATGCGCAACCTCTAGGTGAATCGCATGTGGAACCAGGGAAGTGAAGAGGCATCTACTGTTAGCCGGATGGCAGACTACGGCACCTGCAGTCAAAACAGCAACCGATCACTCTTATAACAGCTGCCGTATAGCGAACGATCCACAACTCTGTCCGCTGGGAGACCTTTTGACCGTTTCAATTTCTCCAGCACACGTGGGTAGTTCTGTCTCTGAACGAGAAGTACTACGGCCCCGGTCGCCCTCTTCATCTCACCAACAGTAAAACTCGAGGTCGGCACCTCTCCGCGACTCAAGAATTTCCAACAGCAGTATTTCTTAAAGCGGAATAGCCATGCTATTGCCCTTTGTAATGCTTCCCAAGAAGAATATCTCAACGGAAGGTTGTCGAGAGCTGAATCAACTAAGGCATGGCTGACGACTACTCCTTTTCTCAGCTCAGAGTGGTCATCGGAGCCCTTGAAAGTCAGAACATTTACAGGCCATTGCATCTTTGGCATCCAAAGAAACTCTGTACCGCGCTACAAAGTGCTAATTCGGTCCGAATCGCATGAAGAAACTCCTCTCGAAGCAAGATCAGCAGGACTGTATTTTGTCGCACATGCCGTCACTGGGATGGTGAATAGCTCTCCTGAATCACGCTGATTCGGTTGGCGACAAACGTATTGAAAAGCCGAACGATTGTTTATGTAACCAAGAACAATCACCAAGTCACTCCAGCACACAATATACTGGAATTCAATACCAAGCTCTTTCACCACAATGTCTAGCAAGTGACAGACAACAACTGCTGCTTTAAGCTCATGGAGAGCTGCTTCAATGGAGCGATTATCGATTTTCCAATGACAAGTGAGCAGCACACATTTTCGAATTCGCCTTCCTGTCGGATGTATGCGCGTACACCAAAGCCAAACTCACTCGCGTCACAGAACACGTGTAGTTCTGCAAGAGGGGAAATGAAGTCCGTAGGTTTTAAGCATCTGTTATATTGTGTAGGCTAGACAGCTCGTGTACCCATTGTCTCAAACAATCCGTCTCTGCCTGTGGTAGTGCGTCGTCCCAGCCCAAATTATTTTTCTACAGACGCTGAACCAGAAGGGTTACTAAGGGCCACAAGGATCAAACAATGAAGTTACAATACAGAGAATGCTACGTTTTGTAGTCGGCTTCTCTTGAATTTTAACCTTTAAGTCAAGAATATCGGCTTCCACATTCCAGTGGACACCAAACCCCTCCTTTCTTCGCTAGGTGGATTGTCTTCCAGGTCCAGGCTTACAACAATTCTCTGAATCAGGGATTGTAGCTAACACAGCCTTGCTGCTGCTCTGCCACTTCGTCAGAGGAAATCCGAGGCTTGCTAAGAGGCTTTGTATATATGACGCTAGACTAGTAGCCTTTGCCTTCCGTGGGCAGCGATTTAAGAAGGTCATCCGTGTAGAAGTTCCGTTCTATAGCGGATATAACGTCATCAGTGCACATTTCGTGTTGGTTGCTGGCCGCTCACTTCAGTGCATCCATTAGGTTAACCAGGTGAGGATCTGGCGCCAAACAGAAGAAGAAGAACTGTTATTTTGAACTCTTTCGGTTCAGAGTTTAAATCACCATCCTTTCATCACAGGAACCGAAGGGCGTCCGTGTCTTTCTCCGTAACCTTAACCTGGTGGAACATGGCTTCGATATCAGCGGATAGCGAGACCGGCTCTTCGCGAAAGGACATCAGCACACCAATTGACAGATCTGACCCTTGGAGCAGCCTATCACTCCAAGAGACACCTTTGTATACGTAACCTTCCCGGTTTATGCGGGCTCACAACATTGTGGTGCGGTAGATACCATAAGAGTTCTGGTTCTGGGCCATCAGGCTCTACTTTCTTTGCATATCCGTTTGAGAGGTAACCATCCATGTTAGTCTTATACATATCAAACAACGCTGGGTCCCTCTGGAACTTTTTCTGTAAGAAACCGAGACGCATTTTGTCCAGTCTGCGGTTGTTTTGGAGCTCTGGGTGCTCATCTCGCCATGGAAGCCCGATCTTGTAGTGACCCAAGTGATGATGATGATAAAACTACTTCCGTAAGAAAAAAGAGGAATATTTTTTGCCTATTAGGACGTCTGGATAGCAAAATTCAAGCGAAATCGCCGACACATACACACAAACATGGAAATGTTGATATACACAAGTTTTTAAACCTAGATGGCACCACATTGACTCTACATGCTAGTATTCTATGCAACCAGTTTATACGTAGCCCTGAAAAATCCGGGGAACTATTTTCACATAATTCACATTGTTACCATGACAACCTAATATCTGGGCACGCATTCAGGCGAGCAAAATGCATCGATCACCTGAACGCATTTTTCTCCTATCTAAATAAACAGAGCTGAGAGGGTGCAAGGAGACCCTTACAGATATAGTTAACATATCACTTCCAAAACAAATGTTCTGGGAAATCTTGCGCAAATGGACCTCTAAAGCATATCAGGAATAACAGAGATATTGCATATAAATTGCACATGTTATACTTTACATTACGTTATACTTTACTTTATAATTTTACAGTGAATAAAAATTCAAGAGTTGTATTAAAGCGTACTAAGTGTATAAGTTTAAAACACTATGAATAGTTTGCTGTAAGCAATATATTATCTAAGATTACTCTACCAGAAACAGACCCATTTAAACCTTGTCACTTGAGATTAGAGCATAACTCTCCTGATAGAAATAAATGTCTAAAATGCAATCCATAAAAATCCACACTTAGTTGTGGTAGTGTATTGAATAGATATAAAAGGTGAATAAGCAGTCATTTCCTTTCGTATTTGACAGTCATAAAGAATGCACTGGGAAGCATATTTAAAGATGTCATACTTTAACCAACAAAATGAAGGAGCATTTAAGGGTGGTAAGAAAGTACAACAAATTTTGAAGAAACAATAATATGGCGTAATCATCTAAAAAGTAAGAAAATGGTTACAAATTTCAAGTACTTTTTGTATCAACTGAGTAGAATACAATCTAAAAAGGGGCAAAGTGGTCACAGAAGGTATTGAAGACATTTGGGACATGGGTCTGACAGATGAAGGAAACATGTCAAAGCACAATAACGGGTTAAAATACTTGTTTATTGCAAATAGCACATTTTGAAACCAGTTGTGGGTCGAACCTACAAGAGGTAAAATGTATGACTCTGTAGTACAACGTCTCGCCAATATAACTAATATAATAAAACGCAATCCCAAACGTGTGAGACAATGGATCTCAATATAAAAACAGATAGGTAAAAGCCTAGCTTAGAAAGAAATATATTGACCACTATACAGCAAAAATGAAATGTAGGTAAACTTTGCAGAATGTGTTACACGTACACTAAAAGCTGTATAGATATTTCTCACAATATGAAACTTACAAATTTTCTCATGAACTTGACAGACGAGTATCCAATTGCAACGTAGGCACCCATAGAACGTTGAAAGGGCTATCACTATAAGAAATAACATAACAAAACTAATAAAAAATGTGGAAAACTGTTCATGCTAACAGAGCAAGAACAAAACGGAAAACAAGAGTAAAGTCAAAACCGTTCAGGTAAAATTGGACGATTCGGTTCATATTTCACACCTTAAACATCCGCTCAATGTGACAAAAAAGTGGAAAGAGGAAGTATTTAAAGTCAGAAATCGGTTCAGACGTGGAGGCATACCCATTTATCAAATGAAAGAATACGATAACGAAGTAATCATTAGAAACTTATACGACAGTGAACTACAAAAATCCTGAGAGCCTTGACAGCAGTGAAAATTAAGTGGTGAACACGAGCCTTGTGTCAAATGGAGAGGGTGGTCTAAAGATTCTATAGCTGGATTAAGGAATCAGATATTGAAAGCTTATAAATACATATATATTACACCTATAACCAGTTAAGTTGTAGAGTGCAAACAATGAGGTACTCATGTCCTGTTTGCGGTAAAACATACGTGTTACTACGAAACTTTAGTAGATACAGCAGAAATAAGCATGGAAATGTTACTGATGATAGCAGCATTGACAGGGGTGAAAATAAATTATCACAACTAATAACGGCAATAGTTCAAAGTATGAGAATGGTATTGATATCAGCTCTTAGGCAAAATATTCTGGCAAAAAAGAACAACAAGAATACAGACAACAAGGTAAAATGTGCCAGTGAAAAGAATTTATAGATATGATGCAGCATCAGCAGCAAGCTAAGGAGCAGCAGGTCATAATAAAATTATTGGTTTTATGAAAGATTTCTGTCATTATATAGAGAAATGTACGATACAATACCATCATTTCGATTAATGTAAGACATACCGCCAAATTTACAAAATGAAATCTTTGTGCTCAATATCTACAGTTTTTTAACGACCTTATGAAGAATACAACTAAAGTAAAGATATTGACGAAATGTTTGCGGAAATTTCGCACCACAAAATTTGAGCTTAGTGTGTCTCCTCCAAAATTTGTTCCCAGCAATACAAAACAGTATGAACCAGACAGAGGCTGATTATAATGCGGAAATGGTCTTGATGATAAAAAACATTTATAAAAAAAATACAAACATGTGTTAAACCAACCTGTGCCTTTAGAAAATAACACCCTTCATCATACATAGTGAACGATATTAAAAAAAAACAGCAGCAAAGATTCCACTGAAACAGCTATAAAGAACGCCTTTGAAAACTGCGAAGACAAGATTAAGTCTTCTTTATATAAATACCAGAAAGAGATTATGTAAACCATCATTCATGATAACGTCGTTGGAGAGTCAACACTACTTGCGTTTGTCATCAAAAGGTTCATACTATTTTTCCAACAAACTGTTTTATTGACTTTACTTTAGAACTAACAGAACTATAAAAGCTTCCAGGTGTTTGGGAATCGTCTTTGGTGGACTTGCTCTGTTTTGAGAGTATTGTCAGTATTGAGAGTTCGATACAGAAAAATACTGACGTTAACCTCACTCTCAAATATTTATTGAAATTGAACAGCTCCGCTGGTTGATCCCCAAATTAGAACAAAATACAAGAGTACATAACTCAATAATAGAGCCCAATTATTTGATTTTATTCATTGATGTCATTGATCAATTTGTTATGTGTCCTATTTAATTATGTAAACAACACACTTACAAACCATGAACACTATATATATATTTTATTTAGGAAAACAAAAATGATGATGAAATAATAGAAAGGCTGCCAACGTTAGTGAAAATAATGAATATATGAAATTCACAGGACATCTTTACGTGAAATCAACAGGAGATATGTGACATCCACAGGAGACCTGTATGTGAGATCCACAGGAGATCTACAGCTGAAATGCACAGGATATCTGTATATGAAATCTTCAGATCTACATGTCACATCCACAGTATATTTTTATGTAAAATCCACAGGAGATCTGTATGTGAAATCTACAGGAGATCTATATATGAAATCCATAGGAGATCTATATATGAAATCCATAGGGGATCCGTATGTGAAGTATAGATGGAGATATACATATGAAACATCGATGGAGATCTATGTGAAGTATAGATGGAGATCTACATGTGAAATCCACAAGAGATCCATATATGTGAAATCCTCAGGACATTTATATGTGACATCCACAGGAGACATGTAAGTGAAATTCCCATAAGATCTATATGAGAATTATGGATGGATGGAACTCTACCTGTGAAATGCACAGGAGATCTAGGTGTTGGAATTCTCAGGACACATATATGTGAAATGAACAGGAGATTTACAAATGAAATCCACTGCAGATCTATATGTGACATGTGATTTTCGTTGATGTAACAGGGGGAAATTAGCAGATCTATACAGTATTGTAACATCTCAGTGTATTGCAATGAACAAGAGTTTCAGTGAGGAGGTCTGACAGTATACGTACTTCTGACATGTTTGTAAGGTCTCAATACACTATAAGCAGTGACATTTCCCTAGTTAATTTATAGAGCATTTGTTTCAAAGTAATAGTATTTCTAACGTTTCATAGATTTATTATAACAGGATGTCTTTATTGAAAACATAACTGTGTGCATTATTATTATATCTACGATGTTGTGAATTACAAACAGCAGCAATATCCAGACAGGTCTGGTCTATTGTAAACAAAATCCTGAAAGGGCAGTAATGTGTGCTAGTGTGCTGATCATCTACATATTGCAGTAGTTCTCTGACTGTTGTTGGTTTGACAGCACTGACTTGTAGCTGTCCATATCCTCACTGGTGGCTTCTTGTGACACGATGATCTCTTCCGGAGTCTCCGTACCGCTGTAATGATACTCGTCTAGTATATTCTTTATTTCAGATTTATCTCTTACAATTTGCGTAATCTTTAACATCATACCTGATTTACCAATGATTTCTTTCTTATTTCCAAGGGTTTCTTGCGAACTATTTGGTATCGATGCTCCATTCATGGATGTAATTATTTGCAGTACCTTCGAATTCATGACCTTTAATGCGACGTCGATGTCAGACGTTAGAGTAAGAAAGCCTTCTTCTATATAACTGTTTACATTTTTGAAAGGAAACTGTGCCAGACCTTGGAAGGTGGCTTTATATTTTGTAATACCGACTGTATCTATAGCCTGGTTAATGATATTGCTGACGTTATAGAATATTGTGTTCACGTCATCATCGTCATTTACACGAGAACCACATCGTAATACTTGGTTTAAACGCTTCGAAAAAGTATTTTTGTCTTTAGTGACGGGCTTACTATCAATAGGACAATTATTTAGATACATTTCTATCCATTCAGCAGCAGCATAACGATCTTCATCTATGTATCCCACTTTGTTTATTTGTTGTGAAGCTTCCAGAAAACATTCTGTCATGTTCAATTCTGAGATAAGATCCTTTTTAAGTGAATCGGCCTTGTAAGAGAATTGCGTTTCCGTGGTAAAAGAGCACTCACTGACTGATTGTTTACTTTGGCTTGTCAAAATTGAGCTATATCTTTGAGAACTGTCATCTTCATCTTCATGCAAAAACAAAACTTCCTTAGGACTATCAGTCCCGCTATGCCCAAATTCTTGTAAAATCTTGTTGATATGATCTGGATCTATTACCCTTTCCACTATATGCAACATTCTGCCGGACTTTCCAATGATTTCTTTCTCTTTTTTAAAGCTCAGTTGGGCATAGTTTGATAATGACACGCCTTTCATAGAATTGAATATTTGCAATGTCTTCCCGTTTGCGGACTTCAGTGCAGAAGTTATATCAAGAGACACTTCAAGAAAGCCCTTTTCTATGTAGATAGGTTTATCGCTGTAGCGAAAATATTCAAGACCTCGGAACGTGCTTTTAAATGTTTCAAGTCCCAACACATCAAGTGCATTGTTAATAATACTTCCAACGTCTTGAAAAAGTTGATTTATTTTTCTATCCCTGTTTGCATTAGAACACATCAGTTCCTTTCTTAACCGGAAGGAGAAATTCAGTATGTGTTTGTCTTGAGTAATTAACTTCTCACTGATTTCGCAAAAGCGAGACAGCATAACGATCCAAAAGGCAGCATTGAACCGATCTCCTCTTGTGAAACCCATCAATCTGACGTCATCACAGGTCTTCAAGAAACACTCACTGATATCAAGATTCTGAATAACTTCTTTTCTGAGTGATGTTGATTCCTGCGAAAAATGCTCTTCTGAAAAAAAAGAAAATAACCACCTTTGTGTAGATACGTGATACAATATTGCACATGCTACGATAACATAAAACAATGAATTATAGATTGTAAGTTGTAAAAAGTAGTTGCACGGCAAAACATTTTATAATATATTTTTTAATTGTCTGTAAAAATCTTATTTCAAGTAATATAGACATAAAGTGGTTTATGTGGTGTGAAATTAAACGAAATGGTTGTGTATGACATGAAATAGACAAGGAATGATGTCTATATAATAAATAGACATAAAATGGGTGTCTATAGCGTGAAATAAAACAAACGTCGTTTTAGATGATCTTAGCCATTGTATTCGCTCGGACATGAAGTGGATTTCTACAACTTTTTTGAGGAGACGACGGAAAGACTCAGCAGGTGTTATTTCATCTATATATTGGTAATCTAAGCCACTGTATTCCCTTAGACTTATTTGTCATTTCCCTGCTTAAACCATATTCGATTACCACACCTAATTGTCAATTTAGTTATTTTGTACCCGATTCACCAGATTCATTACATAAGTATCATACAGATATTTACGAGACAGACAGAAAAAAATGTGGCACGAAGCGAACGTGACATTTCATCTCATCAGCGCGTAACAATTAGTGCTGCGATACATTTTGAAGCGTGTATAAGATTAGTGCCGCGATACATTTGCAGCGTGTATAAGATTTATGAGCATTTTTTGTCACTAATCAATTAGAAATGAACGCTTGAGTTTCAAAATGCAACACCATTCAGAGCCATATGAATTCAGGACTGTTATTCAAAGCTAAATGAAACAGGCAGGTCTCCTAAATTTGACCTTTTACACGTCGCTGTTTACTATAATGGATATATTTTGCGCAATACTGTCTCTAAAATGAGTATGTCTTACGCCTCGCTGTATGCTACAATGGAAATGATTTACGCCTGGCAGTGTTTATATAATGGAAATGTTTCACACATCGCTATTTACTATAGTAGGTATCTTTAGCGGCTTGCTATTTTCTATAATAGATATGGTTTACGTCTCGCTATTCTCTGTGTCGATACTTCGATATCTTTTAGGTAGTATTTCAGAATTATTTTGTCTTGAAAACAGTTACAGCCATATATCAGGCAGAAATAATAAAACTAGAGTAACTGCTTTTACAGGTATTGCACTATAAAAGTATTATTTTAAAAAGTAATACTACTGTAAAAATTCAACGTTAAACCAACAAACAATTAATTTTTAAAAATATTTTTTGTGATGAGCAAGTAAATGTCTTTGAGTTCTTGTAATTTGACTACCCTTTATCAAAACAGTTCATCAAAACAAATTTATTAAACTAGACGAGAATTAACTATTGTCGTTTCTCTATGGCCATTTAAGCCCCGAATGTAATTTCTTCTTCAACTCAGACACTGTCGCTTTCGTTTAATGGAATGACCAAAGCATCCACCGACTTCCATAAAGGGTTGTCTAACCTGCTGCGTACATTTTTCAACCCTGCTTTGACCGAGCGTCAATGTCATGCTGAATACATAAGCCGAATATCGATCTTTGGAGTTTTCAAGAAGTAAACAAGTGACAAGTCTGTTACTCGTTTTATGTAATTGCTGTCTATTCTTGTCTTTCAATTTGAATGACTGCTTGAAAAAAATGAGAAAGCAAAATGTAAGTGATTGAAAGACACTTTCGCAATACAGATACGGCTGTAATGTGATGCTAAAAAAGATTTTGGTTTAATAGCCTGTTTAAATGCCAATTTATAGAGCAATAAATTTTAATGTATTGAGGATTGGAGGTTTAGGGACTTAACGTCGTAAGTGCTGCAAAGTGTTACATTTATAGTTTTCTTGCAATTGTTGTGAAAACCTTATAACAACTCAATCTGTTGTTCATTGTGAGAAAAGATATAGATGAGTTATAACTGCATAATACCTTCGAAGTTTTAGAAAGTCTGGCAAAGATGAATTGTTTTGACTTACTGCTTACTCTTGCTGCGGCACTTGCACACCACAAATTAACAATCGTCACTGCTCAAAGCAAGGAATGGAATACCGAATTGAACGTGGTTGATCTATCCATCCGTAGTATATCTATTATCAGTTTATCAATCTATTGAATATGGTTTGTCTATCAGTCCGTAGTATATTTATGTATCCATCTATCAATCTACTTTGCTATCTATCTCTCTGTCTATCTATCTATATATTTATCTATCTCTATGTTTTCAGACTACCTATTGTAACTAAAGATAAATTTTTGGAAATTTAAGTGTTGCCATGGTGATGAAATATCTAATACACACACATGACATTGTTATCTGTCATTACGTACTTATAAACTAGAAACATAAAGAACTAAAGCAGTAGATTAGACCCAAAATCCAGTAATTAGACCCAACTCCAGTAGTTAGACCCAAAATTCCTAAAAAAATTCACGATGAATAACGATGCACCATATCATTTCCCTAAACAGTTACCTTACAAGTTTAAATTTTACAGATGAAACATGTGAATAGTGAAATAGACAGGTATGTGTTGCAATATATGGCTGGTGTTACAAGTGTAAGTTTTTCTTTCCGGAGGATCCCTTCTTTGACAACTTTGTCTTTGCATATGATGCCCAGTATTTAATGAAATAATGCTTTGTAGATAAAAAAATGAAAAATGAAATGCTTCTTCTTGTCTTTTGGAATTTAAAATTAGCTACATCAATTAGTCATTTATCGAAAACGTCAAGGACAAAGATAAAATACACCTGAAATTAAATGAGATAATTTAGTTTAGCAATTTCCTCATAGAATATATTGTTATCTGTAAAATAACATAGAGCAATATATAGTTTAATATGTTGTATAGTCTGTATGTAATAAATCGGCACGATAAAGAAACATAAAAAGTAACAGAAAACAATATAGATCAGACCAGAAACAATTCTGCTTAATAATAAGAAAAATCTGATTTTTTACCTGAGACTGGCATTGATCTCATTCCACAAATAAAAAAGCAAATAAATATCCATATATCCATCTTAGGACTCGAATGTAGGCGCATTTTATCAGCTTTAAATGACGACACAGATTGATTTAGATTAAGAAATTTTGTTGTGTTTTCGCTTATTGCATTGACTGTCGACATACAGGTTGCTTCCTGCAATATCTAATTGATTTTATTTCATGTAGGCTTTTTTCTACATCTGGTAAAAGCAAAATATCAGTTACATTTACATTGGAATGAGGTCTGTAAGCCATAAAAAGATGAATTGTAAAGAAAGCACGAGAAATTTAAAAGGCAACATCTGTTTGCTTTTTACAAATCAAGTTATAACTTTTTTCTATAAAGGATCTTTCATTCACCATACACTTTGGTAAAACACAATTGGTTTAACCGTGCCATGAAGTAAAACAATGAACATCTGACGAAAAAGCAAAGACCGAGTATTTTCAGAATATTTACCTTCGAACGCAATAGAGTCAGACTGGCATTATTAGTTACAATTTGTAGTTACACCACGGAATTGTTACATTAGCTCGCAAAGCACTGGACCTGTGGACCTGGACATCAGTTCATAAGTCCTTTCGTCTGGGAATTAGTTCAGAAGTTCTTTCGTCTTTAAGTTTGTTAAACTCTTGCATATAAAGATTATTTCTTATGTTCCTGCTCAGAAAATTCAATATCTGGGTACCCAACCCTTACTGCAAGTATTAAACATATCACTTATGCGAGAAGGCTTGGCCAGGAGTTTCAACACTTTGTACACTATGCCTCTTCAGCTTCATAGCCTGAACTATGGCAGTTCTATAACCACTGACGTCATAAACACAATCACTGACAACGGATGATATGTTTTCTGTTACTTTATCAATTTAAAGTTGTCGTCAGCTGCATTGTAGATTATGTGATAGATTAGATGTGATGGATTAAATGTGACAGATTAGATGTGATAGATTAAAGCACAACATGATCAGTCATGATTAATTTAAATACATCTAATTTGACTTTTAAAGACAGTTACTTTGATAACGAGACAATAGTTGACATAGGTAGGATCCAATGCAAATGGCTTAAGCTCCTAAGACGTACAGATAAGCAGTACCTTTAATATGTATTGCTTTACATATATTGATACCTTTAGAAATCCCGGGTACATGTGCCGACACAACGATGGTTCTTGTACAAGCTGGCACATCATTCAAAATTTGCTTTTTCTGTCGCTACAATGTTGGATCCTTGTTTCCCTGTTGACGCTATATCGTTTGGTTTTGAGGCAATCACGGATCGACCACGCGATATCTGTTCCTGTCTGAAACAAAGCCAGCAAGCGATTCTCATGATTGAAAGCTATCGGAGTTCTTTAGGTAATTGTGCAAGCCAGTTATCATCGAACATTGTAGTTTTGGAACTCCACTATGCCAATAGCATAAAAGGCTAAACGTTGAGAAGAATGGTTCTATCATTATGTCTTTGCTGGTCGTTCCAGTATCTCCCTTAAGGTCTCCTGTATGACACGTATGAGAGACTATTACATATCATTCCCGCATCTTCCTCAAGGTCTCCTTATGACATGTATGAGAGACTACCACATATCATTCCCACATCTCCCTCAAGGTCTCCTGTGTAACCTGTATGAGATCTCTCTCAATAGGTTCCAGCGTTTGACGTGCTGTACTTTCATAATTTTAAGAAAAACATAAACATTAAAATTTAGAAACCAGTTAGAGGATTCCACTAACATCCTAAACTAAACCATATCAGGGTTTCTTATGAGGAGGCATCGTGAAATAAATTAGCAAGGAGACTATAACGATGGTTAAAGTGCGACTTTTCTTCTTGTGATGTAAATGTGTCTGTCAATAAATTTTCTTCTGAAAGAAAACTGTGGAATCTTCGGTTCAGTTTTAATTATTTTATACCATGCCCAACTGACACTTTTCATTTCGCTCTATTCAAGGGCTGACAGAAATTATGCCTATTTGTTATTCTTCTGTTGTACTTTGAAATATAGTTAAGCAATTAGCAATCATTTTGTCTGCATATAGTAGACATGTTTGTTTTTAATTTGTACTGATGAACTGCGATCAAAGATCTACGGAAGAAAATTTAAAATATGTTTCTTTATCTGGAGTTAGGTCGAACAATTTTGCGGGATATAATAGATGACGGAAAATTAGAAAGACGGATGGGTATTACAAAAACAAATACAATGACAACTACAATATAAGATCAAAGATCTATGGGAGAAATTAAAAATATTTTTGTTTATTAGGTGTTTGGTCGAACCATTTTTTGCGGGATATATTGGATGAAGGAAAAGTAAGAAAGACTGCTGTAATGCAATAACAAATGCATTAACAACTACAGTAACAAGTACAATAACAATTAAATTTGTCAAAAATTATAATCTCTCAAAAAGGAAATAAAAAGTATAGAACTTATAACTGAATGTTTTTTTTAAGAATTTACCCACACACAATCTGGCAAACTGTATTTGTCCGTTGGAACTTTTACAAACTGGAGTACCTTGTTTAAGTCCATGGCTTTCCTTGTATCGGCGTGAGCAGACATAATTCCGTACCTTATTTTTAAGCAGACAATTATATAGGAATGCTATTTCGACTTTGTTTAAACGAAGGGCTGTACTTACTACGATACTTTTTCACAATCGAGTTGTGCATTCTTCCAGTTTGTGTGCAAATTTAAAGCAGCGCATAAATACATGTGGTGAAAGCGTGTTGTGATTTTGGAAAGTGTGTTGTGATTTTGGAAAGCGTCTTGTGATTTTGGAAAGCACATGTTAAAAGATATTATTTCATGCAGTTTATGAGTGACTGACTGTAAAAGTACACTTCAATGTTTAATTTCCAGATAGAAGCTTGATAAACAAGAAACCTCGCAACCGGGATATGGATAACCGTTTATATGTTAAAGTCAACACAATTTAAAAACACTTTCATTGAAACTATGAATGCCATGCCCATTTTCCTTCACAAACAGTGTGTTCTTTTTGTGCACATGTCGACAACATAAACTTTTGAATTTTTATAACTGTTTAAAATTGACTTTTTGCTGTGAATTTATCTTTGGGTGAAACCGGGAGGAGTATGTAGCGGGACAAAAACGCACGGCTAAGGAGGCGGATTCGGGATGTTCACGTGGACTCATCGGATTACCAATTTATTTTCAACATTGCATAGTATTCAGGGTTGAAATTATCTTGGTGTCCTCGTTTTGGTAACTAACAAATGCATTACAAACTTAAGGATCTTAGGAGTCAAGTCCCAACACGAATAGAAGTATATTTGTGAATTTTTACTTTGCCTTTTCGAAAAAAATAACATGTCGATGAAATTTAATAAGGTTTGGATTGTTAATCTTTCAAATGTCATTTTCTTGATATGGATACTTAACATTCACACTTGGTATATGCAAATATGTATGGAATATTTATTATATTAGGGGCTTCTTGCAAATGATAGAAATAGTAGTAAAAATTCTTTCATTAAAGGTCATTAGAAAATAATAATAAATCTGAGAAAAAGCTGTTATATCTTGAACTTATTAAAGAGAGGCTTAGATTACTACGTATCAAAGAGGCATGTAATCTTTGGGTCCTTCTTGTTCACTAAAGAAAGCGAAGATCGAAGGTAAAACATGTCAATTTTCATTAAATTGAAAAGCAACATTACACTTTTCTGTTAGTGTAGAGATAGACTAAAGTTATGAAACAATGCTTCTTATATTTGGTTTTTAAAGCGGACAAGGAAGTTTTGAGGCTTCGCATTTGTCAATTTCCATGCTATTAATTTCTCGGATATAAATTAATTAATTTCTATGACATTAATTATTGATTTTCATGATATTAAGATTTAAAGGCTAATTTATTTGAACGGTAACAACTTCATAAAAAATTTCTTGCTTTGTGTTAAGTGCAGACTACTTGAGGTATCGAGGGTACTGCAACGTAGCAACGATTTCATAAAAAAGATTTCATGCAAGCAGTTTGACCAGTAGCCCATATACAGCCAAGGATCATTTTTGAGAATTTGTTAGAACCAGTCCAAGTGGTTTGAGATATCCAAAGTTCAACACTTGCACAAAAATATCATTAAACTGTGTATCTGTGCTCGACAGAACGAGTTGTGACTGTACTTATGCTTTCAATAAAATGCATACTGTTCATGCATTTTTTATTTTCTATTCTGAAATTTATTATAATGTTAATAAAGGAAGTTCTTAAGCTTCGTGCGGTTAAACATAGACCATGATCCGGCAAAAGGGAAGGGAGCTCTATTACTTCTTAAAAATCCTCAAATCCACAATAAAATAAATGCTTTACAGGTATGAAATCTGAGAGGGGTGGTGGGGACGGGAATGAGAACGATATCTCTATTTTTATGTAGGAATAGTCCAACTGCTATCAGACAGGTGTGAATTGGAGAGCGGTGGGGGAATGGGGGTAATATCTCTAGTTCTATGTACGAATAGTTCAGATGTGCCATCGGGCAACCCTTGACCATCCTTTCTCGTCTGGCAGGAATTCAAAGAAAAGAAGATGGAATTATGGACACCTCCTTCAATATTTTCCTAAAAAAGAGATGACTGGAGACAAGTGTTAATTTTGTATTTTGCGATAGGTGTTCTAAACCACTTCATTTGCTTAGCTTAGACAGCTGGGACGAACGTTAATTATTAATAAAGTTTTCATCTAAGCTCCACCCTTTGTAAAATCCCATATACATCCCTGGCGGTAGAAAGTGCGCTATGAATACATTTCAGAAACATACCTGCCACGCAGTCAACTTGTAAAAACTTGTGCTTAACATTGAGAGCAATTTGATAAAAATGCGCTTTCAAATAAAAGAAATTTGAAGGCATGTACGCAGTTAAGTGCATTCATACACGAATGCGCTGATAACTAGATCGTTGCATGTGACAATATATAGACTGTGTAGCTTCATACCGCAAGACTACAACGCAAGAATACAACCTACCTTCAGATGTCCTAGAAGAAATTAGAGTAGCCGTTTTCAAAATAAAGTCTCAGAAAGCACCAGGCCTCTATGCGATCACACCTGAGGTCCTAAAAGCCGGCGGCGAACCGATGTTAAAGATGCTGCACAAAATTTTTAACATAGTTTGAGTACTGAACGAACTCCTAAAGACTGGGCCCGAATGCTGGTTATACCAATACACAAGAAAGGCGACAAACTATACCCGGCAAACTACAGAGCCATCTCACTGTTGTCAATTAATGGTAAGGTATTTAGCGAGATTTTGCTTACCAGAATGAAGGCCAAAACAGAGGATGCCACAACGGAGAGCCAGTTTGGTTTTAGGCCAAACAGAGGTACAGTTTACCCGATATTCATTGTACGTCAAGTTATTGAAAAAGCCAGAGAGCACAGGGTCCCCTTACAGTTCAGTTTTGTAGACTTCAAAGCTGCCTTTGATACAGTGTGGAAGAAAGCACTGTGGAAAATGATGCTAGTCATAGGTGTGGGTGCAAAATTAGTCAGAATCATTGAAGCTTTGTACGATGAAACAGAATGTGTGGTAGTTATTTATGGTCAACTCACTGACTGGTTTACGTTAAAGATCGGACTACGACAGGGATGCCCGTTGTCTCCTACACTCTTCAACATCTTTTTGGGATTTGTGATGAAGGAACTGAAAGACCTGGATAGATCCCTACAGTTGAATGATAACCTGTCAGTAGACATCAGATACGCGGATGATACAACACTACTCTCAGCAGTATTTGACAAATTAAATTTATCGACCGCCCAGCTTGAATCAGCATGCCAAAAATGGGGCATGAAAATAAATGACGCTAAGTGTAAGATTATCTCATCTGCGAGTGATAGCATCATGACAGACGGTAAAGAAGTGGAAAAAGTTCAAGAATTTGTCTTCTTAGGTAGTGTAGTACCCGACTGCTCATCGGACGTCAAACGAAGAATCGCGCTTGCCTCGTCAGCCTTAGGCCGACTGAGAAAAGCCATATAGAGCAAGCGGGGTATAGGTAGCGCGCTCAAAACCGCTTATACAAGACTCTAATACTATCTATCGCCGTGTATGCATCAGAGACCTGGACTCTCAAGTCGGAAGACACGCGTAGAATAGAAGCCTTCGAAATAAGGTGTCTGAAGGCAATACTGGAAATATCCCTAAGAGACCGCTATACGAACGAGAGTCCAAAAGACACTCCAGATTACTGAAACAATATTAAAGGTAATCAAGAAGAAACGACTCCGTTGGTTCGGCCACGTCAGAAGGAAGTCTCCCGAACACATCGTACACCATGCATAAAAACAAGACTCCAAGAACCCAAGACCCAGTGGAAGACCGCCAAAGAAGTGGATAAGCCAGATTCGCGAAGACACCGACCTCCCGGTAGCCACCGCAGAAAAAAGAGCATCAGACGTCGTAGCTTGGAGGCGAAAATGTCATGGAGGAGGCGAAAATGTTGTGGAGCTGCAATGGGGCAACGTGCCCTAAGCAGTTAACTAACTAACTAACATTTCCAAAACAACATAATTGAATATATTTAGAGAAATCATTCACGACATTGACGAATGACGTGCCATACGTACCAATTTCATGGCGACAGTTATATCACATAATTCAAGGTTGCGTTTGTGGCTATTTCCGATCGTTTACGTCAGCAGGAAACTTCTACACAGAGGAAAGAGTGACTCCGTAATTAAGTACAAACGCTTAGTTATTGTTCCTTGAATAAACAACCTTCAAAAGAGTATTTATGAAGAGTAATTTCTTCACAAATCTACAAGGCCCTTTTACAGATATACAGAAGTGTAAAAGATAAAGTGCAATAATGTTCAAACGGGCTTGATTCACACAGAGCTGCAGAATCAAAGGAGATGGAAAGTCGTATCTGACTGAGTAGACCGTTATATACATTATCCAATAAATTGAACCGCATAAAATTGACTACGTGCATTTTAGCAGCTTGCTATATCTCTCGTCACATTTGATAAAGCATAAAAGAATTTTCTTGAGATGGGTATTGTTTGTGAGAATACTATCTTGAGAAAGGAGATATAGTGATCAAAATCAAGGGCTTAAGTATATATTTTATTAGCGTACTTCGTTTTATTATATATGTATTAGTTAATACTTTTTATAAACTAAACGCAGTGCTTATAAATCGTATTCGTGTTATAAATAATCCAAAAATATTTGTGAAATACTTTTTCATTTGATTGATATTTTTAGCTAACGTTAGTGCACCATTCACTGCATATTACTAAATGATCTCACATAAAGTCCTTTTGTTTAAAAAAAAACAATTACAAGGGCTCCTCGTTAATTCGTACTCCTCGGAACCAAGGGAAAAAGTACGAATTAACCGAGGGTACCAATTTACCGGGGTCAGATTTTCGAATGGACAAAAACAACAATGAACCTTCAAGCCTTGCGCACTTTCGAGCAAGCTCAAATTGGCTGGTTTCAACTCCATTGATTACTTTATTTTTATTCTTTATCCAAGAAGCAAGTGTATTTTAGGTACCCCGTACTCCGTCATTATTTCAGTTCTGGTTTTTGAGCCACTCGTTATTTGCTTTAACACTTTGAACTTAAGATTCATTGTGTAATCATTGTGTTTTCGTTTTGATGCCATGTTGCAAGTTAAAATGCTTGATCACTGTTCACAATTTATATACACGCTCCGGAGCACGAAGTGTCCACAGTAGACAAACGGCATCTTATGCTGCTGCATAGTACGTCACAGACGATGCTCCGGATTAGTGGCCATTGAAAACGCTGTGATCACTGAGACACTCGATGTATTTAGTAGACAATGTCAACCATAATCCCTAAACCCCATAATTACTGTCCCTCAATGCGCATTATGCAACCCCTTCATCTCACTACACATGATGCCTGAGTAACGTGTTGTTTAACTGGTGGCATGCCTAATCTGTATCACTCTGTATTGATAAAAGACCTGAATAGAAAAAATTGAGGGTAAATTTTGGGACGAATTATCCTAGTCCTCGTTGATTCGTACTTTTACATAGAAGTGAATGGGTCCCTAAAATTGGGACCGACGGAATTGGTACGAATTATCCGAGGGACCAAATTACGAATTAACGAGGGCCCCTGTACATAATTAATAGAAAAAAGTAACACATGAACTATACACAGTATTGCAACAATAAACTTCTTTTCTGCTTTGATACAGAATCAGATTGACAATTGCCGTTGCCCCCACCCCGTAAATCCCCAATGCACTCAGCGATTTCTCTTAAAATCAGTTATACAAACAGGCCCTTATAATCCCCAATGCACTCAGCGATTTCTCTTACAATCATTCGTACAAACAGGCCCTTAATAATCCCCAATGCACTCAGCGAGTTCTCTTACAATCATTTGACCAAACAGGCTCTTTATAACCTGACCGTCTATTTGAAAATGTCTAGAATACACATGTTTTTGTACAAAATTGGACAACACGGTAATTATATCATAACTATTTAATTAATAGTCACACTAAAGTAAAAGATACATCCGTGAGTTATTACAGGGAAAATATTAATTCGTTACATCTGTACCATTTGACAAATAGCAAAACCAGTGTTTCTGGTTAAATGAAAGAAAGTTCTACATCAATTTTTAGACTCTTACATATATTTAGTGAAATCTGAAATGACACGTGTACCAGCAATTCGAGATTCTACGAGATGATATTATAGTTTTGCTAAGACCAATGTTCTTGCAAAACCTAGACGTTGAAAAGTGCATAAACACAGAGCGAGTAATATAACATGACAACATAGGCCGCAAGTGAGCTCGATTTATTTTTATCATCACCATCGCCGTCACCATCACCGTCACCATCGCCGTCACCATCGCCGTCACCATCGCCATCACCATCACCGTCACCATCGCTGTCGGTATGATCGTCCTTATCGTTAACAATGTTGGGATGGTTACAGTTATTTGTGTCACAGACGCATACTTCTCCGTCGTAGGACTCGATCGTAAAAGCGGGCTGAAAGTACACATGCGATTTCTGTTTGTCAGCTTAAGTTGGTTTTCTTTCTGTTCACAATGGAGCAAGATTCTGCTTAAATATTCACATCTCGTTATTTAAAAACGGTTACATTATCTTTTGAAGTTCTGGAGAATAAAGATAAATAAATAAATAAAACCTGATTAATCCGGGCACAGTTAAACCTGAAAAAACTGTGTCAGGAGTGACCGTGATTCTGGAATACTCAGGTATATGCTGTAGTATAGTTTGGATATTTTCTTCGCAGTGGTCTCATTGGTCATTGCAAGTATATACATCTGTATATGGTAACTTAAGTGCAATTATATGGGATGTATAAATTTAACGTAGAAACAAAGAAGTGTAGATAAACTCATCATGGCGTAATTGGTCTGGCTTATTACATCCATGATAGAATACCTAACCCATTATCACGTAACTAGTCTGGCATATTATAACTATGATAGAATACCTAACCCATTATGACGTAACTAGTCTGGCTTATTATAACCATGATAGAATACCTAACCCATTATGACGTAACTAGTCTGGCATATTATAACTATGATAGAATACTTAACTCATTATGACGTAACTAGTCTGGCTTATTATAACCATGATAGAATACCTAACCCATTATGACGTAACTAGTCTGGCTTATTATAACTATGATAGAATACCTAACCCATTATGACGTAATTTTTTCTGTAACCATGAGAGAATTGTGACGTAACTAGTCTGCCTTATTACAACCATGATAGAATAGCAAACTTATTATGACGTAACTAGTCTGGCTTTTTATAACCATGATAGAATACCTAACCCATTATGACGTTACTAGTCTGGCTTATTATAACCATTATAGCATGGCTAACCCATTATGACGTAACTGATCTGGCTTATTTTAACCATGATAGAATACCTAACCCATTATGACGTAGCTAGTCTGGCTTATTCTAACCATGATAGAATACCTAACCCAGTTTGACGTAACTAGTCTGGCTTATTATAACCATGATAGAATACTTTACCCATTATGACGTAACTAGTCTTGCTTATTATAACCGTGATAGAATACCTGATCCATTGTGACGTGACTGGTCTGGCATATTATAACTATGATAGAATACCTAATCCATTTATGGCTTAACTGGTCTGGCTTATCATACAAAAGTAGAAGAGATATTACTCCAATAAATCATACACGGCTCGGATGCAGGTGATGTCAAAATATTCCAGCGCCTTTACTCTATTGTTGATGCTACCCAGTATATTTATAACACCTAAAACTATTATTCAAACAAGGAAAATCTCACAAAATATCAAATGATTCAGTAAATGGCCCTGAAATATTTAGCACTCGACAAGCCTTTGGCTTGCAAGGGTTATATGAATTTTTGCGAGCAGCTTTACCGATTTTTTGTGTCTTCTTCTTCTCTGACACTATGGGCCCTAGGACCATGAAACTTGGGACTTATGAAGAGCTTGATCTGAACGTGTGCATGTCACTTTTTATTTTCGTCTTTGATTTCGTTTTCTTTGTTAAAACGCCATGTCAAAAGAGTGTATTTTTGCAAGTAAATGCAGAGCATTTAATAATGTACATCACAGAACACAGCTGTTGAGCTATGGGCGAGCTCTCACTGCGTAAATAGATAACACGGCGTATGCCTGCTCATTCAATAAAACCTTAAGCAAACAAAAACCAAACACTACTCAGCTTATAAAAAGTATTTTTGCGTTTTAATTTTTGTCAAGTGTTTAACATTTCGCTAGCGAAATAAGGTTCTAGTTCTTCAGTTTTTTTTTTACTGTAGTATATTTCGGAATGTTAATAGCTTCGAAGCAGTTAAGTCTTTGAAGGTTCTTACCAGTGATTTCTGGCCTTGAAGTATGTTCTAGAAATATAAAAAAGACATAATCAATCTTTTAGTGCAAATAGTACATAATATTTTATTTTTTAACGTTTATTTGCGTATAAATTGTACCGAATACAGTGTAAACGATTTCCTTACAATAACTTTCTGTGCGTGGTTGTATGAGATTTAGCTTAAAAACTTCAGTACATGTGCTGTGCTAAATGGTTTATAGCTGTATGATGTGCTGTGCCACGTGTATTCTAGCTGTATGATGTGCTGTGCTTTCTGTTTTCTAGCTGTATGATGTGCTGTGTTACGTGTATTCTAGCTGTATGATGTGCTGTGCTACGTGTATTCTAGCTGTATGGTGTGCTGTGTTATGTGTATTCTAGCTGTATGATGTGCTGTGCTACGTGTATTCTAGCTGTATGATGTGCTGTGCTATGTGTATGTAATCTGTATCACGTGCTGTGTCAGCTGTATTCCACCTAAATCTTGTGCTGTACAGCGTGTGTGCGACCTGTATTCTGTATTGTATTGCGTGTATGCTAGCTTAACATGTGCTGTTCCACGTGTATGCTACCTGTACGCTGTGCTGTACCAAGTGTATGCCAACTGTATGATGTGCTGTGCTGCGTGTATGTGACCTGTATATATGTGCCGGGCCACCTGTGTGCCATCTAAATCACATCGTGCACTGCCTATGTGTTACCTGTATGGTCTTGTCGTCCACTGGTTGGCATTGAGTGGCTGGAGTGACGTCACTATCGAAACAAGTCCTCTGAGTGGCTGACATAGAATAGGACATGCCTGGAAAAGACAGCCAAAAATATGCAGTGTCAGAGCCACAAGGCGAATGCTGCGCGAAAATCCTGCGTCTTAATTCTGCGCCATAAAAGCAGAGGGTGAAACCATTTGTATTGCTTATATGTACACTCTTTTCAGCAAAACACTGCAGCAGTGTCCTTTGAATCAAGTGGTTATATTCGAATTCGACGTCACATGATTACATGTGTTATGGATGACGTTATTTACCCTCGACTGATATCTTTCCCGTGGCAGAAATCGTACTGCAGGGTCCGTCACACTCTACAGTAGGAATATCACTAGCCCCAGTCTGTAGTCACAATATGAAATGAAAAAAAATAATGATATAAAAAAGACACTTCCAGATGGTCTCAGTCAAAGAGAAATATTCTATGTTAACAAGAGCGGATTTGCCATGCACTTTTTTAGCATAAAAGTGGTATGGCATAACTTTCACCCTCGATGTTAAAAGAATTTTAGTTAATCAATATATATTGGTAGAAAGGAACTCTGTGGACTCTTTGCATGTGATGATTGACGTGTTCCAGGACCGCCCACCATAATGTATATATTCAACAATTACAATAATAGCCTCATTGCCCTTAACTTATTCACCTCACATTCCTGTCCCATGGCAGCTACGCCGGGTAAATTCCCTGCCAGGTAGATACATTCGTGGCATGTCACGGCATCTGTTTTACAGAAAATGAGAGAGTTCCAATACAGTGTGCATTTTTTCACATCATCATCATCATCATCATCATCAACATCATCATCATCATCATCATCATAATCATCA
Source organism: Protula sp. h YS-2021 (assembly GCA_949752745.1). Lineage (NCBI taxonomy): Eukaryota > Metazoa > Annelida > Polychaeta > Sabellida > Serpulidae > Protula > Protula sp. h YS-2021. The sequence goes on along the minus strand of OX457026.1, from coordinate 6,136,474 downwards.
TCATCATCATCATCATCATCATCATCATCATCATCATCATTATCATCGACAACAAGAACAAGTAAAAAAAGAAACCGTCTTGTTGTACTAAGCATAAAAATAAAGATAAAATATCCTACCCAAAATGCAGAGAAGGTTCTGAAAATTTCAACTGATAAATTGCTAATTGCCAGTGTTATGTAAACGTTTAAATAAAAAAAATCAAGCCATTGGACCATATTTTGCAACAAAACTGAAAGGGAATTTTGTCTAATGCGAACTGCAAAAGAGCGATCCAACCAGGTCTAAGTTTTCGAAAACATAACGCTTGCTGGCTGGGGAGGGGATGGAATTGAAAAAAGGTATGGGACGACAAACAAAACTATTCTTATTCCCGGCCTTAAGTTTTCTGTAGTCTTTCCCTGCAGTGCCGTAAATAACATAACTAACGGGGACTGCGAAAACAGGGCTAAGGGAAGTCGCTGCAATGTGATCCAGTATAAAACACCACCGATTTATCACAGCATCTGTTTCTAGAAAATCATGCAGACGATACATTTTATATTGTTTTTGATTGTGAATTAATACGTACGCTATTGCAATGTTTTTCAGGCCTTTCTCAAAAACGGTCGGCTTGAATCATTTTGAGCTCGTTTTCGGCCCTTTGGGCTTAAACACTGTTACATAAAAGGTACTTAAATGGCTTTGACCTTCTCGGTCACGGTCAAGATTAAAAACCGAAAGCTGACCAATATCTCGGAGAAGGTAAGAGATTTCGACGCTTTCGATTTGCGATCCTTTGGGCATAGATAAACGTTACATATTAGGTACTTCGGAGACCTTGACTTTCTCAGTCAGGGTCAAGATTGAAAACCGGGAGTTGGCTATTATCTCAAAAACGGTTAGAGAAAGAACAATTTTAAATTCATTTTCGACTCATTGGGCTTAAACAACGATATATAAAAGATATTTTGGTTACCTTGACCTTCTCAGTCACAGTCAAGCTCAAAAACCAAAAGATGACTATTCTCTAAAAAACGGTTAGGAATAGAGCGATTTTGAGCTTATTTTAGACCGTTTGTACCTGAACAACGTTACATGAGAGGTGCCTCGGTGACCCTAACCTTTTCAGTCACGGTCAAAGTAAAACACCTGAAGTTGATCATTATTTCGGTTAGGGATCGAGTGATTATGGGTTCAATTTTAGCCCGTTTGGTCAAAACGACGAGAATGAAGAAGTACTGCGTGACTCTGACCTTCTCAATAATAATGTAATATAAATGTTTTCTTTAGTGGTTACTACAATTGGGTCATTCTGGTATCTAGCAGAATTCGGTCTAGTTTCTCATCCATCTCCGTACCGAGTCAGTGCCGGGTTGTATTTCTTGTACTTTAACGCTGTGTTAGCAGCGTACGAACGGAAGATAAGAAGACAAAAAGACATGAATAAAAATAAAAAATCTTAAGTGGGTTATTGTTGACAATATATAGTCTGGATCCGAAACTTATCATTGAGGAACTGTACACCGTCATGTTATCTTTTGGTGAATATTTGCCGTTATCACAGACGTTTGCAAGTGATACCTTTTAAAGTAAATTATGAACCAGTGTAAAGCTGGTCTTAATTGGTATATTGATGTGTTGAATGTGAATTTAATGGAGATTAAAGTTTCTAAAAGAAGTAACGTAATGCTGCTATTATTATGCAGAGAATGGAAAGCAGCATCGAATACTTTGAGCAGCGGATATTTGCAATACTGTGATAATACTTATGGGACGCAGTATCGACTATTTTGAGCAGCCGAAGTTTACAGTACTGTAATAGTACTTACGAGACAGAGCATCGAGTACTTTGAGCAGCGGATGTTTGCGGTATTGTGATAGTACTTAGTAGCAATGCCGTGCGTTTGGGCGTATTGAACTGACGCTTGATGGGAGTGAAGAGAAGAGGTGAGGAGAGAGGAGGGCGTATGACGTCATGCTTAAATCTGTGTCAGTTTTTTATTCTAATTAGCTGGCATTTTGCAGACAAACTGAAAGAGTACGCAGGCAAATCAGAAGAGCAATTATGGTGTATGATTTTAAGGCCAATTGCACGGTCTCCGCATTGAGTGTAGCGACTGGTGTGTTCTTCCTCATGACTTACTGACGCATTTCTAACCGTTAGCATGTAGGATGGGCTTACATATTTTTTCAAACGTCTAGCACTGTATTTTCACGTAAAGTGCGAATCACCTGTTTCTTGAAAATTGTTGGCGAACGTCTACATCAAGGCACCATTTTAACAAGATTGTTGCCATGCTTGATTGGATATGAGTGCTCATATTGTTAACACTTGGCAAGCCTTTGGCTTGCAAGAGCTGTATGAATTTGTGTGAGCAGCCGTTTGTTCTTTTTTCTCTTCTTAACACTTTTCCGATTTTTGTGTCTTCTTCTCTAACACTATGGGCCGTAGGACCATGAAACTTGAGACTTATGAAGAGCTTTATCCGAACGTGTGCATGCCATTTTCGTCTTTGATTTTGTTTTCTTTATCAAAACGCCATGTGAAAAAGTGTGTATTTTTGCAAGTAAATGCGAAGCATTTAATGTACAGCAAAGAACATCACACAGTTGCTAAGCTTTGTCACTGCGTAAACAGATAACACAGCGTATGCCTGATCAGTCAATCAAACCTTAAGTCAACAAAAAGCAAACACTACTCGGCTTATAAAAGCGTATTCAAGCTGTGTTGTTTGCTAATATATTTACCTGGTATTAAGTTATCAACCTATGGTATTTTTTTGACAGTGTCCGATTTTTTAGAATATTATAAGCCGCAAACATGCTGTGCCATAAGCTCTGTACATAGTTGTATAACACACTGTATGCATGTTGTAAACTACTTTATATTATTCGAGAAATAACCCAATGAAGGAAGTATTTTTGCGTTTTAACTTTTGTCAAGTGTTTAACATTTCGCTAGCAAAATACGGTTCTAGTTGGAAGTTGGTCTAGTCTGACAGAATGTGTTTTTGGATTACAGTGTATATTTACTCAGGGAGATCAGGGGTACTCATGACTTTTCAACGACAGCTTAAAACGGGATGCAGCTCTAAAAAAATCCCCACCCTCCACTTTATGAGTAGTGGACGAAAATAATACCGTTCTAATGGACCACATCTAGACTTAAAATTGGCGACTTTTTCTGTATTTTTGAACACACATGGCAACATTTATGATATTAATTCCGGATATTTCATCGTCATCAATCGACTGTTAAACTACGAGACGCACTGGATATTTAGATATCCTTTATTGCTACATTTTAGAGCCAGAACCTTAACAGAAATCTTAAGCACGATTTATAATTGGCATGTGAAACTTGAACTATGAACGTTTGTCGACAGTATAGAAAAGCTAAACAACGGCATATTGTCAATATAAAAACGCTTTAAAAGTTGTCTAAAGTTCTCTTAAGTAGACTGCAGTTGAAATTATTTTGCTAGAAATTGCAAAAAAAAAAAAAAAAACAACAATACGAGTTTTTATATGTTTTTGAAAACAAATTATTGCTAAGAAAGTTTATATACACTATTCACAAATATCTAACCTGAATTATACCAAGAAACCACAATGCAAAAATTGCAAAGCCTCATAATGCAATTATATACACAACGCGCTTGTTTTTCGTTCTTGAAACCGAAAAGCTTTTCAATAAACTACTCCAAATCTATTTGACAAGCTACTTTTAAAGTTCCCAAATATATGCATGCACTTTCCAGTAGCTCCCCTCCATTCATGTGGCATTATATACAGAAACACGATCGTAGCACCCAATTTTTACATCAGCCCATTTCAGGGCAACATTTTGCACACGACCTCCTTTTCTGTACACACCACTTTTTGCACACTCCCTCCTTTGTCGCACACCCCACTTTTTGTACACGATCCGAGCTTACGTTTCTTAAATATATTTTAGCAGTCTTTATATTAAAGGTCTTAAGGGCTGATTTTCAAAAACCCGCTAACTACGATTGTACCAGTTTTTACCTGACGAGAAAATTTCACGTTGTCTAAAATAGTCTAAAAGTTGATATTCAAAACACCGAGGCCTTTGTCTTAGATTAAATACGCTAATATTATCAAAAAGGCTTGTTTGTTACAATTAATTTTGATGCAATTGAAGTACGAACTCTTTTTAATAATTGAATTCTATTTTTGAATTTCGAAATAACACCAAATACCAATTACAATATATTGCATCACAACATCGATAACTGAATAGAGTGAAATAAAAGAAATATTTTATAAACCTTAATATTTTACTTAAATTAAATAGTACCTTACCTGAAAATGGTACGATAAGAGTTGCAAGGAAATAAACGAAAACTTCCATATTTATCTCAATATATTGATCTCCCGAGTGTCCCGACAGTCTACGTCTTATTTTATTTACTATTTTATCGCTACTAGCAAATTCTTTGTGAAATATTTGCGTTTTAAAAACTCCACTCACATTGTGTGGAGATCGAACAAGGAAGTGTTGGTTCTTATCAGGGGCTCATTTTGGGGGTATTTTGATACTGATACATGTCTGTACATGTGAGGTAATTGCGGGAATATATATTGATGCAAACAATTGGAACATCTGGAACACAGCAATCATTTGCATTATCTGTTAATGTTTTAAGATCTAAGAGAATCAATTGGGTAACGCATTTAGGTGTTTCTTTTACATAACAAACCCTATATTAAGCCCCAGATATGCTACACCAAAGGAGACTAATTAACATAACAAAAATGCTTAATAAACCCTCCCCTTTCCAGGGTTAAAATTTTGCAATATTCCTTCCTTGTGTGAATTTTGAGGTTGGGTGTTTTGGTCGAATGTCATGACGCGGAAGGTTTTGATGTCGCTCTTCGGCTTTTATATGGTACCACACAAAGCCTGCAAAAAACTGTTTTAAAGGGATTTCTTAAGCATTTGCAATACTGTTATACTATTATACTTGCATTCTAAATAAGGGTCGACTGCACTTTTTGCAAAACTGTAAATTAATAGGAAAAGCACATCTCAACGCCTTAAGTAGTTTCATTTGAATGAATTCAACTTCAGTTTAATTCTTGAATAGTAGAACATTATTCATTCAAATTGTTTCTTTAAATGTAACGAAAAGAGGAGATAAAATTACTAACGATTAAAATGAAGTTGTCGGTTGGGGCATTAATAAAACCTCTTAGAGTATGAAATATGCAATGAAGTAATAATAGGAACATAATATGGTCAAGTTGTAAGCACACTTGGAATTTATGAACGCATTTCCTTTCGTTGTTTTAATCGTGCTGTATTTATTTTGTCAGATAGTTTGGGAGCTTTTGTACCGTTAAGACCCATTTTGAAATCAATTGAAATTGCTAAATTTTATTGACAACGAAAGTACCGGTAACAGTTAAAAGATCCTCCATATATCAATTTTTTTACTATGATTACAATATGACAAAAAGGTGATAAAAGAACGAAATCATTGCCAAGCCGTAAGCGGTGCAAAAAATACGCCCTGAAGCCAAAGAAGTTTGACTGGAAGGCACATATTTACTCCTGTTGTCCTCTTTATTCTGTCGTATTTCTTTTATTATATTGTTGGAGAAATTCGTTAAAAGCGTTTAGATCTGTATTTGAAATTGACTTAAATTGAACTATATTACTATAAACAAACTGTGCTACGGGTCTCTCTCTAAGAAGTAGCTTAGACCAGCAGCATTTCTCTTTTCCGTTACAAACGATTTCCAGATTGTCCATTTCATCCAGGTTGTTATCGTGATAATTTAAAAAAACTTTCCTTTCTTTTATTTTATGGAATATCAGTGTAAACAGGAGCGAAATGATAAAAATTACGGGCATCTGAAAACATAAAGTGGTCACACCAAACAGAGGGGCGGTAAAATGGCTAAAAAGGTCAAGTAACAAACTGAAAACATGCATGGAAAGTGTACTGTGTCAGTGGCTGGCATGTATCGTTGCAAAGGTATAATGTGTCAGTGTCTGACATGTCTCGTTACAAAGGAGTAAGTTGTCAGTGTCTGACATGTATCGTTCCAAAAGTGTAATGTGTCAGTGTCTTGGGGCGTTTTAATAAAAAATTATCTGCCTTGATATTCAGCGCTTTACAGTTAATGAGAGTGAGCTTTTATGTACCGATTGTGCGCACACATGTATAAAATTATTGATTATTATTTTTAACTCAGGATTATTATAATTTCGACTCCCTATCTACCGAAACATACGCCTAACGATAATGCAACCCTAACTTGGTATTAAAGGACTATATGGCCTCAACGACATCCCTGAGGGTTTGCAAATTGTCAGCATTCCAGATCACGAGCGGGATTCGAACCCGGGCTACAGAAACACACCTGCATGGCTGGCAAACATCCTTACCAATCGGCCCTCAAATATGTGTAAACAGAAACAGGTTCTATATTGTCGATACTTAAGGTCGATAGGCAACACATAGCCGTGGAAAATATCGTCAACAACAACAACAACAACAACAAAAACTGAAGGAATAATAGAAAGTGGAAAGGTAAAAACAACTTTATGCACAGATAAACTTCACCTATAAGCGGCCATTGTGAGTTCGCGCAATACCTCCGTGGCAGAATGCACCTTTACACGACCATTATGACTAACCTTCACCTATACGCAACAATGAGACTAGACTTAACATATGCGCAGGCATTATGACTGCGCACTTTACCCTAGCTGACCGTTGTTGTTCAACAGCCAACCTTTTCGGCTGTTCGATCTGTTGTGTATAATGTTTTTTCCTCTTCAGATCCACCGGGAATTCCGCAAAAATAATACTCGTTAAGGAGACAAATGCATTTTAAAATATCCGTCCGCTCTTTGTTTATGCATAACAGATAGATCTCATCAGAGGTCTGCTGTTTTATAACAACGCTCGCTGACAGAATGCACCTGACGCATAACTGCACTCCGTTGCTTTTCAATAAAACTATTTATATTCAGTTATTAAAGTCCTCTTTCAAAATTTCAAAAATTTATGTATACACTACCTAGTCGCTGTCTCGTTTGAACCCACATTTTATGATTTTATGATTTTGCACACGTTGTAGTATGTGCCACTTCATCCAAATCCCACATATTTTGGACACGTCCGGGTGTTATTTTTATAATAATAATAATAATAATAATAATAATAATAATAATAATAATAATAATAATAATAATAATAATAATAATAATAATAATAATAATAATAATAATAATAATAATAATAATAATAATTATTATTATTATTATTATTATTGTTGTTGCTGTTGTTGTTGTTGTTTTTGTTTGTTTGTTTTCACTTATATCTGAATAAGCGGAAAGTTTTGATTGATGCCGTGCATATGTGGATCCCTTTCTGGTAAAACAGTGACGTCATACTTGTTGAAAAAAGCCCTCAACAGAAAGCAAAGAGAAATGAACGCCTGAGGCCAAATGAACATGGCTGACGTCACTGTTCTTGGCAATAGAATCCGTGCACACTGTTAAACCAGATATAGATTTAATTGCAATTAAAATTGATTTGGAAACATTAAAACCGCCATCATAGTTCATTTTTATAATTTGTAAAACAATAGTCGACCAAAATGCCACTGATGTTACACGCTATGTGAATATACTCCTGATGTTGCATGCTTTGTGAATGCACTCTTGTGTTACACGCTATGCCAACATACTCTTGTGTTACACGCTATGGGAAAACATTCCTAGTGTTACACGCGATGTCACACTTGAACGCTTGTTAAAATTTAGTGTTTGTTAAATATCGATGTACATCGAAGTGCATGCAATGAGACAGGGAAGTTAGAGGGGCTTAGTTGGGTGGGGGAGGGGGGCGGGGGGCATCTGACATCTGACACAACTCAAATTCGACCATTGGTCAATGGCAAATGTACAGCAAGGATTTAATGCATGTATTGTATGAGCACTGCAATACCATGCAAAAAAAAAAAACAAAAAAACAATAAGTAAATAAATGAAATTAAAACAAACACGCAGTGAAAGCAATTGATATGAGAAATTTCCGCCTCGTTAATAAGGATGTTTTTATCTCAATTAAAATCAAAAGCCAGTTCAAAGCCATTCATAATTTATATATTTTAAGAAATACCATAATGAATATTTCTTTCATTATTACAACTATTCTTTACCAAAATTTGTATTTACCCTGACAGAATATTTAATTGCTCACAAACGCATAAGCGTTGCCATTATCAAATCCATACTGAGATATATATGAATAACTTTTTTTCTTTTCATGTAGGTATTTTTCCTTTTGGCCAATGACCCTCAGGAAGAATCTCGAAAAAATGAACGAACTATTGATTTTTGTGTCACTTCCAGCAAATGTCACGTGATTCTGTGCATGTCACGTGACTCTGTACATGTCACGTGATTCTGTTCATGTCACGTGATTCCGTACATGTCACGTGACTCTGTACATGTCACGTGACTCTGTACATGTCACGTGATTCTGTACATGTCACGTGATTCCGTACATGTCACGTGATTCCGTACATGTCACGTGACTCTGTACATGTCACGTGATTCCGTACATGTCACGTTACTCTGTACATGTCACGTGACTCTGTACATATTCTCTCCTCCACTGGGAAGAGACGCTTTTGGAGTATTTTTATATCAATGACTGGATATATCTTACTATACGAGATGGTTTGGATATTTTATGACGGGAAGTTTTGATATTACATAACGTTATTTGTGGAATTTTCATGACGAAACAAATTTGAATTCCGTAATTTCATTCGATAATTTCATATATCATATTGCTATGTGTCGGAATTTTGTGATTTTGAAGTTCCATGACCTAATGTGTTGATTGCGCTGACATTTCATGGCGTGGGGTATTGACTTTGCTGACATGCCATGACCTTGTGTGTCGATTGTGTTACTTTTCGTTTTTTTGATGCTGACTATGTTGATATTCATGATCTTGTTTGTTGTTTGTGTTGGCATCCATGGTCTTGTTTGTTTTTTGTTTACATCCATTGCCTTGTTTGTTTTTTGTTGACATCCATTGCCTTGTTTGTTTTTGTTGACATTCATGGCCTTGTTTGTTTTTGTTGACATTCATGGCCTTGTTTGTTTTTTGTGTGTTGACATCTATGGCCTTGCTTGTTTTCTTTTTGTGTTGACATCCATGGCCTTGTTTGTTTTGTGTTGACATTCATGGCCTTGTTTGTTTTTGTTGACATTCATGGCCTTGTTTGTTTTTTGTGTGTTGACATCTATGGCCTTGTTTGTTTTCTTTTTGTGTTAACATCCATGGCCATGTTTGTTTTTTGTTGACATCCATGGCCTTGTTTGTTTTTTGTGTGTTGATCTCTATGGCCTTGTTTGTTTTCTTTTTGTGTTGACATCCATGGCCTTGTTTGTTTTTTGTTGATATCCATGGCCTTGTTCGTTTTTGTTCAGATTCATGGCCTTGTTTGTTTTTTGTGTGTTGGCATTCAGGGCCTTGTTTGTTAACACGTGGCAAGACGATGTCTTGCGAAGAGTTATATGCTTTGGTAGTAGGGCACCCGTGAGATTTTCATCGTTTCTTCCTTTACAGTCGACCGTGATTTAACTCGTCAGAAAGTAGTGGACCGATTGGCACCAAACTTTGCAATAATAAAGAACTTGATCTAAGCGAGTTCTCTCAATATTTTTTTTTTCATTATTAAGCTTGTTTTTAAGGTCAAATTAATACGCAAAAACAGGGTATTTTCGCTACATTTACTTCCTGAATAGTTAACGCTCACTATTGTGCGCTGTTGCAGTTATATAACACTTAAGGCCTCTTGCTGTAGAGGCTTTGGGGCATTGCTAAAAACTACCAATATTTTTTATTCAGTAGCTTTGAAGAAAAGCCTAAATATTGGTGATGAAAATGAAATCTTCAATTGCCAAGTGTTCATTTCGCTAATAGTTTGCGAAATCAGTCCTCATTTTTTGTGTGCATTGACATTCATGGCCTTGTTTTTTTTTGTGTTGACATTCATGGCCTTGTTTTTTTGTGTTGACATTCATGGCCTTGTTTTTTGTGTTGACATCCATGGCCTTGTTTTTTTGTGTTGACATTCATGGCCTTGTTTTTTTGTGTTGACATCCATGGCCTTGTTTTTTGTGTTGACATCCATGACCTTGTTTTTTGTGTTGACATCCATGATCTTGTGTGTAGATTGTGTTTACATTCATGACCTTGTGTGTTGATTATGTTGACATTCATGATCTTGTGTGTTGATTGTGTTGACATGCATGACCTTGTGTGTTGATTATGTTGACATTCATGATCTTGTGTGTAGATTGTGTTTACATTCATGATCTTGTGTGTTGATTGTGTTGACATTCATGACCTTGTGTGTTGATTATGTTAACGTTCATGATCTTGTGTGCTGATTATGTTGGCATTCATGACCTTGTGTGCTGATTATGTTGACATTCCAGTTTATCTAAATACAGGCTTCGACATCGTTTATCAGTGAAACAAGAAACAAGAAGATTAAGAAACCTTCTTTTTTGCTAAGCATTACTGCTTTTTACTAAAGGGTAACATCCTTCTCTTCATAAGACAGCCAAACACGCAAGAACGGGTACTCTTTAAGTAACAGTTTTCTTCATGTGTCATTTCATGTCTATTAAAAACTTAAAGGAAAGACAAGAAGAGACAAAAAGCAAGAATAGAATGAGGTCTACTTGTATGGGAACCTCAAATGGCTTGATGTCCGTTTAATGATGAAAAGGAGGGCTGCAGTAAAACGGGTCCATTTATGGTGTGTTATGTGATATTAAAAGCGTGCCTTGTTCTTCCCTAAATTGCTCCGGGGGAGTATGAGATGAGAACAGCGTGTAGCTGCCATTTTCTCCCCTACTCATATAGAGTGCGGGTGACCCCCTCATCTTGGATACAGCTGCGCGTCAGTGTCCATCAACACAGCAAGGCTGGAGAGACTATTTAACGAGGAGCTGACGTGAATATGAGATGTGATTACCTGCGGCCCTAATACATAAAATGTGGAATTAAGCTGTAAAATTACTCGAAAATTGCGTTAAATTACACGGGGGGAACTTATTGCTAAGGAATGTCTTTTAAAAGAACAATGATGGACATCAATGCGGTGAGTATTTTTAGTTCTTGCAATTTGTTGTGGCTTTGTGTATAAAATTTCAAATATTGAAACTAAATGTACTTGCTAGCTTGCCAGTTTTTACCAACCCCTCCTCTGTAATTTGCTTATACAGTTAACTCATGCATTGACTACATAAAAAGCAGTTCGCAAAAACCAAATCTGTCGATATTATATGTTTCCGCGATTTTAACGTCTTAAAATGTAGTGAACCCCCAACGCACATCATTCAGTTAGTTCTTTATCGGCACTGTTTGAAAATCAAATTCTAAATTCCAACATAACGTTGTACTTCTGATGGGTTATGTCGCGTTTTCAGATCGCCATAAAACAGGATTTTTTGTGTCGTACACATTAAATAATTCCGTGTTCATGTCCTCGTGTAATATGTGATACAATATAAAGGCAGTCGGACAGTCGATGACCATTCTCGAATTTGTTATACAGTTTCTATTTATAGCCCATACGATGATCATTTGACAATGAAATAATCACACTTTAGTAGTACACTTGTACCTGGCAGTAGCTAAATTTAGGGCATTAAAAAAAATTCAGTTTTCTTCATTTAAATGTTGATAACTATTTCCTGGCAGAAGTGTGTGTTGTTGCTGTGTATGGTAGCCATGGCAACGGCTGAGCTGTGTCGCAACAGAGGTGGTTACCAGGATCCATACACGTTCCGGCTCTCTTCATGCGCCAGTTGCTATAGCTACCTATTCCATAGCAACGCGAAAATGGTCGCCATGGATACGCAGCTGCTGGCTCTAAAGAACGGCAAACCGGCCTTTAACACTGCTTTAGAAGTGGATATTAAAAATCAGACGGTCAAGGACACAGTCTGTGCGACAATGACGTCAGCACAGGATTGCTCCAGGTGGATACGGTGTTGTAGCGAGGCAGAAGCATGTTGTCAACAGCAACAACAACAACAACAAAGCATGGAGACAGACAGACCGTATCCACGACAGACGATGGGAGGTCGCTGGCGTTCTGGATCCAGCGCCGAGAAGTGTCCACAGACCTGGGATGGTTTTGCCTGTTGGGTGGAGGCTGCGTCTGGGTCGGAGATGACGAAGCGTTGCCCGCCGTTCTTAGCAGCTGTCCCCAGCAGAGGAGGTAACTACGGGGGTGGGGGGGGGGGGTGCTTGTCATTGCAATTCTGGGAGGGGTAAGAACGCCCGAGCCAGGGGAGGAGGAGGGGACTTGGGTGTCCCTAGTAGAGGGATTAACTTTGGCCCGTTCCTTGACATCGCAGTACTGGGCGGGGGTTAGGAAGCCCGGGCAACAGAGGAGGTGGGGGACTTGGTATTCGAAAATGTTACTGTGCGCGTCCAAAAATGCGGAGAAAGAGGGAGGGGGAGGTGGGGGGGGGGGGTAATTGTGGGGCAGACGCACTCCACGCTGAGTGCTAATTCTGTTTAAATAATGGAGTTATTTTCATTCAATATTCTGCCTTTGGTTACACTGTGGCTATTACTTCAAACGAAGCACTGCACGTTTAGGGGCTCGTTCGTCGTTGAAAAGTCATGGGTATACTTGGTAACCAATTTGTTCTGATCTGAGAGGTCCCGTGTTATTGCCTTGAAGTATAATGTGTTCATCTACTGCCAGCACCACCACAACCCCGCACAAGGTCATGTTTTTTTTTCTTCCAGACAAGACATGGACTGCATCGGAGCGAGAAAATATAAAAATATCAGATTTCTTATTCGTGTTCAACGGGCAACTGCTGGAATAATTATCATTTTAATTATACGGCTTAAATTTCAGGAGTAAATAAAACCACAGCCATTACATGGTTTTGTTCTTCCTCTTCTCCTCATGTCAATAACAGGGGGTGAGGGAGGGGAGGGAGGGGTTGAGGGAGGGAAGGGAGGTTTCTCACTCAGCTCAACCCTGACACTTTACAGAAGGAATGAAATGACTAGCGCATCAGAACTGTTATAAAATATGCACCCGGAACAGTAGATGAAAAGTTAGAAGGGAGGAACTTTTCGTGCTTTTTTTTTTCAATCGGCACATTTTAGTGAAAGGTTCAATGCTTGGTAGGCCGTTTAAACAAAGTGACATTAGACGAAACGAAACTTTGTCATCCATTGCAACTAAAAAACGTCCGTTCCAGTTCCACCTGCAACAACTCACTTATTTTGAATCATTCAAAAAAAAAAAAAAAAAAAAAAAAAAAAAGAAAAAAAAAAAAAAAAAAAAAGAAGAAGCTCTTGTCTGGGTCCCTGTAGAGTGATTGTTTCTTTCGCACTACGTTAGAATCTTCTTGAAATCATGTTCCCGTCAGACGCCTGGTAATCAGCTGGTTTGTTAATGTCTACCGCCTCTCCCTCCCCCTCCCCCTCCCCTCCCCCCCCCCCCGGGACCTAGGGACCACCTCCCGGGTGCTTCCTCGTGTGATACTAATTCCGAACTTCCATTGCCCCTTTTTTGGGCTGATCATAGATCTATGTTTCCCTGCTATAGATATAGAAGTTATAGATAGATAGATAGATAGTAGTTATAGTAAGGAAAAATAAAATTAAAAAAGAAAAAAAAAAAGACTCGACATGTTGCACAGAAGCTTGTAATTTACATAAGGATTTCTTTCCAAGAATTGATACAGAGGCCATTCCTCATAATGACTTCATTAACTCGTTGCCAAGTAACAAGTGTTGCCCAACAATCTGATTGGTACATTCGTATAAAAACTTCAGAAGGTGATCTGCAAAATGAAAACAGGGACCCATGTTCTATGCCGTACATTGGCAAGTCGAAGAAGGAATCCCCCCTCCCCTCCTCTCCCTCCCCCCCCACCCCGCCGCGTCATCTGCTTGAAATCGATTCTTTTGAATGACTAGAAAATCTCCAATTTCATAATATAAAGGAATGTCACCTCTCCCCCAGTCCATCTTACATAACCCTTTTAAAATTATAATCCACTGCCCCCTCCCCCCGGTGAGTATAATGATTCTTTTGTGATCTTTTACATTATTTTGAATAAAGAGCAATAAGGAACGACCGGACGCGATAGATCTAAGGCTTTTCTCAACCTGCGGATTCTATTTATTTTTTAAATAAAGCCTTTTAAGTTGGTTAAATTAGTATTAGCATTAACGCAAGTGCGTGCATGTGTGTGCATGTGTGTGCTTGTGTGTGTGTGGGGGGGGGGGGCGGGGGGGGGGGGTTAAATCAATTTAAACGTTATTTACAAGTTGATGGTAGATGATGACAAATCACTCGTGACGACCCTCCATTGCCTCCCCCCCTCCGCTCGGCAACCACACCAATGCCGCGCTGGTGCATTGTTATGTTCATGTCGCTCTAGCCCCCCCCCCCCCGCCCCCTGCCCTCCCCCCCCCCCCCTCCCCGCGTGGTAAGACTCATCACGACCCGCCATTACTGCCCCCACCGTGCAGCCCCTATCCCCCGTGGGAAGATTCACTGTAATGTCTACATCACTTGAGATCATATGATCACCCCAACCTCCACTTCCCCCTCCCCCCTCCCAAATTAAAGGAAAGAGACAATTAACTTTCCTTTATTATTCGTTTCAAAGCCCGTGTAGAAGATTGTTGAAATTTCATTTGCCATTTTGAACAATGGACGGGGAAGGGTGGGGAGGGGCGGGGTGGGGCGGTTGCCAGACTATCTAGCTTGAGTAAGAGACATGGGAGGGGGAGGGGGCTGGGGGAAGCGAGGGGGCGGGATTGTCAGGCTATTTATCTTCAGTAAAATAAACTCAGTAATCAAATCCTGTTTCTTAAAGCGTTGTAATTTAGTTAATGCGGGTTCAGAAATACCTTTATACATTTGAAATATCTCGCTCAAATACAGAAGTGCGCAATTACCGCGCTGCTACACAACTACACCAATGCCGCGCACGCGCACCGCTGTGTTCATGTCGCTCTGGTGTCCCCCCCCCCAAGGTAAGGCTTTGCTGCACCGCTGTGTTTGTGTCGCCCTGGTGCCCTCAACCCCATCCCCCCTTCCCCCGCGGTAAGACTGTGGTGCACCCGTGTTCGTGTCGTTTTAGTGTCGTTCGGGCCATTACGGTATCGTCTGCTCTTCAGTCTCATTTCGCGCCATTGCTGTACCGTATTCTTTTTAATTTTTAGCGCTACTTCGGCCAATGGAGGCAAAGGTGTTGTTATGTACGGAAGAAATCTATGAAAAACTCTCTGAGGGGTAGGAGGAGAGGAGGGGGAGGGAAGGGGTAGCACTTGGTATCATATATATTTCCATGCGTGTCCAATAAAAACGCGGAGAAAGTGGCAATATGCAGTAGTGGAATTTTTCGTTCGAAATACATGACACATAGGAATGTGTATGAGAATGCCTGACTTCGAGATATTCTCTATTTTCATGGCCCTGTCTATTCATAACGAGGGCGTTAGCCCGAGGTGTAAATAAACATGGCCATGAAAATAGAGTTTACCGAGAAGGAAGGCATTCTCATACTTAATGTCCATGTGCCAGACGAATTGGCCCCGCCTCCCCCGGCCCGTCAACCCCTATTGTTCTGCGATTAAGGTGACAAATAAAGAATAACAATCATGACAAGGTATAAAAAACTGAACGATCATTCATAACAACCCAGTTAATGCAAGAGTCAACACGAGCTTTTTTGTTCCAAAATTAATATGGAGGAAGATTCAGAAAATGAATTTCCTTTGACCCAGACTCCTTCTGAATTGCAGAGGAAGTCTGGGAATTTCGACATTGGATTGATTATTGAGGGATTTATTCAAGTATATAATGCTAACTAGTCTGCCTGTAGTCTAAGCCAATATTTAGCAGATTAGGCAGTGATGATGATTTGATGAAGTGTGTTGAAAATGTGGAGGCCAGAGGCAGATGATGACGATAATGACTACCTGGATAAGGTTCAAAATAAGAAGGGGAAAACATTGGTTCTAAGTCACCCTGTGACGTCATCGGAGAAAACAAAAGAAGTGGACATTAAATCTTCTTAATGTCTTCTTCTTTTGTTTTCTCAGATGACTTATTTTGAAGAACGAGGCAAACAAAGTCGCGCCTCTTTTGTTAGGCAGGGCATTCTCAAAATTAATGACCCGGTACAAAGGTCATTCTTTTTGAGAATGCCCTGCAAGGTGTGACTTTGTTTTCATTGTTGTTTAAATTGTTGTCCCCAGTAAGCATAATACGTTGAATGGAGGTTGTACAGACATAAGTTCATGACGTTGAATAGACGTTTTGATGGAGTTGTAAATGAAAGTCAAAACAACGTCCATTGCCTAATGTTGGAAAGACGTCAGAACGAAGACGTTGGACAGACGTTGAAGGAAAGACGTCAAATAAACGTTGATAAAATTCGCTATATTAGGAAAGTGGACACCCTTAGACTTCATTTGTAGCGGACAGAAGTTTTTGAAAACACGTTTCGAGAGGGGCCCATGGCATTGCCATTATCCCGTGCCATGTGGTATCGCTCTGCCATTTCATCATCAGCAGTCAAAGTGAAAGGACGTGTTTTGCTTAGAGCTTTTTGTTTGTAACCGTCTTTAGGCGCACCACACTAGGTAAATATTACATAAATTGGTACTTTAATGTTATTTGTTTAAGTAAATAATGGTTTCAGATAAATTTTGTGGTCAGTTTCGAATGGTTTGTTAGTTTATAATACGAGTTTTGGCTGATGTCACATGCTGTATTAGTGGGTTTGTATGATGACTTTAGCGTTAAAGACTTATTAAATGTAACTTTGTATGCCGGGGCTGAAATGCAGTGCGCATTGTTTTGTTATTTCAGTCACGGAGCGATGTTGGGACAATAAATACAGAGCACAACACGTCCGACTTTTTTGTTCTTCGCCCTCCGTCGCTACAGTGACTAGTGTGCGCCGAGAGAGGTTGCTGACCATGAGGGGTTAGACGCACCATGGGGTCGATGGCACCCACCCAAGCAGAGCCTTCCTGGAGTTGATGAGCTTTGACTAAGGTTTGCCGCAGATGTATCTTACCGCCACTTTCCGCAATTTTGCTTCAGTGACTTTTTCCGCCAGTTTGTCCTTGGAAAAATGAGACTGTGAACTTTTGGCTTCTTTTTACGACTTCAGCGCCTTCAATTCCAACGTGAGACTCTCGAAGACCGCAGTGAAAATAATAACTGCCTAGTGCAGTTCAGATGGGTTCATGTGCTAGTAACCTCTGAACCCAAAGTGGTGTTCGTAAAGGTTCGTAATTAGTCAATGACATGTCTAAAATTCACCCATTACGTTCAGTAAATACTGTTGTTTTATTAATTGAATATTTCTCCCTTTCTATCATCGAGTTTTGGTTTAAAAAAAAACTTGTCATTGATTTCCAGCCAAATTAGTGACTCCTGCTGTTGTGTAAATAACAAACATTGCAATAGTTTTCAGTGAAAATGTCGAGTTAAAAGTTTAAAATATGCCCAGTGGTCATGTTTATGTAATCATGTTTACGCCAGTTGTTTTGTGAAAGAAATAGTTCAATTCTGCATGTTTTTTTTCCATGGATGTCAGGTTAATTTGCTAGCGATCTTAGAATTCTTTACACGGGCATGTTATAATGTTAAATTAAATTTTTCAATAAAAAAAAATATCTTCTCCGCCCTCCTGGTGAACGAATGTTTTAAAACCCAAGTGTAACTGTTCGATATATGTGATAAATTTTGTTTGAAATATAGTTAAAGCTTTGGAAGTCCCCCCCCCCCCCGCCCCCCCCCACCCCTGGCGTGTAAAATTCTCCCAATTCGTGTTAAATAGATGAAAAAAAAAGAAAAAATATATATATTGGCCATTTCTTTAGCCTGAGTGAGGGCTTTCAGTATTTGTGTTTAATTAATGTTCCGATCAGTTTAAATGAATACAGGTTTATCTCCCCCCATGCCATTCAAAAACACATTCCGGCATGAATTGACTTTGTCATTGAACTGAAGTAAATGTGTAAGCTTTGCGCAAAAAACAACGCGTATTTCCTATCTGGAAAACGGTTGTCTTTATTTCACGGTTTCTTATCTATCACGGCATATTTCTGCTTAAAATTTAGCCAGTGAAAGAGAGTAAACCCATATTGATATTATTTGTGAGTTTGAAGTGATTCCACAGTCATTTAGGCCTTTAATTTATTTTTGAAATAAAATACAGAAAACGCCGTTTAAAGTAGCCGCAAATAGAATCCTTTCTCACCTGTTTTTCGGCCAGGAAACAGCGCTGTATGTATCCTTTCTTTAAACTACGATTTTAGCGTTGTTATTTTAAATACACCCTTCAAAATTGATTAAATCTTAAAAGGTATATTCAACTTTCTGATAAACTAAATCTCCTTTTAAAATTTTATCCATAAAGGTTGCTTTCACGGTTTTATTTACATCTGTACTTTGTGTTTGTGTCGAGAGAAATGACAGCAGTATTCTGCATGCGTGTACTTGTCAAATGGCCTTGGCATTGATCGCAAGCAGCACACTGAACACTCTAAAACGGCGTTTCGCTTTTTGTGTGAGCCTTGAAGCTGCTTCGCTTTATATGCGACTTTGATTGTGAGTTTCATTAAATGGGTTTCGCATGTAACATCTAAATGTGAGAGTCTTTGATCGCACTGAATTAAAAATTTACTACTTGTACTTACTCCTGTTGTGTCTTTGGTTGTAATCTATGTGAAATCGTTCAGTCGCCATGATGGAGTTTAAAACTATTTTGATGGTGTTAAACATGTTCTGCTTTTGGTAAAACCATAAAGAAAGTCTACTTGCATTTGATGGCAAATAAATGAACCGGGTTACTGCTCTGATCCCCCCTCCCCCGGCGCCCCCCTCCCCCCGTCCTCTCCCTCTGTCCCCTCCCTCTGTCTCTGTAACACAGGCCTGGTTTATACCTTTCTCTTTGTCGTCTGTAAAATTGATTCATATTAACTGTCAATCATTTTCAAAAGGGGCGGAGTCAGAGATCATGTGATTAATTTGTACGACGGTCAATGTGTCACATGATTTCAGGTTTGCGTTATGATGTCATATATGCGTTGATTTTATTTTCGCGTTTTCGTTTCAAACACCGTGTCGCGTCAAAAATCGAAAGATGTTGCGTGCGTTCAGTTTGCGGTACGAAATCAAACGCCCGTGTGTTATTTTAGCGCTTCTGTTTAATTTGTCATAGCCAAAAAAACTCGTTGGAGCTCATATTACGACAGTACCACCTATATCACGTGACAAAAGGGAATTCCGTACGATCGCCTCGTTTTGAATTTTGGAAAATACCTTTATTTAAAGTGTCGGCTATTGTGGTCGTGATAGTTACTAAGAAAAGAAACTTAAAAATTCTACCCGCCCATTTGAATATTTTTTTTTTATTTTAATTCGTTCTTAAAACCTTATTGATATTTACCGTGTAAAAATAATTGTTGAATTATGTGCTCAAATAGTCGTCAAAGATTCAAGACTTGTCTGAAATCGTATTTGTGTTTTTATTCTGGTGCTTTTATTCTGAGTGTTAGTTTTCTCCTTGATATTTTTGTTTAGATAAACACTCGTGATTTTTTTGGGATGACCAACTAGAAATAATTTAGATGAAATAACAAAATAACATGTATTGTTTGGTTAGCGAGTATTCATCAAACAGTTCGTTTTCGATGTAAATTAACTGCTCAGTGTTTATTAAAATTGTTAAATTAATGATAAAAACATTCACGGGCGCTTGAAAATCTTTACGGTTGTTTGGAAATAGAATTCAGTGTATTTGATTATTTCATTGTGACATCATTCAACTAGAGCGAATTTCGGTTTACTAAACATACACTTCTGTGAGTTAAAAAAAGGGACACAATTTCTGTCTAAGGAGTGCAAGGGTATTGGTAAAATGTATTCATTGTAAAATTAGGGTCTACTACGTATATCTCGACCGTTTAAAATGCATAAGAATACTTAATATTTTTTAACTTTATGAAAAAACAAAGGGATTTATTTATCATCAACAACCAGATGGTCTTATGATTGTTGAATTTGTTGTCAACAATATATTCCTCTGGTCTAAAATTTTGCTTTATAATATGCCAGATGGCCTAGTATTGTTTTATGAGATTTAAACAATACATTCCTCTGGTTAAATAATTAAAACACAATTACATACAAATTAACCATTCAAATTAACAACAGTGTAATATAATACAATATAATTAATCATTTTTGGACATATTTATCATTTGTTTTTCTCACTTTTACTTCACAAAACATTTTCGCAAGCAATTGACTTTATCTGCTTTCCATGTCCAGTCCTTTTATACGGTTTTACAGTGTGAAGTCAAAGGCTTGTACCTGAGCTTCAGGTTTTCAGATGCGGTGCGGTATAACTTTGTCTTGCTCTTCATAAACACTTACTTTACAAAAATATTACACCACAACACTTGTGTGAAGGAAAAGGTTGTAATTGTTTAGGATAAAAACTGTTACAATAACTAATTGTGTCCCTATGAAGCAACACTGAAATGTTGTATACCAATTCCTTTTACTTGCGTTGTAACTGCAACATGGTTATGGTGCCTTGGAATTTGTTTTTATGTAACACTTGACTTTGTCTTCGATTTTGTTTTGGTGTGACACTTGTCCTTGTTTGGAAATTCCTTGGCTTGTGCTTGGTTTGTCTCATACCTGATGGTTTTCCTGTTGTGATTGTCTGACTTGGGTGGTGCGTCATCGGCCCTCTCTAGTTAATGTTTTGCATTCATTTAGTTTAAGTGTATTTCATTCTTAAGTCTTAAAATTAACTTATAATTAGATTAATTGTTCTTGGGTCAGTATTCGTTCTAGTTTGCGATAGATTTTTGGTGAATCTCTGTAATAGGATTTATTATTACTAAAGTGTCAAAGTAAGTGCCTTTTGTGTACTATCGTGCTTCAGTAATTCAGTGTCAATTATGTCGAAAGTCAAAGAATCTAAGTCGGTTGAAGACCAAGGGGCAGTTGGTCCCGATAATGTTGAACCTGAAGATGAAGTTGCCCAAAAGGCTAGTGTTCGGTCAAGGACCCAAACTGAAAAGGGTCGCATGTATCAAATCTCTATTCAAACAAAGGAGTTTGAAGTGTCCTGTCGCCAAATGAAAAAGGCCTTTCGCCATACTGAGGTTTTGTTGAGTGAATTGAGTGATGTTTCTCATGTCCGTTCCGTACGTGACAAACTTATGGACGATTTCGATGCTTTTGTAACGCAGTACGACAATTTGCTTGCATTTGCAGACCAAGACTTGGCTCAGTCAGTTGTCAATCGCTTTGAAAGTGTCGAGCAAAGTGGCGAAGCACTTTTCAAAGAGATAAATGCCGTTGTAAAAAACATGTTGCGTGGTCCAGATGACCAATCTTTTGTGGCTGAAGAAAAGGAAAAGGGCAATTCTGATGTGTCTTCTGGAGAAATTCTTCGTTCACTGTGTGATCAATTGTCACTTGCGCGTTTGCCTGTACCTGAACCAGATGTTTTTAGTGGTGATGTTTTGTCCTATCAAACATGGAAAAGGTCGTTCCAAACCCTTGTATCCAGTAGAGGGGTACCCGATGACGAAAAGCTTTATTACCTCAGTCGTTACATCGGTGGCGAAGCAAAAGAATGTATCGAATGTTACTTGTATATGGACACGTCTGTGGCTTATGAGGAAGCTTTTAAAGATCTCGACCGTCGATTTGGAAATAGTTTCATCGTTGGTGAGAAAATGCGCGAAAAAATCGACAGGTTTCCGAAAATAGGTAGCAAAGATGCTCAAGAGTTGCGAAGATTCGCCGATTATTTGCACCAATGCCAATCATGCATGTCTTCCGTTCCCTCTCTTCAGTTTCTCAACGACCCTCGTGAAAATAGGAGGTTATTGCAAAAACTTCCCGATTGGTTGGTTCAACGATGGAGGCGCTTAGTTTGCGACCATCAATCTGAGCACGGAAAGTTTCCTGCCTTTTCAGTCTTTGTGAAATTTTTGCTCAAAGAGGCTGACATAGCCAATGAGCCTCACACATTGCTTCATCAGAAGGTTGAAGCTACTCAATCAAGGCAGCTAGCAAATTCCTTTTCAAAGAAAAGCACCTCTCATGCTGCCGAGTCGAATTTGTCAGGTGCTTCGTCTTCAAAGTCATGCGTGTTATGTTTAAAGAATCATCCGCTCGGGAAATGTAATGATTTCTCAATGCTATCGGTATCAGACAAAAATGCCTTTGTGATGAAAAACAGGTTATGCCGTGGATGTCTGGTTGCAGGTCATATCTACAAGAATTGTAAACACAAAGCTAAATGTTCGACTTGTCAAAGGTACCACCCAACATCGTTGCATGATTGTGTGGAAGCTTTCCGGAAGAATAAACCAAACACTTCCTCGTTGCAAGCAAACGCTCAAGTCTTTGTGCCTCAGTACAGTAATCCGGCATTGAATGATGTTCTGGATTTGCAATCAAATAATCCGAATTCAAATAGCGGAACAGTTGCGCAGTCCTATTCGAATGCTACATCAGGCCTTGATGGTTCTTTGAGTTCAATGATTGTGCCAGTGTACATTTATCATCCGTCCAAACCCCAGAAAAGGAAATTAGTCTATGCTCTCCTAGATACGCAATCTGATACCTCCTTTATCCTGGATGATACTTTGAAATGGCTTGGAGTAGACAGTCCTGATACTACGCTATCGTTGTCAACGATGTTTGCCGAGGATCGGCGCATTGAATGCAAACGTGTTAGCGGCTTAGTTGTTAAAGGTGTCGGTAGTGACAAGGAAATTTCTTTGCCAACATTGTACTCCAGACCTATCATGCCGGCTAATCGCGCCCACATTCCAACGGCGTCGATGGCAAAGAGATGGCCACACTTACAGTTTTTGAAGAACAAGCTAATGCCTGTTGATTCTGGT
The DNA here is from genome assembly GCA_949752745.1 of Protula sp. h YS-2021. Taxonomy (NCBI): domain Eukaryota; kingdom Metazoa; phylum Annelida; class Polychaeta; order Sabellida; family Serpulidae; genus Protula; species Protula sp. h YS-2021. The sequence goes on along the minus strand of OX457026.1, from coordinate 6,113,471 downwards.
GCAGAGATAGGGCTTCTTATTGGTTATAATTGTACTCGGGCCCTTATACCTAGACAGGTTGTTGCTTCTCAGAGTGGGCCTTTTGCTCAAAGGACTGATCTTGGATGGGGTATTGTGGGATTGGTTACCTGCCCCTCCGTGTCAAATTGTTCACAAACAGGATTTTCACACAGAGTTTTGGCGTACGAAGTAGAAAACCAAAAGGTTAACCAATTGTGCTTTCGCACTCAAACCAAAGAGTTGTCTCCTCGGGAAGTGTTAGCGGTTTTAGAGTCTGACTTCAAGGATGTCTCTCAGGGTATTGGTCTTTCACGAGACGATGTGAAATTTTTAGATATCATGAAGTCCAATGTTTCCGTGGATCAAAACGGACATTATGTTATGCCGCTACCTTTCAAGGAAAAGAAAACTTTGCCGAACAATCGCTCGGTTGCGGAGAAACGTCTCCAACATTTGAGAAAGCGGTTTGATCGCGATCCCGAATACAAAGCAAAATACATAGGCTTCATATCAGAAATGATCGAGAAGGGTTACGCAAGCAAGGTTGCGAATTGCGATTTAGAAAAGGTTATTTGGTTTCTTCCGCATCATGGCGTTGTTAATGTTAGAAACAAACTTAGAGTCGTCTTTGATTGCAGTGCAAAGTTCAAGGGTACTAGTTTAAATGATTGCTTGCTACAGGGTCCTGACTTAACAAACTCATTGCTCGGTGTGTTACTGAGGTTTCGCCAAGATGTCATTGCCTTTGGTTGTGATATAACCAAAATGTATTACCAATTCCGCGTTCCCGAAAGAGATAGATACTACATGTGCTTCTTGTGGTGGCCATCAGGGGATTTGTCCAGGGAGCCATGTGTATATGCCATGGATGTTCACACCTTTGGACTTCGTTCGTCACCATCGTGCAGTAATTTTGGTTTGCGTCAAGTCGCCAATGACTATGAAGACAGGTTTGGGACTGACGCAAGTGATTTCCTTCGCAATAATTTCTATGTTGATGATGGACTGAAGATTTTACCAGAGCCTGGTCAAGCTGTTGATTTAATACGTAGGACTTCAGACATGTGTGAGTGTGCAAATCTTGTGTTGCACAAGTTTGTCTCGAATTCAGCTGAGGTATTGGAGTCCATCCCCCCTGAAAAGAAATTGAATTCTGAAAACCTTGATCTTCGCTTTGATGAGTTGCCAGTTGAGCGAGCTTTGGGCGTTCAGTGGCACATCCAGTCCGATAGTTTTCAATTTAGAGTGTCTCCAAAGAGTCGGCCAATGACACGGCGAGGCTTGTTATCACTGGTCGCTGGTTTGTACGATCCGATGGGTTTTGTAGCTCCGTTCGTCTTGTTTGGAAAACAGCTTTTCCAGCAGCTCTGTATATCTGGTGTGAACTGGGACGACCCGATTCCATCGGCACTGCAGTCAACATGTATCAAATGGTTGGATAGTTTTCCAGAGTTAGAGAGAATTTCGGTTCCTCGTTGTCTTGTCCCTCTAGGTGTCACGGTAGTTGAGTTTCAGCTTCATCATTTTTGCGACGCATCCTTGGCAGGCTATGGCTGCTGTAGCTACTTGAGAACATTAGATAGCATGGGTGGCATTCACGTGTCATTTGTTATGGCCAAGTCTAGAGTTGCCCCCATAAAGATGATTACGATTCCTCGTTTGGAGTTGACTGCTGCTGTCTTGGCTGTCAAGGTAGCTAAGCTTCTAGAGTCTGAATTGGAATTTGAGGCCAAACATTACTTTTGGACAGATAGCACAGTGGTTCTTGGTTATATATCAAACATGGCAAGACGGTTTCAAGTTTTTGTTGCAAACAGGGTCGGTTTTATTCACTCCCACACGAATGTTAATCAGTGGAATCATGTAACCGGGGAACTGAATGTATCCGATCTTGCCTCTCGCGGTTGTTTACCCAACGAACTTGTTGCCTCCAAATGGTTCTCTGGTCCAGAATTTTTAAAATCGTCGAAACTTCCTTTGTCTCCTGTGGATGTACAACTTACAACTGTTAGCGATAGCGATCCTGAAGTGAGACGGGTTAAGTCTCATGCTGCGAATTCAACAAAAGCTTTTGATATTAGCAGATTTTCCCACATTTCAACCTGGAGTCGATTGAAAAGAGTTGTTGCATTGATCTGTCTTTGGTTTGAAGCGCTCAAGGCGAAGAGGTTTTGAGTTCGAAGTCGGTGTACGACTCGTTGTCGGTGGAAAGCCTTGCCTCTTCTGAAAGAACAGTGCTAAAACTTGTGCAAAAGTCAGCCTTTCCGGAGGAAATTGACGCTTTGCTTCAGTCAAATCCAGTCAAACTTAACAGTCCGCTTAGCAAATTGGACTGTATTTTGTGTGATGGTTTGCTTAAGGTTGGAGGTCGACTTAAGAAATCTGCTTTGTCTCAACAATTTGTCCATCCAGTAGTAGTACCAAAGTCTTCTCACGTTGCTGGTTTGATCATTGATCATTGTCATCGTGAAGTATTGCACCAAGGCAAAGGGATGACGTTAAACGCGATTAGGTCCAGTGGTTTCTGGATTGTGGGTTGTAGGCAGTTAGTTGCTAGCCATATATTTCGTTGTGTTGTTTGTAGACGCTTGCGTGCCGCTACTAGTTATCAAAAGATGGCTGATCTACCACCCGACCGCATTGAACCTAGCCCACCGTTTAGCCTTTTGGGCCTTTTATTATCCGTGAAGGCCGAAAGGAGCTCAAACGCTGGGGTTGCATCTTCACGTGTCTGGCATCACGTGCGGTCCACTTGGAAATAGTTACGTCTTTGTCCACAAGTTCCTTCATCAATGCCTTGAGGAGGTTCATTGCTATCAGGGGTCCAATTACTTTGCTGCGCTGCGATCAGGGCACAAATTTTATTGGAGCCGACCGTGAGCTCAAGCAAGCTTTTGAACAAATAGTTGACCCTGGGGTGAAGAGTTTTCTCTTGGAAAACAACTGTGTCTTTGAAATCAAAGCCAACCCACCAACAGCATCCCATATGTCAGGGGCATGGGAGCGGCTAATCAGATCTGTTCGTAGTATATTGAATACACTCCTGTTTCAAAATGGTGAACAGTTAGATGACGACTCGCTTCGGACCTTTTTCACAGAAGTTGCTGCGGTTCTCAACAGTCGACCCTTGACGTTGGAATATCTTTCTGATCCCAACTTTTCGGAACCTTTGACTCCAAATCACATTCTCACTACAAAAAACAAGATAGTTGTTTCTCCACCTGGATCCTTTCAGCGTGAGGACTTGTATTCGATCAAACGATGGCGTCGAGTCCAATATTTAGTCGATCAATTTTGGTCAAGATGGAAACTCGAATATTTGAAAGGTCTTCAGTTTAGAGCTAAATGGGTACGCCCTCAACGCAATTTTGAAATAGGTGATGTTGTTGTTCTCAAAGATGATTCTGTTCCAAGAAATCTTTGGAATTTGGCTCGTGTTTCTGGTGTTGTTAAATCACGAGATGGTCTGGTTCGAAGTGTGAAGATTGTCTTAGGCGATAAAGAATTGGACAAAAATGGTCGAAGGATAAAGAAACTTACATGTCTGGAGCGTCCAATTAATAAGTTAGTTCTTCTTGTGGAAAGTTGCACATAGTGGGGTGCTTTGTGAATTAGTCTTGTGCTGTAAAGTAGATCATATTGTGGGGTAGATTCCCCGCCAAGTGTCTTTGAAGTGTTTGTATAGCTCAGTTTTGTAATTTGTTGAATCTGCATACATGCATTGTTTTATGCAGATGATTTTGTTGTTGAAGTGTCTTCTTTAGTATATGGTATGTTAGTAAACCATTAACTGATTGTTGTAATTACAATGATGTGAAATTACCTAGTAATTTGGGGAGCCATGTAGCGGACAGACGTTTTTGAAAACACGTTTCGAGAGGGGCCCATGGCATTGCCATTATCCCGTGCCATGTGGTATCGCTCTGCCATTTCATCATCAGCAGTCAAAGTGAAAGGACGTGTTTTGCTTAGAGCTTTTTGTTTGTAACCGTCTTTAGGCGCACCACACTAGGTAAATATTACATAAATTGGTACTTTAATGTTATTTGTTTAAGTAAATAATGGTTTCAGATAAATTTTGTGGTCAGTTTCGAATGGTTTGTTAGTTTATAATACGAGTTTTGGCTGATGTCACATGCTGTATTAGTGGGTTTGTATGATGACTTTAGCGTTAAAGACTTATTAAATGTAACTTTGTATGCCGGGGCTGAAATGCAGTGCGCATTGTTTTGTTATTTCAGTCACGGAGCGATGTTGGGACAATAAATACAGAGCACAACACGTCCGACTTTTTTGTTCTTCGCCCTCCGTCGCTACATCATTTAAAACTATCTTCGCACGTCCATCCAACGTTGTGACAAACGTTCGACAGCCCTCTGATTTAGTAGCGACAAAATACGACAAAACGAATCTCATTTACTACGTTAAATATTCGTCGACAGACGTCGTGACCTCAAAAAGAACGTGTGATAGCCGTCAGAATGATCATTTAATCGATTTTTTCTCTCGATTTCGAATCCCGACCAAAACGCTAGAATTTTACGACGAGTGACACTAACTTAAACAGAAGAAAGTAGAAGCTTTCAAAAAAATTGCCTTGTAGCTGATGTCGGAATTCATTGTCAAAAATTATGTGAGCCCATCCATTCTTAACATGCTTGTGGTATCGAATTTTTTTCGTCTTTTGCAGTGATACCGATGTGCATTGCGATTAATTCAATGTCCAAGTTATCCTTAGTAGGGGAAAAACATTGGTTCTAAGTCACCCTGTGACGCCATAATGACGTCAGCCCCCCAGGACATATACCATGTGAGGACCCCCCGGGTCAATTCATGTGAGGACCAACCACTCCCCCCCCCGGGTCTGCCACGTGAGGAACCACCCTCCCCCCAGGCCATATACTATGAGAGGACCCCCCAGATGACAGATTAGATTTCTACCTGTGAATCATCGTGACGTATAACCTTATAACGCATACATTCATCACGCACTCATTCATAACACACATTCATCATACACATTCATCACGTACTCATTCATAATGTACTCATTCATAATACACATTCATAATACACATTCATAACATACTCTATGGTTTAGGGTTAGGCTGCCCACACCTGGGTTCGAACCACCAACCAGGAGTCCGACGCTCTACCGACTGAGCTATTCCGGACTTAACCAGAATGTTTGTGAAAACATGCCATATAAGGCTATAATACACACATTGATATCTGGGGGATTCTGGCCCAGCTGTGACGTCATAATGGCGTCAAAAAAGTGGGATGAGATTTTCCCACACTAAGTCTAATGTTATGTGTGATGCTATAGTAGTGGGAATAGGAGGGTTGTAAACCAACTTTAACAAATGTAGTTTTTGAAAACATATTAGGTATAAAATAGGTTTTAGCATTTTACCATGCTACTTATTCGAACTCTCTGAAGTCAAAGTAGTAGGAAAATGAGGGTTCTAAACCAACTTTAATAAATTTAGTTTTTGAAAACATATTAGGCATAAAATTAGTTTGGCATTTTACCATGCTATCCATTCGAACGCTCTTAGACCACACTAGTGGAAAAATGAGGGTTCTAAACCAACTTTAACAAATTTAGTTTTTGAAAACATGGTATGCCATGGTACGCGGGAAAATTTGATATTCTTTGTTACGCATGTTTATTTGTTACATATTTTTTGCAATTCAGAAGGAGTCTGGGTCAAAGGAAATTCATTTTCTGAATCGTCCTCCATATTAATTTTGTGCCCAAAAAAGCTCATGTTGACTTTTGCATTAACTAGGTTGTTATGAATGATCGTTCAGTTTTTTACACCTTTTCATGATTGTGATTCTTTATTTTTCACCTTAATCGCAGAACAACAGGGGGTGGGGGCCGGGGGAGGCGGGGCCAACTCGTCTGGCACATGGACATTAAGTATGAGAATGTCTTCCTTCTCGGTAAACTCTATTTTCATGGCCCTGTCTATTCACACCTCAGGCTTACGCCCTCGGTATGAATAGGCAGGGCCATGAAAATAGAGAATACCTCGAAGTCAGGCATTCTCATATACAAAACAAAATGCTTCTATGTGTAAAGGTAAAATAATATTTGCCTTACGTGTAAAGGGTATCAAACTGTCACAATCTTATGAAACCGTGTCGTCGTAAATATTAACCTCCTAAGCCCTCTAACCGCACGTGAACCAGAGATTTTTCTAACCGCGTGTAAATTACTCTGGTAAAACGTAGGAAAGCGTCATAGTTACAATAGCAGAAGCTTTGTGACGTAAGCTTTGTGAAGTATTAATTATGTGTCATAGCCACGTATGACGTGATACTTTGAAGTGACCTGAAAGAATTTTCATTAGGTCATTTATACCTTTTACGTTAGTATGTTATAATATAGATAAGTCATATCCTGTTATATTTTCTATTAAATTTAGCCACTTTAAGGAGGCCAGTAACATTATTACTATGTACTTCATCTTCCAGTCTGTTTTGGTATATATTGGGTAAGATTAAGGCAATGCTTTGACAAATAAATGACAGTTAAGACCATATTAAAAACAAACAAACAAACAAACAAAATAGCTTCAAAAAAGTAACTGAAATACTAGCAGACAACCGTGGGAGGGGGCCGACGGAGGAAGAGGGGCGGAGGCGGAGAATTCCATGACGTCATGTCTCTGGGAAGTTACAATAGGCGTGAAACTTAAAATCAAATTAAAATTTTGACAAAACGTGACAAACTATTTTTATGTGTAAGAAACATTGTTATTTTAGATTAAATGAAACAGCGGAGAAAAGGAAATAAAATTGTTTACAGAGTCGTTTTCTATTATAGAAGAGGCTTTTTGCGGAGGAGGTTTTTTCCATAGAAGAGGTTGTCAGTAGAGAGGGGTTTTCTAAAGAAGAAGTTTTCGGAGAATGGAGAATTTTCAAACTGACTTTTGTGTCATAATACAAGCACCATTTTCTCTCAAGAGGAGCGGTCGGAGAACCAGAGATCACCCTTCCCTTACCCACAAACCCTCTCCTCCATCCCCCCCCCCACAAAAAAAGGACGGGTCCGACCACAAATGCCCACTAAATTACCCCTCCCCACAGCTGTATGCTCTAGTTTATAGTACAGCCCCACATCACAATGTAAACAAAAAATCGTTTCTTCTTATTATTGTTACGGAGAATTAAAAGTAGTCGTATGGGACTCCCTGCAGGTAATTGCAATTGATATTCATCAATCTATTACAGGGATAAAGTGAAATGGGAATGAAATATTCACTGCTAAAATGCTGTACCACTTGCAGCTCATGTTTCACAAAAGCAATAATAACATTCTAAGACTCAACCCCATATTTTTTCATTTTTCTTATATCAATTACCTCCTGTTTTACAAAGTCGTGATTATTAGAAGTTCCTTGTTTTCAAACAGCCTATTTTCTATGCATTTAGTAGATGAAAACCGTTGTAATTTGCTCAATAACCCATACAAAAGGCCCATTGAAAGTGTTCTATTTGTTGCAAAGAAGGCAAAAAAAGTGTCAATTTGTTCACGTTCATTTTTTAATTCCTAACCAGTGGATCCTTTATTCTCAAAGCACACGCGTGCAGACAATTTAAGAGATCGCTATAAGGATGTTGTTTTGATGCAGACAGTGTTTTCTGACGTGAGTGGCAGACAATATAGCACCTAAAATAATTTGTTGAAAACACAGTACTTTTGTGTATTTTTTATTTTTTCTATAAATACACCGGAATCCTGGAAATCGGACCATCTGCGGAACTGACCAAGAGTGGTCCGATTTCTGGGGTGGTCCGATTTCCGGGGTTCGAGCAAATTTGATGTGTAAGAGTACATTTTTGTTATGTTAATAGTGTACCCATATGAAATGAAATAAAAACGCCTCTTTCTGTTCTAAAATCATCAAATTATTCTTACTTCCAATCTATTGATCACAAAATGATTCAGTGACCATTCACATTTATACTTGGATCGAAAAAATCTGAAGACTAAAAATCTGAGCAGAAAAATTAATCAATGTTTAACATCAAGTTTACAGCCAAATCTACATAATCTGGAGATAAAAAAGTCTGAATAAATCAGTTTTAGGCATATTTCCGACTAAATACCAAATCTGAAGACTTTCGGAATAGTCTACTGACACTAAACTTAATTTAAAACTTTTTCGCAACAAATTGGTCAATGTTGGTCCGCTTGAAGATACATTTTGAATTCACAGCGCCACTTTGCATTTCCATCTCGATGTGGACAACGTCACTTAGGCAACTAAGACCTTTGGTCAAGCAGTGTCTTCAGCTGATCCACAAAGCATAAAGCCTGTCGCAGAGTGATGGCAGTGGTGTCTGAATTGCTCGTTCCTTCTCAGTATACAAATCAGTTGAATTTTTATGATTAATTAATAAAAAACTTCAGTCTTACGGTTATTTTAAAAATAACCGTTTTGCTTGAAATGGGTTAAAACTGTATGATCACCACACACAATAACCCCCCCCCCTTTTATAATCACATTGACGGAGTTTCTTTTAATCAAACAAGTCCTTTGTGTACTCAAGAAGGTATAATCCGCTCCCCAATCAAAGCAGTCAATTAACCTATGATCATTAAATATGGTATTCCCCAAAACCGATAACCTCAATTGATGGTTATTTACTGAGTACATGTCATGTGCGTAGGCTGATCCGATTTCTGCGTTCTAGAATGTGTCTGCGTTTGGGACTCACAAAAGTGGTCCTATGGTTCGATTTGGGGGGCGGTCCGATTTGTGGGGTACCTTAATAATAGAAACCAATGGGAATCATTCGGTTCTGGCGAAAAGTGGTCCGATTTCCAGGGTTCCACTATTTGCGGAGTTGTCCGATCCCAGGTTCTGGTGTAGATAGTGTCAAACTGTCACACTTTTATTATTCTGAGTGGGCGTTAACTACTTCAGTTCTACAAACCTGTACCACAAATACTTTACATAACGCGAATACATATGGACGGCTAGAAGGGCAATAATAAAAAGAAGGGGCGGCTGGAGTGCTTTCTAACCTCACATGAGGCAGAAAGTTCTCTAACCGCATGTAGATTAATCGGGTAAAAAGCAGGTGAACTTAATACTTACGAATCATGACTACGATAGGGAAAGCTTTGTGACGTAGCAGTTTTAATTGTGTACCTTAGCAAAAATGACGATCTAAATGGATTAATAACACACTAGCTTAAAGACTATATGATGAATGAATAGATAGGTCATGTGTTGTCCTATTTCCCATTAAATTTAGGCACTTTAATCACTGTGTAGTTTATCCACTGATCTTCCGGTCTGTTTGTTATGCTTTGGTGTGCATTCGGAAAAATGAGATCAATGTTGACGAGTTCGCAATAGTTGTAGCAGTGGTGATCATGTTAAAAAACTCGAATCTTTAAAAATAAATGAAAAAATCAAAACTTTAAAAGTAAGTGGAAGAAATTTCAACTCCGGCTACACGCCAATGTTAGTAAACAATCAACGAATAATCAATTAATTTCCATAGCCTTGCAGCAAAAAGATCACTGCTGATGTCAAACGTTCCAACCCAATTTATAAAGAGTCTTCAAATGATGAATTAAATATCTCAAAGTACCTTGGACACAAATCTGTGCCAATCAGATTGCTTATAATGCCTCAACGAAGGTTAAAGGTTAACCTAATAAATCGGTTTCTGACATGCTTGCACATAATTTGACACAAAATGATACCAGACGAAGCCAGCTTACTCATTGCCTCTTCACGGCACGCTTTGTAAACACACCACAAGACTCGTGATAGGCTTCTCAATGTCAAATTGTGTCTGACAAGATAAAAAGATAAAACAGTAAAAAGAAGGCCACATACAGACGTGACGCTTTTAAGTTGAATTATATATATATATATATATATATATATATATATATATATATATATATATATATATATATATATATATATATATATATATATATATATATATATATATACATATATATATATATATATATCATGGCATTGCTTTTATCTTATACAGTTTTGGAATTTAATCTTTTTCCAACAGTAGGGATACGCCATTATGATAAACTGCGAAAGGGCATAATATTCTGTTTTCTTCTATTTTTTGCAGCATTTGCAAAGAAAATCTGCACAGAAAACGGCACATGGCACGTGGAGGCAGCGAGTGGATTGGAGTGGACGGACTACACTGGCTGTGTTGACATGAAGGTATGTTGTTTCTATTTAACGCTGATACGTTTTAATACATTTCATTCATAAAAAAGAAAAAGAGAAGTGCATGTGATGGGTAAATATGTATTTTTCGTTCTTACAATATTGAAAAAGTCACGCAACGCACTACAATGCATACTGAAAGCTTGTACTTGATCTCGACATGACAACATAGCTACAGGAAGAAAAACATTACAGAGAAGTGCCAAAATACCTGATTCATAACAGAATATATTTATACAAAACATAATGAAATACAAATGAAACCACACCCGAGTTTGGATTGATCCACAAAAAAACATTACCTCAGACTTGCACACCTTCCCATTCGACTTCCCGTGCTACAGGCTGTAGGAGAGTTCCCGGGTAGACCCTCGGCTCGTGTTCTTTTATTATTGGACATTAGACTAACTACAGTGGTGCATTGACATGAAGGCATGCAACACTCGAGTCAAGAGAATGAGATTTGAGTGGGCGGATCAATGCAAATGTTTCAGCCTAGTGATAAATCTGATGTAAGTGATGAGAATGGATTTTAATGGACTAGCTATTCCGGTTGCGTTGACCTGATGGTATCTAACATACCAGTGAAGAGCATGGATGTGAGGGGGTTGACTTTTTGAGGTGTGTGGACCTCAAGATATGTAGCATGTAAGTGACGAGAATGGACTGGCTAATGTGAGTCTGTAGGCCTGATGGAATGTCGCATGTTAGGAAATGTTAAAGAATGTATTTAGGTGTGCATGAGGTGTTGAGGCAGAAAATGGAGTGTCGTTGGCTGACTACACCATTGCAGCGCAGATGTGTGACTTCAGAGTGGCAAGAATGAAGTGGAGTAGTATAATGATAAAAAGAGCGACAATACGCATTTACGTGACACGTAAAGACCCGAATGGATCTGATTTGTAAACACAATGCTTACAAATATCTGAATTTATGAAAAACGTGTGTCTGTTCACACATGCATAAATAAAAAATGCCGCCGTTTGAGGAGTGAGTGCATAAAAAGTACACTGCACACAGCGGTTGACTTCACAATAATAGGATTATACCACATGAAAGGAGAGATGGCGAGCAAACGCTAATATGATGCAGACAGTGGTATGGGTGAACATCTATACCACATGTGTCAACATGAAAGTACATCAAGTCAGCTTATGTACAACATGTGTCAACATGAAAGTACATCAAGTCAGCTTATGCACCAGATGAGTTGACATGAAAGAACACCAAGCATAAGTACAGAGAATTGCCTGGAATGAATGGAATTCTACGTGCTATATGCCGTGTGTGAATGCAACGGTCAAGGAGTAATTAACCGGATTACATCGGTTACATTAACCTAAAGCCGTATCCAGGCACAGCACATGTGTCTTCATGGAGTAGCGGTTAAAATGTTAGTTTCGCAATCCCCAGATGCCCGGACTTGAAATCTTAGATATTTTCTTCTTGTGTAGCTCATTGGCTGCAATCAGTTTTACTATAGCTATAAAAACGAGCTTGTTGGTGACTGTTTGTACAAAACAAAAGAAATATAAATATATCATTGGTACATAAAATAAATATCAATTAATTAATTAGAACAAAACAATGAATATTGGGTTTACGAATATACTTAGTGTCTGACATTATAATCCTGTCTGAGAATTCGTTAGAACTTCCTAGCTCTGAAACTGACTGATTCGAGTGGTGATGAATTGGCTGAGATCTTACAAACATCGCTCCATATGCATATTCTTTATTTAAAAGAACCGAATATAAAAGAAAATCAACTTCAGTCAGCAATGTATCACTCGAATTGTAATTGGATAAATGAATTGCAATTCTTCCAACTATTTGATCTCTATAGTATATCTGAGAACACCTGTAAGTTTAATTGTATTTATTAGAGACCCAATATTAGAAACTAGAACCTTATTTAAATGCAATTAACGTCACTGACCATTCGAATTTCGTCACTTTCGTTTCTTTCTTAATAAACAAAAGTCTGGTAAACAGGCACCATAAATGATTGATTAATAAATGCAATTAGAGTCATTGCCTATTCCTATTTTATCACTGCCCTTCTTAATAAACAAAAACGTCTTGTGCGAAGTGACCATAAAATGATTGATTAATAAATGCAATTAATATCACTGTTCCTATTTAACCACTTCCTTTCTTAACAAACAAAAACGTCTTGGAAGGAAGGACCATAAAATGATTGATTAATGAAGGTACTAGACCCGACTGCGCTACTACATCGTGGCAACACATGATTCATGGATTAATAATATTTCTGTGTCTTGTTATTTTAAGGTTGTTCTGAAATACTAAATTAAAATACGGTAGCATTCTAAACATTCTAGAAGTTTCTGTGAAAACTTTTTAAGCATAATATTGCTATATCCTTACAGAGGGCAAGGAGTGAACGGGCAAATTAAAAAAACTCTTGTAATTTAACTACCTTGTTCATCCAAATAATTATTCCTGATTACATGAAATCTTCTGCACAGAAGATATATTTTCTTTGAGCAGCTAATAATGTTGTCATTTGAGACACAATGAAAATGTCAACTTTGAATTTTTCCTGCATATTATTTATTATCATCATGATTTGCATTGCGTTTAATCAACAATAGCTCTGAACGAACTACACATAGAAATTCAGATACACTGGCGAGCATGAAATAACCACAAATTAAGTAAGATGTACTGATTAGATTAATATTAGATCAGACCAAAACAAACATGTAAAACTATCTAAAAATAACAAGCGACCAAAATGGCTTTTGAAAAGACGTGTTTTAAAGCTTGTTTAAACACTTGACAAGGCATCAATGACACATAAATTTATAAATATGAAAATGAGCATTGTTTAATGAATACTAGATGAATTTACATACTGCGTACAAAACCGATGCACGCATTTTATTTCCTGATTGCCAATGCACGTAGTCACCTACAGCCGTTACATATTTTCTGATTGCCAATGCACGTAGTCACCTACAGCCGTTACATATTTTCTGATTGCCAATGCACGTAGTCACCTACAGCCGTTACATATCTTCTGATTGCCAATGAACGTAGTCACCTGCAGCCGTTACATATTCCTGATTGCCAATGCACGTAGTTACCTACAGCCGTTACATATTCCTGATTGCCAATGCACGTAGTCACCTACAGCCGTTACATATTCCTGATTGCCAATGCACGTAGTTACCTACAGCCGTTACATATTCCTGATTGCCAATGCACGTAGTCACCTACAGCCGTTACATATTCCTGATTGCCAATGCACGTAGTTACCTACAGCCGTTGCACATTTCCTGATTGCCAATGCACGTAGTCACCTACAGCCGTTACATGTTTCCTGATTGCCAATGTACGTAGTCATGTAGAGCCGTTATATATTTCCTGATTGCCAATGCACGTAGTCACCTACAGCCGTTACATATTTCCTGATTGCCAATTCACGGAGTCACCTACAGCCGTTACATATTTCCCATTTGCAGTTCACGGAGTTATGTACAGGCGTTACATATATCCTGATTGCTAATGCACGTAGTCACCTACAGTCGTTACATATTTTCTGATTGCCAATGTACGTAGTCAACTACAGCCGTTATATATTTCGTGATTGCCAATGTACGTAGTCACGTACAGCCGTTACACATGTAGTCACGTATAGCCGTTTCCCGCTCTTTCTGTGTCATAAACGTCAATCAGTGCTGCAAATTTTATGTGTCTTTTGGTCATCAAAATCACCTGGATAATTGGCAGCAGAAGTCTTTCTAGGGTTTGCATGAATATGGTTAGATCTTAAGCCAGTTTCATATATTTAGGAAACATAATAAATTAAATGCGTAAAACTTGATCAAGTATTATATACGTCTCTTGTTTGTGACATGTCCCATTGATGAATTCCTTTGATTTCTCGTTAATTGCTATCATTGAATGAAGAACCTCTTGTAATTTATGGCTTTATTAGATACAATGAAAACTATCCAGAGGGATATAATATATTTGTTCATGTCCATGATGTAGTAAGAATATGACCTATTATTTATACGTTATTGACAATGTTTTATGCTCATATATATATATATATGTCACAGAAATAAGACAAACACCGATATATATATATATATATATATATATATATATATATATATATATATATATATATATATATATATATATATATATATATATATATATATATATATATATATATATATATATATATCGGTGTTTGTCTTATTTCTGTGCGTTTTTTCCTTACCTGGAATTTAATGGCTTTTGTCGCGGTGAATCAGTTATTATCAAGCTTTTTTTGTTTTTTTTTAATGCTTTGAAGTCGATGACTGCAAAGATTGAATTGAAATGGATTTTTTTGGCAGTAGGTCATCATTTTGCACCATGTTCTCCTCTGATCATATTTGCCTTTTGACCATCAAATTGTACAGATATGTAGTATTTGGGCAATTTATTTTTGCTTTTTTTTTGCCTTTGCTCCCATTTCATGGACAAAATAGGAATCGAGAACAAATACAAATAACAGTGGAATAAACGAGGCTTTGGCCATTCAGCCTATTGTTCTGTGGTAGTCACCATGTGCTTTGTATACACACGGCAGATATATGAGTACTCAGTAAGTACTAATGTCGGTTCTATAAGAACGATAGCGTCACAAAAAGGTCTCTAAAAAGGTTTCAAAATCTTTGAAAATGGGTTGTCTGTAAAGTAAAAATTAAACTAAAACAAAAAGTGGTAAAATCCTACACAAGAGCAAAAATTAAGAAATGTTGTTTTTGGTCCAGTGTTTAATATTTCGGTTTTGAAAAATAGATTGTCTTTATCAAGCTTCAATCAACACACTTATACTTCTTATTTTATATTAAATTATAAGATAAGACAATAAGATAAGACAAGTAAATTACCACAGGGTTATTTTCAACCTTGGCGATGTGACACAAACGTGTTTCCCTGCTATTTCAAGATAAAACCTGCTAATTATTGTCTCTAATTACTCCCACTGTGAAAGATTTGCGGAGGCCGCTCGGTTGTGGCACCAGTAATTTTTGTACTCCTAAATGTGAAAAAAACGTAAATATCATATTCTTCGTGACAGTATTGTGCAATTTTGCTGTGTAAGAATAAGAACGTTCTTCAAACCTAAGCTGTCTGTACCATTGCTCACTCTGCTGCCTGTACCATTGCTCACTCAGCTGTCTGTACCATTGCTCACTCAGCTGCCTGTACCATTGCTCACTCTGCTGCCTGTACCATTGCTCACTCAGCTGTCTGTACCATTACTCACTCAGCTGCCTGTACCATTGCTCACTCAGCTGCCTGTACCATTGCTAACTCAGCTGCCTGTACCATTACTCACTCAGCTGCCTGTACCATTGCTCACTCAGCTGCCTGTACCATTACTCACTCAGATGCCTGTACCATTACTCACTCAGCTGCCTATACCATTACTCATTCAGCTGCCTGTACCATTGCTCACTCAGCTGCCTGTACCATTGTTCACTCAGCTGTCTGTACCATTACTCACTCAGCTGCCTGTACCATTGCTCACTCTGCTGCCTGTACCATTGCTCACTCAGCTGCCTGTACCATTGCTCACTCTGCTGTCTGTACCATTGCTCACTCAGCTGCCTGTACCATTACTCACTCAGCTGTCTGTACTATTACTCACTCAGCTGCCTGTACCATTGCTCACTCAGCTGCCTGTACCATTACTCACTCAGCTGCCTGTACCATTACTCACTCAGCTGCCTGTACCATTACTCACTCAGCTGCCTGTACAATTGCTCACTCGGGGATAAAGATTTCAAGAATTCCTGCATATAAACCAAGTCAGACTTATAACATCCGATGAGGCGACCTGGGATAAAAATAGCAGAACTTATCTCATTTGTGAGTCACTTATCTATGAACTTAACATTGTTTCAATCTTGATATTTTCCCATATAAGGAACCTTTCTCTCCCTCTCTCTCTCTCTCTCTCTCTCTCTCTCTCTCTCTCTCTCTCTCTCTCTCTCTCTCTCTCTCTCTCTCTCTCTCTGTGTGTTTGAAGGAAAGTGTATTGTCGCGGTATGCAAGATTGTCACCCAGAAAACACATCTTAAAGCTTAAAATCACATTTTAATGAATCAATGTCTTTAAAACAAAGTTATGCCGTTGTAAAACAGAGAAAAATGAATAAATTTCTGAATTCCATTTAAATTACATCAGGCAAAAATTTCTGTATAAACAACAACTTTCTTTGTCACGATGGCTAGACTTTTTATTTATTTATTTTTTTTTTTTTTGAGATATCAAAATGACACTGATATCCACCGTAATGCTACAAAAATGAGTGACATTTTATATCTATTTCAATTACATCCTCCTTAAGGTTCAAGTTTTCTTAAATTCCAAGAAAGATGCTTCCAGGAAGTCAAAGAAAAACCTCATCACGTGACTGTCACTGGCAGTTCTTTCGTTTTACAATAAGTCTGTCTTGTCAGTCTTAACCAATCTCAGGGGTTGGGTTTAAAAGGTACTAATTCTACACTTTTACCGGAAATCCTGACATGTGTAATTCCCTGTGGTAATAGCGTGATTGCTTGAAGCGTACTCACCATGCCTGAAACCGGACACGAGTTACACCCTCGCCCGCCACCCCCTACCACCTCCCCCCCCCCCTCCGGCCGCCTCACCCCTCCCTCCTCCCCTCCCAATACTGCTATTGCTTTCAATCTATTTTTTGTTATCTAGTTAGTAAAAGTTGTAGCTTATTACTCAGTCTCTCTTTTCTCAGAAAAAGTATTAACGGACATTTTAAACTGTTATTTATTGATTTGATATTATTTTTGAAATAAATCAAAATTGTTGTGTGTGTGTGTTTTGTATTGCCATGACAAATATGGTAAAGTTCAATGTGCCCAAAACATGAAGATACAAAGGAAGGGTAATTAAGTGGAAGATAAGATAAGGAACAAAGAAAATCAGTTTTATTGAGTAGTAAGAGGTTAGAAGATCAACATTGGTTAGAAAGTAATTACTGGTTAGAAGGTCACCATTGGTTAGAAGGTCAAAACTGGTTAGAAGGTGACCATTGGTTAGAAAGTTACCATTGGTTAGAAGGTCAAAACTGGTTAGAAGGTTACCGTTGGTTAGGAAGTTACCATTGGTTAGAAGATCATCATTGATTAGAAGGTGACCATTGGTTAGAAGGTGACCATTGGTTAGAAGGTCACCATTGGTTAGAACGTCACCATTGGTTGGAAGATTGCCATTGGTTAGAAGGTTACCATTGGTTAGAAGGTCATGTAAAATGGTAGTTCAAATTATTAATTGATTGTTACTTCCTGGAAATATTTAAATGCAAATCATGTGCGTCATATGCGGCCCGCATGATGGGTGTGTGTAGTACAAGTCAAGTCATAAATATGCATGTGACAAAACGATTACGGGTGTGTGTCATAAACAGGCTCGTAAATACCAATCATCCTAATAGCTGTATAATCGTTTAGGAAATGGGAAATGTGTTTTTGAATAAGTCAGACGGTTAATGTGTGCCATAGACGTAAGTGAAGCCATAAACAGTAATGACCTTATTGAATTTAATAGCATTTTGGACAGGTCAGACAAAATTAGTATACAAAACCCGGCTCAAATCCGTTAAAACCAGACGACAAATTCTCATAAACCTTTTCGGCTGACATTAATGAAACGCCCTGGAAATGGTAAACAAACTCATAAACTTTCCGAGCAATTTTAACTAAAATTGGAAACATCGTCATGCTCCCCTATATAAGGCCCCGCTCGCAGACGGCCTGCGAGAGTGGTGGTTGAAGACGACTGAAGCACACATTGACTCGTGACCAGGATAAGAACTATCAGCTGAACGAAAAAGGGAGATTTCTTAAAACTTAAGAAACCCTGCCTGGACTTTAAGTTGTCAATATTACATCATATGAGAAAACAAAACACAACGCGAAGAAGTACTAATTAATAGAGCAGTCAGCTCTTGAGGATAATTGATTGTTATTGTCAACGGAAACTGTACAAACGAAATTGTAAATAAATCAAATATCCAAGCTTCAGTCGTACCTTCATCATTTCGCCAGCCACCCTCTCCAAGGACTGACCAGCTGATCATACCTCTGCCTTACGAGACAGAGGCCTGTAACAGCCCCGTTACAAATTGGTGCCGTGACCAGGATCGCAGCAGATTGCAGATCGCAGATTGCCGATTGCAGAGCCGATTGCAGATACCAGATTGCAGGATCGCAGTTTACCGTTCGCCTAGCAGACTATCGGACAACTGGACAACCAACTGAATTCAAGGACCGGAGCCAAGCTGAACCCAGGATAGACAGCGTTGATTTGCGCCAAGAACTTCAGGCTCAGGCTAGAATCCCGACTAACAGATTGCGACGACCGTTCCGGACTTATTATTAGTGACATTGGACAGAATAAATTTTCTACAGAGTGTATGCCCAAACAACAGGTATTTAACTGATATTTGTGTTCTACTAGTAAATGTGAGTAGTTTCAAGATCGCCTTCGTAAAACTTTAGATGTCTACAGTAAATTCTGTGATTGAGTTACCTTGTGGTTGCCGTGTGTCTGAAAAGTGGATTGAAGAGGTTTTGCATAACGACCCCGAATATTTGAAAATTTTGACATGCCAGCTCCAAAAAATTAAATCTGAAACCCAACTGTGTGGCTGTTCTATTCATAAGCCGACCGCACGTATGCACACAGGCCCCTCCATTCGGAAACGAAAACACGCAAACAAGGACAAAATTATTCAACCTGCAGATAAAGTAGTCGTTGTGGAACCTCGAGTGAAAGTGATTGATGGACCAAAGCCAAATAGATTCGACTATTAAGTTACCATTCGGGTTTTTACAATTGGATGATCTACAGCAGATCGTGTGGAAATTGGTTGAGTACGCAACTGGCAAAGGGTGTATATGCTTAGTCGATCCACCGAACAAAGTGGTGTACATAACTGCCAATCATTGGGAAAATGCTGTAGAAGTTTGGAAAAAGTTTTGCAAAAAGTATCATAAATTACCTCAGTTTGAGTAGTATGAAATTATAGAAGTTTCTCCTTGTAAGTAAACACACGATCAAGGTTTTTCTTTTGGTTCATTTCCTTCCTTCCCGCCCCCTTCCAAAATGGACAAACGCACCCCACGACCAAATTACAAATCCGACGTAAAGTCTAAGACAATAAAATATCAGGACCGACGATGGACCCCAGACGGAAAACCAATCTGCCTCTATTGTTCCAAAGTGGGACATATCATCAGCAATTGCCGCAAAAGAAAGAGCGACTGTCGAGGAGAAATACCTCGAAACGGGAAAACTAGTCGCGCCTTGTACCGCTTCGCAGGACTCGATACCTGGCGCTTCTAACAGTCCTGTAGACCAAGAAACACAGTGGGTAAAGATGTGCCCACTGCGTTTCGGAAAAATGTTAGTTCATGCCCTACTAGACACCGGTGCTGATGTCTCTCTAGTATCAGAAATACAAAACCGCATTAAGGCCTGACAATTCATTTAAGCTAACCTGTGTCAGTGGACAAGAACTACGCCCACTAGGAAGATCTAACCTTGCTTTTCGCTTAGGTAACAAATGCATTACGTAATACATGCATAACACAAGGTTGTATAGTTCTTCCTTTCGGACTATGTGCTGCCCCTCCTGTTTTCCAAGATCTGATGAACAAAGTTTTGGGCGATGCCCTGAACAAATTCGCGTTCGCATATCTTGACGATATTATTATTCACTCAGCAAGCAAACCTTGAGGAGCACATGCAGCATTTGCAAATTATTTTCGATAAGCTTGGACAAGCTAATTTATGACTGAAACCCTCTAAGTGCCATTTTCTGATAAAGAAGATGAGCTTCTTAGCCCATGTGGTTTCAGAACCAGAGAAACACGCTAACCCAGAACGTGTTTGGGATCGTGAATGGGATGAGTATGATACATTCCAAACGCGAGACCCACCTGAAGAAGATTTTGAAGATGAAGTACCCCAGCGCAAACGCCCGCTGCGAGCTGTGAGATTGACAGCGCCACTACGTGGAGGTGGTGCCACGACATCTTCTGTTCCTACGGTCTGTCCACCCGTTTCCACTGCCGACAATTTGCGTGGAACACTGGATAAACCAGACCAAGGGAACACAAATGCCCCTAGGGATCCAGAACCAGAAAGAATACGTCCTATACGTATGCGTCGACGACTTGAAGAACCCCTATTTTGGGATGTTATTGGAGAAAGCACAGCTAAACGACCACGATTAGACTGTGACAGTATATGGTACCATATGAGAGGTCAAACTTTAACCCAATTAATCAAGGATTTGGGAAAAGTAAAGACTGACTAGTCTACAGAAGTAGAACGAACAATAAATATCCATGTTGAATTTATTGATGAACCCTAGCGGTTACTTTGAACTCATGTCTATAGCACTACGTGAACCCCTTATGATTCTGTATTTCAGGAATGCAGTTCATGATGTCCACTATGATATACGTCGCCATAGTTGTCCTCCTCTCGTACCCCTGCTCAGGACAGTCAGGAACTCTGTTCGCATATGAAAACACAGCTTATGCATCCTACAGTTCATGGATTCTGACATACTCTGTCGAGATCGAGCCGTACCGATCTCATTTAGGTGATATATTGAGACAAATAAAACAGTTTAAAGGTGCAGTAAAGACGCTTTTGGAGAATGAACCACCCACGACAGCTCAAAATGATTCTAGAACCCATACAGCAAAAATGATTCGGACCGATTTAGCGAAACTCATTACACAAGAAGCTAAGCAATTTTCTGAAGAATATAAGGTGATTGAAAGGATGTTTGATGAAGCCCTTACTTTGACAGTATTGTCCAAATCAAAAGCCCGTGCCGAAAGATCTGTTATACCTATAATCGGAAATTTGTTGTCCACGTTATTCGGAGTCGCCACCGAAAAGAATGTCCGCAAACTGCGCGACATGATTCTAAATTTTGAACATACTAATCAACAAGTTGTACATGTATTATCAGAAAGTGTGACCCTAATTAACAAAACTAATGCAGATATCAAATTGAACCGTCAAGCCTTGTTGAAGATTTCTAATGCTACTAGTCAGCTTCGAGATGAATTATCGACAGTATATAGTCAAATGTCCCTAGTTATCTTCCCTGAGTTGACCTATACGCAACTAGTCTCTCGACTACATGCTATTTTTAATCTAGTCTCTTCAACGGTAAGAGAAATTCATACAACCTTCACAGGACTATTAGCACAAGTACAATCATCAGTGCAAGGACATTTATCCCCCTCGTTAGTCGCCCCGTCGAAGTTAGCGTCTGTTCTTAGAGCAATTAAACGACAATTACCGCCGACAGTCAAACTGCCATACTCATTAGACGTAGAAGGACTGATTAGATACCATAAATTCCTTAATCCAACTATTGTGCCTTTCCGTGACGCTTTTCATGTTCTCATGACTATACCCCTCATGAATACAGAAAACGAATACGAAATATATCGAGTAGTACAAGTGCCCGTGCCAGACCCGGAATCAAAATTAGGAGCTCAATATGTACTTGAAAGTGATGTATTAGCAGTTTCGCGCGACCAAACGCACTTCTCTTATTTAGAGGCCACAGAATTGCCCAAGTGTTTCCATACCCCTATATGCCGATTCGCATCACCATTGTTTAGCACCTCGCAATATCCCGCATGTGTCATGTCGCTATATCTACACGATGACAAGAGAATCAAAGAAACTTGTAAGAAAAGGATTGTTCCCATGACTAAAGCACCTGTCATTAGACCTTTACATCCACGTCATTGGTTCATATCCTCACTTGACCCTCTAAACATTACGATAAGATGTGGAGATACCGAAAAGAAAATCGTGATAACGGATATACAGACCTTAGTATTGAAAGATGGCTGTGAACTGATTTCAAAATATTTTGCCCTTCCACAGCAAATTAGCGGAACTATTACGACAGAGCAAAAGGTTAAGTTTAATGCCGAAGTTGAAATTTCAAAACTATCTCCTAACATTTGGACTTCTACTCACCTTCTGAAAGAACCCCTTAACACAGTGAAGACAGACATGGAAACAATTCGTAAAGAACTCACGGATATACATGATATCCCTCTCGAACATCTGCACGATATTTTGACTAAAGCGTCTCAAAAAGATAGCGATATTCGGAAATTACAGTACATGTTTCCCCATTCAGTGTGGCAAGAAAGACTCACGACAAGTGGACTTATATTAATAACCTTGCTTGTCGTAGGAACCGTGCTCTGGTTTGTAATTAACCGACGCTGCCCCTATCTAAATAAACCTAAAGATCCGAAGGTTAAAGTTGTATGTCAAAAACATCCTGAATCCCATGCGAACGTAAGGATTGAGATTCCACATACCGGAACCTCACATCGTCCTAGATCCCCTTCTCCTGAACCTGTTACTCCCCCGGCAGTAACCCAATCAGAGGCCGACAACCTTGGACGTGTAACTCTTACTTAGTGTGACGACGTTAGACTTGAGTGCAAAAGTGGTGAAGTTGACTTGGTTGGATTTATTTGGAATGTAACAGAGTTAGCTACGATCATTAATGACTTAATGATTATAGTACATGTAACGAACCTTCAAAAAGGTATGGTGTTGTATTGTAAACACTATTGAATCCTGCAGTGATACTATAATTGTAAATAAATGGAACTGATCACTCCAGTTTTGATATACTATGTAAATTGTATAACCCTAAAGAACTCATGTACTATGTAACTTAACACTGATGAATATTGTATATGACTTGTTGAAGGAATTTACCATAATTTGAATACCAAATAAGAGGTTAAGTAAAATTTAATCCATTATGATTAAATTTTTTATAAGGGGGAAACGAATGTAAAATGGTAGTTCAAATTATTAATTGATTGTTACTTCCTGGAAATATTTAAATGCAAATCATGTGCGTCATATGCGGCCCGCATGATGGGTGTGTGTAGTACAAGTCAAGTCATAAATATGCATGTGACAAAACGATTACGGGTGTGTGTCATAAACAGGCTCGTAAATACCAATCATCCTAATAGCTGTATAATCGTTTAGGAAATGGGAAATGTGTTTTTGAATAAGTCAGACGGTTAATGTGTGCCATAGACGTAAGTGAAGCCATAAACAGTAATGACCTTATTGAATTTAATAGCATTTTGGACAGGTCAGACAAAATTAGTATACAAAACCCGGCTCAAATCCGTTAAAACCAGACGACAAATTCTCATAAACCTTTTCGGCTGACATTAATGAAACGCCCTGGAAATGGTAAACAAACTCATAAACTTTCCGAGCAATTTTAACTAAAATTGGAAACATCGTCATGCTCCCCTATATAAGGCCCCGCTCGCAGACGGCCTGCGAGAGTGGTGGTTGAAGACGACTGAAGCACACATTGACTCGTGACCAGGATAAGAACTATCAGCTGAACGAAAAAGGGAGATTTCTTAAAACTTAAGAAACCCTGCCTGGACTTTAAGTTGTCAATATTACATCATATGAGAAAACAAAACACAACGCGAAGAAGTACTAATTAATAGAGCAGTCAGCTCTTGAGGATAATTGATTGTTATTGTCAACGGAAACTGTACAAACGAAATTGTAAATAAATCAAATATCCAAGCTTCAGTCGTACCTTCATCATTTCGCCAGCCACCCTCTCCAAGGACTGACCAGCTGATCATACCTCTGCCTTACGAGACAGAGGCCTGTAACAGCCCCGTTACAGTCAAAACTGGTTAGAAGGTGACCATTGGTTAGAAAGTTACCATTGGTTAGAAGGTCATCATTGATTAGAAGGTGACCATTGGTTAGAACGTCACCATTGGTTAGAAGGTCAAAACTGGTTAGAAGATCACCATTGATTAGAAGGTGACCATTGGTTAGAAGCTGACCATTGGTTAGAAGGTGACCATTGGTTAGAAGGTCGCCATTGATTAGAAGGTGACCATTGGTTAGAAGGTGACCATTGGTTAGAAGGTGACCATTGGTTAGAAAGTTACCATTGGTTAGAAGATCACCATTGATTAGAAGGTGACTATTGGTTAGAAGGAGACCATTGGTTAGAAGGTGACCATTGGTTAAAAGGTCACCATTGATTAGAAGGTGACCATTGGTTAGAACGTCACCATTGGTTGGAAGATTGCCATTGGTTAGAAGGTTACCATTGGTTAGAAGATCACCATGGTTAGAAGCTCACCAATGGTTAGAAGGTGACCATTGGTTAGAAGGTGACCATTGGTTAGAAGGTTACCATTGGTTAGAAGGTTACCATTAGTTAGAAGGTTACCATTGGCTAGAAGGTCACCATAGGCTGTTCTCTCTTCTACTTCATACAATGTAGTATTACTCCCATGAGAGTATTTTGTTTGAAGTGTTTTGATCTTGCCCCCAGCCCCCCCCCCCCACCCGCACCACCTCATTTTTTACTCTCCACCTCAGTCAGAAAGTGGAAAATTTCAGCCATATGTAACCAAACCTTTTTTTTTTAGGTGTAGCAGATGGCTAACTGGTTCTATGCCCGCCCCAAGGCAGTGATCGATCTAGTACTTGTATGTTCTTGTATTTGGGGAGGGGGCGGCTGGCGGAAAGGGTAAATATAATGAGTTATATATATATATATATATATATATATATATATATATATATATATATATATATATATATATATATTCGTTAAACAGAACTTTTGGATCAATGAGTTATATGTGATTATGTTATGTTGGTCTACGCAGCTCACATTGGAGTATGGCTATGCATGATAAAACTCCTCCGCCCCCCCCCAAAAAAAATCCTTTTTCTTTGTTTGTTGCAGGCGTATGCTGTGGAGACTCATGTGAGCATCGCATGTTGCGCTATCAGTATTATAACACTACTTCCAGCTACCTTCATATTCCTCTATTACAGGTAGGTTTTCAAAACTAACAACATCCTAACCCTGCATCCAACATCCTAACCCCACATCCAACATTCTAACCCTAAATTCAACATGCTAACCCCACATACAGCATCACAACCCTGTATTCAAGCTCCTAACTCCAATTCAACATTCTAACAATGCAGTCAAAGCTCTGCTTTTTTTAATCTTATCCGGACAACTAACCTCTCCCCTCCGCTCTCCTATCCCCCCTTCCCCTCCCTCCCACCCCACCCACCAAACTAGCTAGTCAAACTAGTCTCTTCATTCTGTCTATGAAAGCTCTAAAGTTAACCATATCTCGTGCCAAAACAATTAAACATAATAATTATATTGGCTGCTGAATTTGTAGCACAAAAAATATGCCAGCGGCTCCCTCAAATCCGCCCGAAACCCTTGTGCAATAATTGCCAATAGTCATTGTTTTACTGTTGGCCCTGCGGTAGAAAACCAAGCCATCCCTCCCTTCCCCCCCCCCCCCCCGAAAAAAAAGACGGTTTGCAATAACATTATATTGACAACAACTGAGCGTTGCATTTATGGGTGTAATGACATTAAGAACTTAAGGATAGTGATCCACCACATGTGTCCACAATGAGGTCCCTATTCACAGCTGTCACGTACAGCTGCTCTCAGCTGTTGACTTGATGAACTTTCATGCTTCGAGAGGTGCAGAGGGTGGTAGGGGAGGGGTGGAAGCCTGGGGATGTTGGTACCCAGTGCTTGATTTCGTCTATAGTGAAGAAAAGTCCTTACGTTTCGCTGATTTGGATAAATTATCAATGCGCTGGGGATTTTTCCCCAGCACAAGGTTCAGTATTGATGGAAAATTTCTTCTTTTTTATTTTTTCCTACGGTACAAGAAACCAGTCCAATTTTTTTGAGAATGAAAGACAAAGCGATGTGAGTTTAATGTACCGATGGAGACACGAGTGTCACGGAGATAGGAAACCTTTGTGACGAATACGGGCGTGTCGTGACACTCCTGAACACACACGGACACCCCTGACGTATATGGACATTCCTGAACACATCTGAGGACTTCCGAACACCCATGGACAAACCTGAACGCCCAAACACGCGTGGACACTCCTGAAGCACCCAAGCACACATGCATGGGCACCCCTGAAGCACCTAAGCACACCTGGACACTTCTGAAGCACCCAAGCACACACGGACACTCCTGAAGCACCCAAACACACCTGGACACTCCTGAAGCACCCAAGCACACACGGACACCCCTGCCGCATATGGACATTCCTGAACACATCTGGGCACTTCCGAACACACACGGACACCCCTGAAGCACCCAAACACACACGGACACCCCTGAAGCACCCGAGCACACATGGACACCCCTGAAGCACCCAAGCACACATGGACACCCCTGAAGCACCCAAGCACACATGGACACCCCTGAAGCACCCAAACACGCGTGGACATCTTGCGTTACTCATATTTTTACCGTATTTTCAACAGGACACTACGGAACCAAGCAAGAATCAGGCTCCATCTGCATTTATTCGCTTCCTTCATTTTCACGGCAGCTATAAGCCTACTCTGGGAGGTCTTCATTGTGCAGGACAGAATCAACAACCCACAGCACCAGTCCCGAATACACCACGATACGGTAAGACCCACTAAAGCGACGGGGTGGGTTGGGGAGGGGGAGGGGGATTAAAATGGCATAGACACTTCTCAAAGAAAGTGACTTTCTCGTTATGTCTCCACCTGACTAAGGTCAGAAGGGGCATGATGTTTTTGTTTTCGTTCTACGGTTGCAGTAGCGTGCATTAGCTGGACCCATACTCGCATATGTATACTCGTAAATATATAATTTTGAGAGAGCGGGTGTTGTACAGTGGAACCTCTGAAATCGGACCACCCTTGGGGAGGGATAAAATGTGCCCTATTTTAGAGGTGGTCCCATTTGGGAGACTTGGTCCTACTTGGATAAAATTTTACGGGTTAACCGCAGATTAAGGTTTGATGTCCAAACACAAAGAAAGTAATATTCATTTATAATAACATCTATTATGTCACAGCTGTATAACAATCTGCGTGTTATAGACACACACAAGCATTCTATTTGTATACTTTTGCAACTATATTTAGCAAATCACAGTTTTCCTCATATGCATTGACATACTCAATTTTCCCTTTCAATAGTCTTTGGACTTGTGATTTACTAATTCCATACTTTTCAGCTAATTTTCTTTGACCAATCAATTTACCGTCATTAATTATCTCAATTTTATCTTTGAGACTAATGTCTTTTCTTTTTATATTAACTTTTTCTCTGCTTTCCATTTTGAGAAAGTCTTAACAATTTTTTATTTAAATTACCTTTATGTGCTTAAAATGACATTTAATTGTCATGATGAATTCGGTGGCATTCGGGTCGGCTTAAATTCTAAAAGAATAGGCACACATAAATTAAGATGTCTCGGGTTGGTATATTGTCAGCCGCTATTGTTTAGACAAATTACAAAAGTATAGATAACAAAACTAAGCCACTGTCTGGTTACACACTTCCTACCATAATCCCTAGCAACAATATCCAAGACGTCAACATGCTCAGTGTTGTAAGTAATGTGCCGCAAAAATAAAGTGGCTTCCCCACTGACTGACAGTGGTCCGATCTCAGGCATTTTGAGGGCTCGGGACCGAAAAAAGCGGCCCGAAGTGTCCGATCCGAGGTGGTCCCAATTGGGAGTTTTCTTAACTATTAAAGTCTACGGGGCGCATTCGGGACCGAAAAAAAATGTGCCCTAATTCAGGGGTGGTCCCAAGAGGGAGGTGGTCCGATGCCGAGGTTCCACTGTATTTTTAATTAATTTGACACTCTGAGTGTGAGGGGTGAAATTTACGGGGGTGCCGGCATTTGGTTAAAAACAAAGTTTAGGGGCACTTTAGGGGACTTTAGGGGATGACTTGGACACTCATGGTTACGGGGGCAGGGTGGGGTGGGGGTTGGGGAGGGGGTTCATTGTGTTCGTATAGTCTTGATGTGATGCCGTCATGCCATGGTATGGGGGGCATATTTCAGGTCTCTGCCTCCTCAATGGGCTGCCAATACGTACGGAAGGGTGGGGGTGGGGGTAGTTTTAGGTTTAAAGTGGGGGGAGGTTTGCGGGGGAGGAGGGGTACTTCTAATGTTCGAGATATGTATTCGTGCTTACGTCTCTATGGGCGACTAGAGGACAACGCTAATAATAATAATAATAATAATAATAATAATAATAATAATAATAATAATAATAATAATAATAATAATAATAATAATAATAATAATGGAACAGAAAAAAATCATAAGAGAATGTGCACACTTTACGGTAAATTCCCCATGCTCTGTGTAGTGCTGAAAAAAAATGAGTAAACAAGCTGTAGATTTCGCCATTTTATTATTATTGCTCTCAGAACGAGGCTATTCACACTATTTTACATAATCAATGCTCAAATCACAAAAAGGGGCTTTCAGTCCCACAATGCACCAGTCCCTCGAATACCATTTACAATCTCACACGTCTACGAGTGTAGGGCCAGGGGAGGAACAGGGCGGGGTGGGGGGTGGTTGGGAGGGCAGCTGATAGTCCGGTTGGAAAATGCTTATTCCTATTTTTTTATTTAAAAAGGAAACCCTTCCTATTCTATGAAAGAATCCAAAGCGCTGCTTCTCACTTAGCAACGAGAAAACATTTTTTTTCTGGAATTAAATGTGACATTCTCTTTTTCCAATAATGACAATTGGAAAGTTGAAATTTGTTTGTTGACTGTGGTTCGGGGAGGACGCGGCGGACGGGGGGGGGGCGCGGCGGACGGGGGCGCGGCGTACGGAGGGCGCGTCGGACGGGGGCGAGGAGGATGCGGGGGCGCGGCGGACGGGGGGCGCGCGGCGGAAGGAGAGCGCGGCGGACGGGGGTGGCACTTGATATCATATGCGCTACCATACGTGTTAGCAAAAAAATGCGGAGAAAGGTACAGTGATTTTGAGACCAGGCGCGGTCCGCCCGCAGTGGCAATTTTGATAAGGAGGGGGGGGGGGGTGTACTTTCATTCAGTACTCTGCTTTTTCTCTCAAAATGGAGGGAAAAGTGAAACAATGAAAAACGGGGCGCGTAAAATTAATGCATGTCAATGAAAATTTGGTGATTTATTTTCAGAGTAATAAAAACCGCGTGTAGAAAATGGGAGAGAGCTGGATAACATAAACAGTGGCTCGAGAATGAATTAAATACTTTCTGGTCTAGTAATTCTACATAAATACTACAGCGACAAAGAAAAAACCAAACAAAACTTGGAGCCCGAGTGTAACTTGGAGTGTAAAATGTTTGTACAATTATACCGCCATAGATAACACGTGATCAGGCGGGACAGTGACGTCACTCCTCCACCAGTCACAACTTCCGGTCAATGTACCCAAAACTACTGTTGTTTTCCAAGAGTTAAATATTGTCACTTCTAAAATAATTTAACATAAAACTTTCTTTCAATTTTTACATAATTTTACAATTGTCCTTTTTTTGTGACAGAGTTTTTTTTTTGTGCAATTTCATGTCATCTAATAATATAACTGGCAAAGAAATATCATTCCGCGAACAATTCAACCAGATGCTTGGAAGACTCGCACATTTCCAGGGACTTCAAGAACACTTCTATCCACGCGTCACTTTTCTTACCCCATAAAATATACAGCAGTTTCAATGTTTTCTTTGTTTCTGTGGGAGCACCGTAAATCTGTTCGATGTCACTAGATTCTAGAACCTCTTCTTGAAACAGGAAGTGCATGTGATCCTCGGCCTGTAGATTCTCTTGAAGAATCGTGAAATTCGAGCGGAATTTCTTGATTAATTCTTTTTTCTCCGGGAGTTCATTGACTGCCGCTGAAAATAAATGCCATCTGTGGTTGAATATGAGCATTGTAGAATTGCAAATCAGTTAAAAAATTATTCATACATTTTGTGGAGATCAGAATAGCGGTTTCGGCGTGTCCGTCCGTGTGTCCGTGCTTGTTGGCGCGTCCGTCCGCCTGTCCGTGTTTGTCGGTGTGTGTTGTCTGTTTGGCTGCTCCTTCACCAAAGGATTCAAAATGTTTCCCGGTGCTGGAACCCCAAAATGACCCCCTCAAACTTGATCTTCTTTTCGCTTACCCGTTCCTCCAGCCATAACAAATGAAAGGTGAACACAACTCCGCACCTAATTAAGTGGCGGTGATGTGGGTTTTGGCAATAAAGGAAAGGTTTTTTCTTGGGGGGGGGGGGGGTGAGTGGGGGGGGGGTATGATGTGATAACTTTTTTTCTAATGATCGTCCATTTGATCGCAACTGCTGAGTAGAAATTAATTATGACGTCACAATGCGTAATACGCAGTCTTCTGCAGCATATATACTATACAGCTTGCTCCATAGCCCGCGTCCACAGAAATTTTTTTTTTTTTTGAAAGATTTTGAAAATAAGCAGTTTTTTTATCCTTTTTTTATTTTATAACCCTCGGCCCCACCCCTTACAAAAAATATCTGGTCATCAAGAACTGATAAAAACTTACAGTTTAATTTTAATAATTAAATATAACATAATTTTAATTTAATATCAGATTTCAATTACTTTAAATTAATTAGTCTTAACCTATATATTAAAACTAATGCTGTTTAAGCGTATATGTATTCATTTAATTCAGTCTTAACTTATATATTAACACTAACGTTGTTTAAGTTTATATTTATATAGATATATTATTTATTTATTTTTTAATTCATTTAAATATTCAAATACACACCTGCATCCAGCACGCCTCTCTCCTGTTTCCTGTTCTCAAATAAGTTCAGCAGACTTTTAATATCGTTCTCAATTTGTTGAAGTTTCGCGTTCAATTTTCCCTTTTCAACCTCACTGATGCTGTCACTCTTCTTGATGAGCGCATCGATTTGGCACTGTTCCTTACGTAGCCGCTCAATGCCTTTGCGTGTCTTTCGCGAATTTGACGTATTTTGTGGAAATGACCTGACACTCCCTTCAAGGTCATTCATCGATTCGGTGATGTCCTCAGTCGTACAGCTGGACTGGTAATCCGAGTCGGCATAATGAGCATCAGCCTGACCTGGTTCTCTATTGGCTAGAGATCGTGCATTCTCATTGGCCACTGTCCATTTTTCTAAAGTGTCCTTGACCTCATCGACAGATTCGCGGTCCCATGCTTGGTACTTGTGCATGTGACAGTTCACAAGCTCTAGCGGCGTTCGATCGTTTCCGTCTTTGATTGTTCTATCCGCTCCGCAGACAATTAGCGCTTTGACCGTTTCCGGTTTCGCTTCGAGTGCCGCCAGGTGTAATGGCGTCATTTCCGGCAGATGCAATCCACACCCCATGGTTGATATCCACAGTGTGTTGCCGCGTTCAGTTTTCTCATTGATGAGATTCTCAAAATCACTGGAGTAATCGCGAAAGATATTGACGATTTTATCGTGTCCATTTTTGGCCGCGAAGTGCAGAGCGCTCATTCCTGTCTTAGTTTTGGCCTTGGCATTCACGCCGTGCTTGAGTAAATATTCCGTGGTATCCTCGTGACCCGACATGGCAGCCGTATGTAAGGGCGCCTCACCGCTCTGATTAGGGGCGTCTAGATTAGCCCCTGCTTTCCTCAACACCCTAATGGTGTCAACACAGTTGTCACGGGCCGCCAGATTACACGGAGTCTCACCAAGGTACGTTAAACTTTCTGGATCTGCATTAAATTTCAGTAAGATTTTAACAGTGTCTGTATACCCGGCAACGCAAGCCAAATGAAGTGGTGTCCACTGGTGTGTGTTCTGGACATTGGCAAGCTTCGCATCGCTTTTCAGCAGTATCTCGACAACTTCCGAGCGACCGTGCATCGCCGCATTGTGGCATGGCGTATTTTCGTTATCCGTATGATGCCATAAATCGGCTCGATGTTCAAGCAACAGTTCTACGATTACCGCACGCCCGTCATTCGCTGCCATTTGAAGTGACGTCCATTTTCTCGCATCCTCCACATCTACGGAAATATTCGGATGGTTCAGCAACAGTTCAACACATTCGAATTGATTATTTTCGGTGGCTATGTGCAGAGCAGCTTTTTTATCGTGACCGAGGCGCCGATTCAAAACGGTACTAATTTTCTCGTCTTTTAAAATACTACCCACTTCTTTACACGTTCCGTTCCTACACGCTGAGTGCAGCTTTTTCAAAAGTGTCTTTTTTTCTTCATCCATGATTTTTTTTGAAAATAACTAAATTTTAAATTCCCAATCTAATGCAAGCACTACAGGAGTTTGTTTCCCGAATGTCTTCAAATGCGCAATGCGACGAGTATTTTATAGTACATTTCCACTATCATTTAAGTCAATAACATGTCGTGAATGCCCCTGGACCATCGCCAGGAGGTTTTTCCCAACGTGATCCATGCCAAGAAATATTCCGTCTCAAAACTCTTTTTTTTTCTTTCTCGCTTTGCTTTTGTGCTAAAGTCACCAACGCTACTTGTTGTTGGCACACGTAATGGCTTTACGCAATATTTCGTAATACTTGCTATTTATATCATTTCGCAGAAAGACAGTCCAGACTTTTTTAATTTCCCCATTGGTGGACGTGTGAAGGTCAAATCCAGAGTAGTTTTCCAAATACCTACAGATAATATATTGTTATTTTCGTCAGTATGTTTTTATGATCGCCATATTTTACACTACACCAGTGGATCCAGAGTGGATGATCAATAAGGTATTAGGAGGAGACACATAATCATAGCCACGCAAAGATGTGGAGGGTGGCGGGGGGTGTGGCGGGGGGGGGGGGTCGGGGTGCTGGAGTGCTCCATATGGCAGTGTTAGCTGTGATCACTGCGCGGTCCTTGTTGCGGTAGGGGGAGGCGGGGCAGGAGGAGGGGAAAGTGGGGGGATGGAAGCGGGGGGGGGGGGAGGGGGTTCTTACAGTGTTCTGTTACTGTTCGTGTATGCATTTTAGGCGGCGAATGAAAGGCTTTGCTTGTGACTCTTATGATATTCCAATACTAAGAGGATATGACTGCTCTCATGCGGATAGATCCAATGTAGTGTTGATTATGTGGGGAGAGGGGAGCGAGGGAGGGAGGGGATAGGGGGAGGGAAGGGAGATGGGAGGGGGAGGAGATTGCAGAGGGGAGGGGAGTAGAGGAGGGAAGGGACAGGGAAGGGGGTGGAGGGGAGAGGGGAGGGGGAGTGGGGGAGGGGAGGCGAGCGAGAGGGGAGTGGGGGAGAGGAGAGGAGTGGGGGAGGGGAGGGGGAGGGGAGGGGGAGACAGGAGTGGTGAGGTGAGTGGGGGAGGGGAGAGGGGAGAGGAGTGAGGGAGGGAGGAAAGAGAGGAGAGGTGAGTGGGGGAGGGGGTGGGGGAGTTGGAAACAGGAGAGGTGAGGTGAGTGGGGGAGGGGAGAAGGGAGAGGAGTGGGGGAGGAGGGTGGGCGGTAGAGCAAGAAGAATTTGTAAAGACCGCATGATGTGTGCTGTTACACGTGTCCAGAAGTCACGTGACTCCTGTTTCGGGACTGAGTACTCGGTACAACACACCAGACTGTACTAAGTAAGATAAAGGGCAGAGGGGGGGGGGGGGTGGTAGGGGAAAGAGGGGGATGGGGTGTAACAGTTTACTCTGAAATCGCAGATTTTCACATAATTCTTATCCTGCGATTGGCCCACAAAAATCACAAATTAGAAAAATAATAATAATAATAAAAAAAAAGCGTGACCCGGCCAGCTCTCAAAAGTTTCTAGTGAATAAGCATCAGTTTGCTTTAGATTGATGATCATGTTTTTTTAATGGAAACTGCTCCTCTACTTGAAGGTTAACTGTGAAAAACTCGTGTGATTGAAAATGGATCAAGAAAGACAGAGACTACTCTGTCTATTTTATAAGAAAAATACAGAAATATTTTCTTCCTGGACCAAGAGGGCTCTACTCTTCAATTCTCTCCCCCCCCCGCCCCCCCCCGCCCCCCCCCCCCCACACACACACACAACAAACACTGACTAATAAAATAATGGCATGTGCAAATAATATCATCAAAGCTATGGTTTGTAGATTTATATCCCAAATAAAAACTGTCCGGATCACAAAGAGGATATATTAGAGGATATATTATGACATGAGGTCGCATATAACCCCATGCACTAGGTTTATTAAAACAGCGTTCTCATATCTTGTGGCATAAATAAACCAACATGTCATAAGGTAACTATTGCCTTGTGACGATTCTTTATACGATTTCTTCAGGCACTGGCAGTTTTTTTCTTCTTTTTTTCTATTTTTTTTTTGGTGGGGGGGGGGGGGGAGTGGGGGTGAGCGCGACACCTATACTTTTATTAATGTTTATCGATAAGTGGATGGGGACATATTTTAGTTTATAGCATACTTTATGGGGTCTATGTGTTCAACAATCTTTCGTATCCATTGTCGACACCCAACACCTTCCCCCTTCCCCTCGTAAGAAGAGAGAGAGAGAGAGAGAGAGAGAGAGAGAGAGAGAGAGAGAGAGAGAGAGAGAGAGAGAGAGAGAGGAGAGAGAAGGAGAGGCAGGGAGAGATACAGACAGACAGACAGACAGAGAAAAAGAGGGAGAGTGAGTGAGTGAGCGAGAGACGACAGACATGCAGACAGACAGATAGAGACGGGTAAAGAAAGAGAGAGAGAGAGAGAGAGAGAGAGTGAGCGAACGAGAGAGATGGAGACAGACAGCGAGAGACAGAGATAGATAGATTTATAGAGAGAGAGAGAGAGAGAGAGAGAGGAGAGAGAGAGAGAGAGAGAGAGAGAGAGAGAGAGAGAGAGAGAGAGAGGGAGAGAGAGAGAGAGAGAGAGAGAGAGAGAGAGAGAGAGAGAGAGAGAGAGGAGAGAAAGAGACCAGAACAGCACATCTCTGTCTAAAATTTTCCACTACACTAATGCAACAAACGTAAAATTAGCAGAGTACCTCTAAGTTCCTCACTCATATAATGTGCATAATGAATTGTGGCACGCTACACATTCCTCATGAAACTCAGTGCACATAACAGTCTTGTTGACATTAGGTAACAATAGAAGTGATTTCATTCGTGGGTCCTGGACTTTTCCGGTGTAACAGGCTATCTGACACCCCCCCCCCCCCTGTACAGCTTCCCCCCTTCGAGTCGTCCATTAAAATTACTTCATTAATTTGACGTTCGGGTGAGAATATTCGAATACATTCGAAAAAGATCAGTATTAATATGTGACGCTCTTGTTTTTCTATTTCGTAAATGAAGCACCTGAATCTGAAATATTGTCCCCCGCCGCCGCGTAACGCAAAGCGGGGAACTGTAGTATTCGGATTTGTCCGTCTGTCCATCCGTCGAGCCGTCTGTCGCTCTGTCGACACTTGAGGTACGTGATGTTGTGTAATCTGTACCTGAAAGACGGGGGTGGGGGTGGGGGTGGGGGGCAATACAGCAGCTGCTATGCCTATGCTTAAATGTTCCCCACCATTTGTACATGTGCAAGAAGTATTTTGCGTGCCGATACGCCCACCCATTGATCGCACTGTTATTCTTTGTGTTGCGGCGGGGGGCCGGGGGGGGGGGGTAAGGAATGGGGCGGGGGAGCTCGTTCAGTTTCATTGGCAATACTTCTTTGTTTTATTTTAATATAAAAACAGACAGAACTTAAAATGCCTTTCATTTGCATAAACTTCATGCAATTGAATTGAACTATACAAATGAGAAAAAAAATTAAGTTATTTAAATATGTGTGGTAAAAAAAGCTTTAGTTTAGTGGCATCAGAAACAAAACACTTAGGGCCCACTCTTTGATGTCATTTAAAGAGTTTTGCATCTGCCGTGGGGATTCATATCCAGGAAAATCAAAGGAGGCCCAGCGGCTATGTAAAAGCAACTACTGCAAAATCCCAAAATTCAAGAAAATTTTAAAAGCACAAAAGAAAAGAATGCCAAATATTTTTTTATTACAGCAAGCGCGTAATTCGGTTGAAAATCTTTTATCTAATTTGTGCATATTGAAGACAAAAATTCAAAGCAATAGTTGAACAGTTGCACTATGTAGTCCAGAGTTCGGGCAGACTGTATACAGTTGTATAAAGCTATATAGGCTTATGTCCACATAATAAGTAAACATTTGTTTACTGGTTCATTGGCTGTGGCTGTGAACCTTGTATGGCTGTGTATATGTTACAGACTATGACGTCTTCATTTCTCGTTTGAAAAGGCCTATCTACCTGTAGATGGTATAACCCACAGCTGATGGCCTGAAAAGTCTGTATATTCAAAACCTCACTTGGGGGACTTCAAAATTATAAATCTTCATTTTAAAAATAAAACTATATTAAAAGTTAACAGACCTTCAACTATTAGTCTAACATTTGTCGTTGTGGCGCAAAATAAGAACAAAACATTTTTTGTACCCGTGGAAAAAAGCAGGGACATTGTAGGAGAGACTCAAAAGCAAACCAAGGCTCAACTATATAATACATATAATGATACGTTACATTCTATTACATAATTGATAGGTGATAAGGTTTGATATAATTCTCAACTGTACTCAACTGGTTTGTTTCATATTTTGAAGATCGCACCCAAATTATCCAAATAAATCAATCTCGATGTATTCCCTTGGCACGCACTACGGGCATGCCCCAGGGTTCGGGCACTGGCCCATGGGGGCTACACGAAATATACAGGTCCTCCAGGTCCTCTCATACGCACTCTGTAGCCTCAATACCACATGTTTGCCGATGGTACACAACTCCACAAATCCCTTGATCCAAATTCTACACTATCTCAATTCCATGCCAAAAACGCAATAGAGACAGGAATTAGCTGAATGTCATATTTTGGTGACCAAAAATAGACTAAAATTGAACTCGGAAAAAGTGAATTCATAATTTGTGGCACGAAGCAACAATTACCTAAGATAAACTTTGATAGCAAAGATGTAGAAGGAGAAAGCATCGCAGCTCGAACTAGTGTACGGAACCTAGGAGTGCACTTTGATGCAGAAATGAAAATGACTGTACACGTCAACCACGTAGTAAAAGTTTGCTACGGAAAGATTCGCGAAATGTCATCCATTCGAAGATACATTACGTCTGAAGCCGCTCTGACGCTTCTTCAAAGTATGGTCATATCCCACCTTGACTATGGAAATTCATTGCCATGTGGTATTAATACTAGTCCATTAACTAAACTTCAGAGGGTACAAAACGCAGCTGCAAGACTAGTGTTAGGAATGAAAGAATTCGACCATATCTCCGCTGGATTAATGAAACTACACTGGCTTCTAGTTAGATTTCGCATTGACTATAAAACTGCAGTCATTGTGTTCAATGTTCTGACAACAAGCGAACCGGAATACGTCACAACACACGCCGAACCATCAACGGACTTCTAGTCACACCAAAGACTAAGCTTAGATCAGCTGAAGACAGGTCCTTTGACATCGTTGCACCCCGAATCTGAGAATCTAAGAGTGGAAAAAGATGTCAACATCTTCAAAAGACCACTAAAAACACATTATTTTAGAACTGCATATGGTCCTATGTTATAGAACGGTTTTTTGGGGAGTTTTATTTTTATTGCTAAGTCATGTTTTAATACAGTTGTTATTGTATAGGGCGAAAGTGTTCTCTATTAAGTTTAAATTAATTGTAAAGCACTTTGAGCAAATTGTTGTTAAAGCGTTATATAAGCTGGCATTATTATTATTATTATTATTATTATTATTATTATTATTATTATTATTATTATTATTATTATTATTATTATTCATTTTCTCTCCAGTCATTACTTGCTTTAAGACGTACAAGCGCATGGGAAAGGGGATTGGATAACATGCGCTCATAAATGCGCTCATAACATGCGCTCATTACTGTCCCATTCATTTTCCATCTACATTTTCTATGATTCTTTTCCTATCCAGCTTGGTTGCCGAGTATTATATGTACTGACCAGATACTCAAGATGTACCAATTACGTACTGATGTTCTGCGAGGCGCTGTACCTACGGAGACTCATTGTACACGCCTTCAAACCACAGACGTCAATCATCGGCTTTGTCGCGTTTGGATGGGGTAAGTTCAAACGCTTTTAGACTCGCTATTCCTTGCAAATTGAATTTAACAGTTACTTTTAATTTAAAATTCAAAGTCGATAAAAGAAGCTAAAATGATATGATTATGTAAATGACGTTAAATACGATTTCAGGTTTTCTTTGATCATTTAAAAATGATGCCTTAATGTATGAAACTCCATTTGAGATATTTTTATCAATGTCATTATTCTAAAAACAGTGAAGTGTCTAAGAATGCTCAATGTGTTGCATACGCTGAAATGATAATTATACAAGTAAAAGGTGTCATGCTCTACTGTTTTGAGCATTTGTTGATACCTACCAAATAGCCAATAGCCTGCTGTTTTGAGCATTTGTTGATACCTACCAATAGCCAACATCCTGCTGTTTTGAGCATTTGTTGATACCTACCAATAGCCAACATCCTGCTGTTTTGAGCATTTGTTGATACTTAACAATATCCGATATCTTGCTGTTTTTTTGTTGATGCCTACCAATAGCCGATATCCTACTGCTTTTAGGGTTTGTTGCTACTTCCAGTGAGTGAATAAGTAAGGGAATATTCGTGTCACAACAAAAGTAATTGTTCTCAGTTAATATTCCCACAATAAATACTTTAATAGAATTTACATAATAGTCTGAGGCATCACGAGAATGCTGTATTTTTACTGCAATAATAAGGCTGTGGTTGTCACTACCTAGAGAACCACAAAGCATCCTAGCAAATTGTGTGGACTTCGCCTGTGGTATTCTCTATTAATTAGCAACTTCTTATTATTCTCATACTGCAGTAGGGTTGGGATTTGCTTCTGTAACACTGGGTCATAATGGCCGAGTGGTTATTGCATCGGACTGGTGGTAAGAAGGTCAAGAGTTGGCTCGCCTTAGAGTTGTTGGTGGTTGTGAGACTGCAATGTAGGTGTTACATATCAAATGCATATCAAATGCCGTAATGCTCCTTAAACTTGTTGTTCTGTTTTGTATACATTTATTTTGGGGTGTTATTTTGCTATAAACCCCTACACCTAATCAAAATATTGGTAATTGTTTTAGACCTAATGCACTAGATAACTGAATTCGTGTTTGCTTTGTTTATGTTTAGTTGGGCCAGTGTTTCCAGTAGCAGTGTATAGTCTCCTAAAATATATGAAAGGGGAGAGAAGGTAATAAACCACACAATCTATTACACATAACAGATACATTTAAGATGAGTGACAGTGAAAGGCCACACATTCTGTTACGTTTCACTTTTATATGAAAGAGGGAAAGGTAAGATGCCACGTAATCCATTACATGTAACGCAGATATAAAAGATGAGTGTCAGAAAAGGCCACGCAATAATCCGTTAAACGAAACGCACATATGAAAGATGAGGAAGGTTCAAATCCATGAAAACGGTTACAAGAAACGCTTCTCTGAAATAAGAGGGACGGTGAGGCGCCACGCGGTAAATAACGTATGTATGACACAGGAGGGAAGGTAAGCTACGCTCTGAAGTACGACTATATTGAACAGCAGGAAAGAACCCATGCAATGACCAACGATTAACGTAAATATTAAGCAGGAGGGAAGTTAGAAAGCCATGCAATGACGTACGACTAACGTAAATATTAAGCAGGAGGGAAGGCAAAAAGCCATGCAATGGCGTACGACTAACGTAAATATTGGGCAGGAGGGAAGGTAGAAAGTCATGCAATGACGTGCGACAAACGTAAATATTAGGCAGGAGGGAAGGTTAAAAGCCATACAGTCATTCACATTAAGTCATACTTGAAAGATAAGAGAAGTTGCAATCCAGACATTCACGTGTAGCGCCTGTGCCAAGTGGGCTTGTGCACTTACAATTGGGTTATAATTGCTTTTCATTTTTGCTTTAATATTTTTTCCTTCCTGTGATACAGTTTATATTCTTATATTATCACATTGGTACATTCGATTTCAAGGTACAAACAGCCGCTTTTTAAACAAAAATGTTGGTGATTTAAAAAAACATTGCCATCAATCAGATATGTTCTTTTTGACAGTTGCTGGTTGCATCACTTAGCTTCTTACGAGTGGATAATCTATTTGCCAAATCTCTTCAGCTTATTAGTAAGTGGATTAATTAGGCCAATTTTAAACTTTGCTAATAAAAGTCTGTTTCTACTTTTTCTTTGACACGCCGAGAGTTACACGGGAAGTCATTTGAGGATGAGCATAAAATCTTCGAATTTATGGTGATTGTGCAATGAACAACGTCCCCTTCTTAACAATCTCAACAGGCCCGACCATAAGAAATTGAGCTGTTTCGCTGGGGCACCATTTACAAGGTTTAATGCACAGTTATATGCATCTTTAGGAGCGAGAAATCGAGCTGTATGATATAGATGATTTTTGGGCGAATTTATTGGTCAGATTGGTCAAATCTCTCAATTTACTTTCGGACCTCCTGGCTGCCAACGCAGCAATAAACGCAGTCCGTTTATTTGCACTCAACTTTGTGAATACGGCCATTAGAAATAAAAAAATAACCAAAATGCGTGTAAGATTTGATTCACAGTCTGAAAGTCTGAAAATAATATAGGTTATTCTCAAAAGTGTTTGAGAATGTTTCTTATATTTCGTGTACAAAGGAAATTATAAGCTATGACTTCGTCAAGATAGTTTAAGGAGATGATAAAACATTTCCCAACCATTTACTTTTATAATGACAATGTTGCAACAGATATTAATAAAAAAGAGTGAATAAGAAAATCAGTAGGCATCAAATGGTGGATGGTGTTAGCAGTTATCGCATTAAATAGAATCTGTTCTATATTTGAAAGGTTATATATTGTAAAGGTTCCAGAGTAATACCCATTTCGAAAACAAAATTAAAAGCGCTTTGTAAATAAAGCTTTTCAACGTACTAATTTATCTAAAGCTATTACATTGAAATTGGTGTTTTTCAGGCAAACTTGCTGTTTTTGATAGAAATAATGATAATTTTAATCCGAATGCAGTCGCACCCAAATGAGCCACACAGCTACAGGTAAATACATCATCTTATGTAGTCACACAGACCATCCCATTTTGTGAAAAAATACACCATCTCATGTGGTTAGTTTCTCTCATGAAAACTGGAGATCAATATCAATTGCTAATCCTCATATATTCCAAATGATTTTCTGATATTGTTAAATATTTTTAAATGCACCATCTCATCTCATGGTCATGACATTGTTACCCACATTCCTTGTGGTTTCTCGCACTTCATTATGATAATCACAATTTTTCGCACTTCTTTATAATTATTCTTTATAGTCATGCCATTTTTTCTCAAACATTTGTGTGGTCATAACATTGTTTTGCGATCGTTTGCATAGTCATCACATTGTCTTACGATCGTTTGTATGGTCATGAGATTGTTTTGCAGACGTTTTCATGGTCATTACATTGTCTTACGATCGTTTGTATGGTCATGAGATTGTTTTGCAGACGTTTTCATGGTCATTACATTGTGTTGCGGTCGTTTGTATGGTCATGACAGTGTTTTTCGGACATTTGTAAGGTCATGGCATTGTTTTGAGGACGTTTGTGTCGTCATGACATTGTTTTCGCCATTTTTATGGTTGTGGGTGCTTTCTACATTTTTCAGTTTCTGTCCTTGTTTTATAAACCATGCGTTTATCGCTGTTAAGCCGTTGAATCACAAAACCAAACAAACATACGGTGCACCCAAAACTAATACAGACCGATCAATAAAATAATTTACCACGTCTTGAATAGGTTCATATAAAGCTTACAACATTTAATAATTAGAAAAATTCAACGGTGGTCACAAACTTGAAGACTAATTTAAAAATAATATTAAATATAAAATTAATTAGCCTCATGAGCAATTATGCATTGCCACAATGTCACGACAAATCGGTGCCTATGAAAACAGTTGACTGCTATGTCATACTGGGGGCTATCGTTATCTAATTATGTCATATAAAGATATACTTAAACATCACGTTTTCTTCCAAACTGGGATGGGGGCGGGTGGTAGTTGGTGGGTATTGGTTGGTATAGTTGGTTTTGGGAATCGTGCAGTCGCTCTAAGCATAAAAAACTGAGCATTGCCCCCACCGAAACGTTCTATCAAAACAAAAAATGGTTGTTTAAAATTTTGATAATTTGGTTTTGAAAAGATTGCAGCAAATTTCCGAAGCATTCTGGTCTTTGGAACTGCTTTCAAAAGACAAAAATATCTGTCCAATCGGACATAGCTTTGTCTAATAAAAAGGGTCTCTTACATTTGATTGGTCTTGTTTATTTTCTGTCTGACATTCATAATAGTGTGAAAGAAAACGCTCTTTCTTGTTAATGTAGAATTCCAAGATGTGTGTTTTAATTGATTGTGTGTTGTATGGGCTGTTGTATCGTTACAGACGGGCACTCCGAGCAACCTTTATCCTGGTTCCTCTGTTCGGTCTTCAGTTGTTTGTCATCATATACAGACCGCCTTTTGGAGCTAAGGCTTGGAAATACTACGAAATTATAGCCTCAGCTATCAAGCATTCACAGGTGTGATATGTCCTTTATTGTAGCTACTACAAATTTAAATTCAAAGAGCAATGTTCAAAAGACTCAAGCAAACAGTTAGAATGACTCAGGGTTCGCGCTGGGTTCTCAGGAAAGTGAGTCAAGAAGGGAAAGTGTGACTCAGTTGGGTCCAGAAAAACTCGGTGGGTTCCGAAAAAGTGAGTCATTTCGTTAAAAATTCCCAAAAAGTGGACAAAAACCCCGCCAAGGCGATCCCTGTGACTATAATACATTCTGTTTCTTTATACATTGTTGGTTATTTATATAGAAATTATTAGCCCAGCTTACGTTATACGTAAGCTGGGGGTATTCCTATCGGTTTGCCGTGGCGTCCGTTAGTTAGTTAGTTAGTTAGTTGTTTATTTAGTAAACTTTGTTTCAAAATGCATCTTCTCCTACAATTTTGATCCGATGTCATTTATTAAGCTTGTGCTTTTCTAGTCGATCGGTTGATTTTTGAATTTTTGGCGAATTTTTAAAGGAAAAATTTTAAAATGTATCTTCCCCTGCATTTTTGACCCAATGTCATTTATTTAAGGTATGAGGCACCCCTAAAGGGTCAAGCATACGGCTTGTGCTTTATTATTCGATCGAACGATTTTTGTATTTTTGGGGAATTTTTGAAGCAAAAACCTCGAAAATAATTCAAAATGCATCTACTCCTACAATTTTGAGTCGATGTCGTTTATTTTTTGTATGAGGCATCCCTAAGCGGTCATGCATACGGCTTGTGCTTTTTGGTCGATCGGATGGTTTTTGAATTTTTGGCGAATTTTTGAAGAAAAAATTTTAAAATGTATCTCATTCTACATTTTTCATCCGATATCATTTATTTTTGGAGTGAGTCATCCCTAAGGGGTCGTGCATATGGCTTGTGCTTTTTTAGTCGATCGAACGATTTTTGTATTTTGGGGGAATTTTTGAAGCAAAAACCTCGAAAATAATTCAAAATGCATCTACTCCTACAATTTTGAGTCGATGTCGTTTATTTTTTGTATGAGGCATCCCTAAGCGGTCATGTATACGGCTTGTGCTTTTTTGGTCGATCAAGTGATTTTTGAATTTTTGGCGAATTTTTGAAGAAAAAATTTTAAAATGTATCTCATTCTACATTTTTCATCCGATGTCATTTATTTTTGGTGTGAGGCACCCTTAAAGGGTCGTGCATACCTCTTGTGCTTTTTTAGTCGATCTGACAATTTTTGTATTTTTCGGGAGTTTTTGAAGAAAAAACTTCAAAGTGCATTTCCCCCTACAGTTTTGAACCGATTTCATTTATTTTTGTTATAAGGCATCCTTAGGTGGGTCGGACATACGGCTTGTGCTGTTTGACACGACTTGGAAATTTTTGACTTAGGGGGAATTTTTGATGAAAATACCTCAAAATGCATCTTCTCCTACAGTTTTGATCAGACATCATTTATTTTGGGGCTGGGGCATGCTTAGGATGTCGTGAATACGGCCTGTGCTTTGTGAGTCGATCTTTTGGGGAATTTTTGAAGAAAAAATTCAAAATGCATATCCTCCTACAGTTTTTATCAGATTTCATTTATTTTTGATATGAGCCGTCTCTAGGGGGTCATGCATACGGCTTTTGCTTTTTGAGTGAATTGGAAAACTTTTGATTTTTTTCGGAATTTTTGAGAAAAATGAAATGAATCTCGTACAGCGCGT
Source organism: Protula sp. h YS-2021 (assembly GCA_949752745.1). Classification (NCBI taxonomy): domain Eukaryota; kingdom Metazoa; phylum Annelida; class Polychaeta; order Sabellida; family Serpulidae; genus Protula; species Protula sp. h YS-2021. The sequence goes on along the minus strand of OX457026.1, from coordinate 6,068,945 downwards.
AAACGCAAGTTAACGGAACTTGCACAATAGTCAGATTCAACAACCAGACATCGTCGCAAGTTACATAAACATGCGCAGTAGCCCAAAATAAGCACTGTGCATCGATGCAAGTTAAATAGACATGCGCATTGGTCCGAAATGTGAACCGCGCATCGACGGAAGACAAATAAACATGCGAACTGGTCCAAAATAAGCACCGCGCATTAACGCAAGTTAAACAAACATGCGCACTGGTCCAAAATAAGCACCGCACATCAACGCAAGTTAAACAAACATGCGCATTTGTCCGAAAAAAGAACCATGCATCGACACAAGTTGAATAGACATGCGCAGTGGTCCGAAATGAGAACCGCGCATCAACGCAAGTTAAGCAAACATACGCAGTGGTCCGAAGAAAGAACCACGAATCGACAAAAGTTGAATAGACATAAGAGTCGGGCATCGACGGGACATAAATAAACATGAATACTGGTCCGAAATGCAAATCGCGTGTCAACGCAAGTTGAATGAACCTGCGCACTGGTCCGAAATGCGAACCGCACATCAACGCAACCTAAAAAAACAAGTACATTGGTCCGAAATGCGAACCGCACATCAGCGCAAGTTAAATAAACATTTGCACTGGTCCAAAATAATTACCGCGCATCAACACAAGTTAAATAAATACGCGCACTGGTCCAAAATGCGAACCACGCATGAACACAAGTTAAATAAACATGCGCACTGGTGGAAAATGCGAACCACTCATCAACGCAAGCTAAATAAAGAAACACACTGGTCAGAAATGGGAACCGAACATTAATGCAAGTTAAGACTAAACCTCATTTCGCTAGCGAAATGTTAAACACTTGACAAAAATTAAAACGCAAAAATACTTCCTTCAGTGGGTTATTTCTTGAATACTATATTGCAAACAACACAGCTTGAATGCGTCTGATAAGCCGAGTAGTGTTTGGTTTTTGTTGACTTAAGGTTTTATTGACTGATCAGGCATACGCCGTGTTATCTATTTACGCAGTGAGAGCTCACACAAAGCTGAGCAACTGTGTGTTCTGTGATGTGCGTTAAATGCTTCGCATTTACTTCCAAAAATACACTCTTTTCACATGGCTAGAAATCCGGTCAGTGTCAAGAAAAAAAGATACCAACGGTTGGTCGCACAAATTAAAAAACCCCTTGCAAGCCACAGGCTTGTCAAGTGTTAAAAACATGCGCACTGGTCCGAAATGCGAACCGCACATCAACACAAGCTAAATAAGCAAACACACTGGACCAAAATATGCACCATAAATCAACGCAAGTTAAATAAACATGCGCACTGGTTCGAAATGCAAACTGTGCATTAACGAAACTTAAATAACATGCGCACTATTCAAAATAAGAACTACGCATCAAGACAACTTAAATAAACATGTGCACTGGTCCAGAATAAGAACCGCGCATCAACTCAAGTTCAAGAAATATGCGCATCGGCCTGAAATAAGAACCGCGCATCGACGCACGTTAAATAAATATTTGCACTGGTCCAAAATAAGCACCGCGCATCAACGCAAGTTAAATAAACATGCGCACTGGTCTGAAATTCGAAGCGCGCATCAACGCAAGTTAAATAAACATTCGGAATGGTCCAGAATTCGAACTGCTCATCAACGCAAGTTGAATAAACATGCGCACTAGTCCGAAATGCAAACCGCGCACCAACGCATGTTAAATAAACATATGTACAGGTCCAGAATAAGCACCGTGCATCGACTCAAGTTAAATAAAAATGCAAACTGGTCCGAAATGCGAACCGCGCATCAAGGCAACCTAAGGAAACTTGTGCACTTGTCCAAAATAAGTACCGCTCATCAATGCAAGTAAAATAAACATGTGCATTTGTCTGAATAAGAACCGCGCATCGAGGTAAGTTACATAACTATGCGCACTGGTCCGAAATGCGAGCGTTGTTCGAAGGTATCTAGGGCAGACTATCCAGTCTACCAGAGATACAAAAATCTGTTTCCCATTTTTCTGGGAAACAAATCTTTGTATGTATTTATCGGTCTATGTTCTGGTCCGATGCTAAATTAATTATTGAGCTAGCCTTTTGCCGTCTCATCTTTTGAAGCCCAAATTTTCAGGGAAATTCCCTTGCTCGTGCACGCTGGAATCGGTCTTAGTGCTTTTCGTAAGCTGGGACTTTGTCCTTGGACAAACTTGTATACTCTGTTCCCTGACCCGACCACTCGTGAGGTATATTGTGACTTTGCCAAGGCAACTTTTTACAAATGACCATAGCAATAAGGTGAACATCTCTTATAACTCCTGCCCAGAGTACTGCGATTCTATGATAAGAACAGTCTATATCTAAGCATTTCGTATACTTGTCAAGAATAAAAAAAAATCATTATTTTTTTTCATTTCTAGGGATTCTTTGTGGCATTGATACTCTGCTTCGTGAACAAAGAGGTAAGCACTCTTCACATATTGTACGGGAGCACTCTCAACATATTGTACATGAGCACTCTCCACATATTGCACGGGAGCACTCTCCACATACTGTACATAAGCACTCTCCACATATTGTACATGAGCACTCTCCACATATTGCACGGGAGCACTCTCCACATACTGTACATAAACACTCTCCACATATTGTACGGGAGCACTCTCCACATCTTGCACATGAGCACTCTCCACATATTGTACGGGAGCAGTCTCCACATTGTACGGGAGCAGTCTCCACATATGTACATGAGCACTCTCCACATATTGTACGGGAGCACTCTCCACATACTGCACGGGAGCACTCTCCACATATTGTAATTTTTTATCGCTGAATGACAATCTACCATTATAATAAGGTTAAAATTGAGATTCAAACCTTTGAAAAGTAGTTCCGAGATATATTTGAGTGATATTTGAGTGACATTTGAGTGATATTTGAGTGATATTTGAGTGACATTTGAGTGATATTTGAGTGATATGAAACATCAGATCAACGGTTTCTGAACTAGATCCAGCGTCTGAGCAGTGCCACGTGTAACATGTAACGTGTAACACGTGTTACAACATAACTTACCCTAGAGAAATACAGCGAGTCTAAGGCAACACCCAACTGGATAAATATCCGACATAGGACATAACCCTACAGGACAATACCCGATATTGTCCAGGCGGGTAATGTCGTATGTGGGGTAATTGTCCAATCGGGTACTCCAGGTGGGCGAATTTCACGGTCGGGTATTTCCGGTTGGGTATTGCCCTGCTTCCAAATACAACATAAAATCATTACAGCCACTCGACTATCGGTCTGAACAAATTGGTCGGTCGAATTTGCCAGATAAATTGAATGTTGACTTTTTACATAACTTTTTAAACATTCATTTCAATCTTCACAGGTATGGTTTTTTTTTGTTGTAGGTGACAAACTTGCTCCACAGCTCAGTGCAAGGACTGACACAACAGCTGAGATGTCGTCTGCGATCACAGAAGAGAGGAGGCGGGAACAAGCGGGGAATTTCCGTGACGGATTCTCACGACTATGAGGCCGATTCGGTTGTCCAACCACTCAACAGCATCGTTACGTCATTCTGAACCACACAAATAATAAACGGACAGAAAACTAAAGCTGGACCTCCGTACCAAAAACAAAAAAAAAAAAAAAAAAAAAAAAAAAAAAAAAAAACTGGGACCACGCACAGGACGTCACAAAAGTGGGATTTGATTAACAGGTCTTGAAACAGGATCTCAGAACAGTGGGCACAGATAAACAGGATCTCAGAGCAGTAGGCACAGATAAACAAGATCTCAGAACAGTGGAGACCAATAAACAGGATGTCAGAACAGGGAGCACCGATAAGCACGATCTCAGAACAGTGGGGACCGCTAAATAGGATACCAGAACAGGATCGGAAACAGGGAATCTCAAAATAAAAAAAAACCGCGCCAAAGCGCAGGGACACAAGCAGACTTTCACTTGAAAAGGGCCCTATACTTGAGATGTATTTTTAAAATGACAGTCCGAGAAAGATTTATTGTTGAAGGGAGTGTTGACATCAGAGCCTCGATATCCTCCAGAGCCGCTCTAGATGCCCCTCTAAATAATGCGATTCATACGACGGAGACATAGAACCCACCGATCCCCCCCTAACCCCCCCCCCCACCCCACCCCCACCCCCACTCATTGTGTAAATATCAGAATGATAATGGTGTACCGCGACAATAATGAAACCTATATAAGTGTTCAGCGCGTCACTCACTTGACTTTCACGTCTTAAATTAAACACTGTCTTAATTTTTAGCTGCGTTGTGGCAGACAGCCTTTGTTTACTTACGATGTTCTCTCTAGTTTGTCTCCATATTATCAACAGTCTTCCAATTAATCATACGCTTATTTCATACTTGAGGAAAATGAACAACGTGACAATTTTCATGGCGGTCCTTTTCACATGTCCATATTGTATTTCAAATGTTAATAACGCTTTAAAGCAAGTGATCTAGAAGATATGTCTGTAGGGGTGGCGGTGGCGGGGGGGGGGGGGGGGTCGGGTTGCAATCAAGCAAGCAAGCGGGCCACTAAAACTCGCAATCAAGCAAGTAAGTATATATATATATTTAAGTATTCATCTCAAAAATTGATTTTTGATACCAAGAATTAATTTTTTATCTAAAAGAATTCCTTTTTTTTTTACATCAAGAACTAGAGCAGCCCGTGCACACAAAAACAAAAAAAAAAAAAAAAAAAAACAGGCTTATATCACACACTTTAAATCTACAACTTTTTAGTTTCTTGTTTTTGTACACAAAAACCAAGTGACTTCCGGACTAAACCATTAATCCCAATAGCCATTTTCCTTTTTTTGTCTTATAACTGAAACCAAAGAGCTATTTCTGCAAACAAAATAATCATTCACTGTTAAAAATTAAAAAAAAACAAACAAAACAAAACAAAACTAGATGGTGGTCACTAAAACAGATTCTACTGTACGTCTTTTTTGTCCGAATCATGAAACTTTTTATTTTCTCCTTCGATTTCGTTTTCTTGTTTAAAACGCGATGTGAAAAGAGTGTATTTTTTGCAAGTAAATGTGAAGCATTTATCGCATAGCACAGCAGAACACAGTTGCTTAGCTTTGTGCGAGCTCTCACTGCTTAAATAGATAACATGACGTATGCCTGATCTGATCAGCCAGTAAAACCCTAAGTCAACTTAGGGAATACGGCTTATAAGACGTATTCAAGCTGTGTTGTTTGCAATATATTATTCAAGAAATAATCCATTGAAGGAAGTATTTTTGCGTTTTAATTTATGTCAAGTGTTTAACATTTCGCTAGCGAAATGAGGTTCTAGTTACATTATCGATCTCCAAATGAATTCTTGATCTCAAAAAGTTGTTCTTCATTTCAATAAATATTTAAAGATATCAAGAAATATTTGTTGACATTAAAATTGTTTAATGAGCTCTAAAATTGATTTCTAGAGATGAAAAATTCTTGATAGCAAAAATGAAATATTTGACAGCAAATTTTGAACTCAGTAATTTGTTTTTCTTTTCTTGATAGCAAAAATTAATTTCAAATATCATTATTTCAGAATGAGACTTTTTTTCTTTTTAAATTTACATTTTGAAATCTGCAAATGATTTTTTATCTCAAAAATTAATTTTTAATATCAAAATATGTCTATTTTTACATAACAAAATTCAGAAGCACACATCTGTAAATAAAATAATGATTGGCCCTTGTTTACAGAATGTTACTTTTGGATTTTTTACTATGCAAAAAAGAAGCTTTTCTTGAGCTCAAAAATTGTGTTGTTATTACTGATATCAATAATTCAGTTTTTCATCACCAAAATATAATTAACGATTCGTTAAATTTCATGTACATGTGTGCCACCCTTAAGGTATTTTAAGTTTGATAAAATTGATTTTTTTTTATCTCAAAAGTAAATTTTTGCATCAAAAATCAAAATATTGACAGCAAAATATGAATAAATGCGATCTACAATTAGTTACTGATATCTTTAATTGTATTTTGACATCAAAACTAAGCATTAAATGGCATTCCATGCAGCAAGTGCAACAAGTTGCTGGACTCTTTAAATTAAAGACTATTTTTTTAAAAGAATTTCTGGCGTAGAACCTCAGCGCACATCGCTGTAAAGTTTGTAGATTTATCATTATTTTGAAATTCAATTGTAATGCTGTTAAATCTGAATGAAGTTAAAACTGTAATGAAGAAATCAAAGTAATTACAGATTTTTTTACCATTTTGCCAATTTCTCGTTTTCACAAACCGGCACTGTTTTCAAGCGTGCATCGAAAGAAAAAAATGAAAATAAATTACAAAATAAAAAAATAAATAATAATAATTCTGTGGATTTTGATTCTGCGGATTAATTTTATCCATACAGCTTTAAAACTGCACCCTTTATAAACCAGCCGACTCCGTTTTGATCGGATCTTCTTGAAATTACACATGTTCAATCTCTAGATGATCCCCTACCGGAAAATTACTTTTTTGGCGATCGGCCGAAAAAAGCCATAATGACTGGACTTTGAAAATTTTGTTAAACATTTTTTTTTCAAAATGCATCTCTTTCTACAGTTTTGGTTGGAGTTTCTTAATATTACACAGGTACAATCTCCAGGTGGTCCTCTACCGGAAAATTACTTTTTTCGCGATCGGCCGAAAAGAGCCATAGTGACGGGACTTTGAAAATTGTCAAAAATTTGTATGTTTAGGTACATATTTTTACGTATATCTACAATATCTGTCGGACAGGAGCTAACATCTCTTTGCCTCCCCTCCCTTCCCTACAAATTCTTCGACGTCGGAGATGCATATAAAATGCGTCGGCAATATCGGCAACATACGTCGGATATACGCATATTTTTTTCCGTTTTGCTCATCGTTTATTAGTCGTTTATGCGCATATTTTCCGACGAAGTTTTTTATGCATATTTTCCACGCATATCCGACGTATTACCAACCGTTGGCTATACGTCGGTTATACGTTTATATTCCGATGCATTTCCGACGAACTTCCGATGATTTTTATACGCATAAAATGCATTTTTCCGAGGTTTTCCAACGCATTTCCGACCAAGTGACAATCGGAAAATATGCGTTTTTTAGACGTATAAAATGCGTGTGCGCATTTGAAAAAAATGTTTTCTAACCGTAACTGACCCATTGCACCTTACCAACCATTCATAATTCACATATCCATACACACACCATAGCATATTTATATATTGCAACTGAACACTAGTACTTACTCGGGTTTGAACCGGGGACCACTTGCATCCTAGGCGCGGAACATACCTCTACTCCACGGCGGCTGCCTCGGCAGTGTAATTAAGTGGTCTAACGTTTTTATTTCGTCCCAAAAAGTTGACATCTTACATTTTCGTTTTTTTTTTGGCTACCGCTGGCGCTTTTAAATTTAGTTATTTGTATTGTCTTTTCCTCTTTTATGTTTGCTGAGGGATAGTTTATTGAGGCAAAATGATAATTTTCAAGTATATTCATAATGCTCCACTATTGATTCTTCATAATGTCCCCTACAAAACGTCAATCGATAAACTTCCGACGTCGAATAAGCATCGGAAAATATGCGTTTTATAGACGTATAAAATAATACGTATAATGTACGATTGCAATATCGACATCTTTTTTCCGATGTATTTCCGACGTCGTTTATGCATAGGAATATATGCGTTTTATAGACGTATAAAATAATACGTATAATGTGCGATTGCGGTATCGACATCTTTTTTCCGATGTATTTCCGACGTCGTTTATACATAGGAAAATATGCATTTTATAGACGTATAAAATAATACGTATAATATACGATTGCAATATCGGCATCTTTTTTCCGATGTATTTCCAACGTCGTTTATACATAGGAAAATATGCGTTTTATAGACGTTTAAAAAAATACGTATAATACGCGTTGGCGATATCGGCATCTTTTTTTCCGATGCATTTTCGATGCATATACGATGTTTCTTAAAATGCGTATATATTCCGCCGTATATCCGACGTATAAACGATGTTTCAAATCCGCTGCCAACGCTGCCGATGCAGTTTAGAGATTAACGACGTCGTTTATGCGTCGGCAGTTTTGTAGGGTTTTACCCCTCTCCTAACCCCATCACCACCCCCCATTTCGATACACACGAACAGAGTCACTTTTGATCGGATTGAATCTGTTAAAAAAGGCGTGTTGTGTATGCATGTGATTTCCTCCATGACCTATTTTTAACATTGTAGTTCCTATGTATGCTAAGCCTTTGGAGTCGATCAATAGTTGTGTGTGTTGCATGAAGGGCCGATTACACAAGAGACGCTGCAAAGAAAAAAATTTCTCTGTGGCAGATCCAAGGGGTGGGGCTAGGTACAGGGGTGGCGACCCCTCTCCCCAAAATTCGACAAAAAATAACTGTTAAGCTTTGGGTTTTCTGAAACGTTTAAACTCAAGGTGTCAGAAGTTGAAACTTCCCCCTCCCCTTCACGAAGTTCGATCCGGCCTGATCCTTGAAGTCAGTTGTGTTTGAGTGACGGGTCACAATTAAAAGCCATAAGGAGAGAAAGCTAGGTCTCCCTTCATTACTTAGTAAATCTGATCTATAAAATATGACAGTTGCTTTGCTGGTGCGTTAGTTGTGGTGAATTCCTGTCATTACACTTGGGCATTTGGCATGTTTTTTTTCGGTTTTTTTAGTTTGTCCGTGGAAACTAGTCAGAGGCCGTTAGGGCTAGAAAGTTTGGATATGATAAACTTCAGTATGTCTAGTTCATCCTCCTGTATGTTTTTAAATTCGCTTGATTCTTCAATTAAAAAAAGGCAAAACAAATTTGCGAAACAGGCGGCAAGAAGCTGAGGGTAGTAGTTTAAACTAGTTTAAACTTACGTAGAACTTTATCTCAGGGTGTGCATCCCGCCTTTTTTGTCTGCGATTTCGTTTTCATGCTTAAAACGCCATGCGAACACATCTGATTTTAAAATAATAACTGTTAAATACAGCGCATTTAAAGGCAAAGTAACGGTTGAGCAAAACAACACAGCCTATGGGCGTTATGTGAGCTCTGCCTGCATAGAGAAAAAGAGCTGGTTCGCTCAATCAGTTAAGCCGTTGAGTCAACATAACCAAGCAGATGTACACGGTTAATTAACAGAATTCAAGCTGTGATGTTTCCTAATGTATCAATAGCATGACAATTTCATTAGAAAAAACCTGTCCAAATAAAACAACTGACATACTAATAAGTCCAAAATATTAATATTATTTGAGAACGGGGGAACGGGCTGGGAGGAGCGCGGCCAGGTGGTTTTCGCGGGAAGGGGCATGCCAAAATGAGTTTTGCTTTTTAACTTTTAATGTTTGTCAATTGTTGAAGATTTCGCTTGCGAAGTGCGGTTCTAGTTTCCCAATTGCTAAAGAGTGAAGAAATTTGGCTCACTGATAGGGGATGATTAGACGCCGTATAATCGGCATTTTTAACCATGACCTTAGTGAACGACTGACATCCTCGGCCATGGTCAACGTAAAAAAGCGGAAGTGGGTTCGAGAAAATGCGATTTTTAGATTGTGTTACACCGTTTGAGCATAAAAGAGATGTAAGGGAAGAGGCACCTTGGGGACCTTCACCTCCTCGTTCATGGTCAATTCAGACTTTTTGGAGTTTAAGAGGTATCTCGGTGACCTTGACCTCCTCGGGCATGTTCAGTCAAAAACTAGATGTGAACCATTATCTCGAAAGCGGTTAGCGATTTATGGGCTTATTTTCGACCCTTTGGGCCTAAAAGATGATATGTAAGAGACACCTTGGTGACCCTGACCTGCTCGGCCGTGGTCAAAGCCAAAAACCGGAAGTTTACCATTATCCTGAAAACGATTAAAACGATTTTGAGCTTATTTACGACTCTTTGGGCCTAAATGACGATAGGTAAGAGGTTAAGAATTTAGAATCTAGAATCGTATTTTTTGTGACATCAAGTGTAACTCGGTAGCGAAAACGGTCTAGTTTTGTCTTTGCAATGAAACAGAACGACAAGTGACCATTAACACAAGTATCTCCATTAAAATAAACATAATAAAATTCCAGCCTAATGATTAAATTAACTAGTTTTTGACCGATTTTGTTGTTGGGGGATGGGAGGGAGGGTAATATATCCAGACAGGGGTCCATCTTACCGAAAAATATCTTTGGTGCAGTCATATTTTATTTATACAACAGCTGAATGTATCATTTTGTAAGCAAAAATGAGATGGTAAAGTGGTTTACTCTCCTTGCGTTGGGCTCGGCTACCCCTACCCCTATCCACCGCAGACCAGCTGCGATCGTGGGATAAAACCGAAAGAACCCCGCCTGGTGCAATAAACATGCATACTAAAAATCCCCTGGTGCGAAAAATTTGAAAGTAAACAAGAAACGTGGTGTGTGAAAACTACGCTCTCGGGAAAGAAGATTGTAAAATGCAATTACTTGCCAAAATTGCTTCTAGTTCCGGAAGACTATGGAAAAAATTCTCTTGCGTCTTTTTAAGCTAAAGTAATCTAGTGATCTTAAAAACGCTTGAAAGGGGCTTGTTTAATTTGCTGTATTACACAGGCAGCGTTTTTAGCAGGGATGTTCAACAGATCTGATGCCTTACAACCAAACCCAACCCCTCCCCCCTCCCCGACCCCCACCCTCCGCCGACCCCTCCTCGCCATTTCAAACAAGCAAGACAATGCAGCCGGGTTAATGACCTCATTTCAGTCACTTCACCTATCTTATTCTCAGCCTGACGTTAAACATGTGGTTACCCAAATTTGGACGTGCGCACTACATCAGCAAAAGTTGTGTCGGCCAAGAACCAGGGTTTTTTTTGTCTTCAGGTGGTACATTACCACTAGATGCCTTACTAAGAAGGTACACGAGTATAAAAAAAAGAGATGTAATGGGGAAAAAAATAGCGCGTCCTGCCTAAAGAAATGGTAGAAAAAAAAAAACACGAAGACGTACTGCACCCTGCCCCCTTATAAGCATATTTTCAAGATCTCAGTGACCTGTAAATAGAAACAGTAAACAAATTAATACGTGTTTTTCATCTTTGAGGTGGAAGCGAAAAACTCGATCAGCCACAAAACAGGTCAAAAGTGTTCAAATGCATGGACTTGTTCATGTGAAAACAGTGATTCATAAAACTTACTAACCTGAAGAGGGCTAAAAGAAAACCCACAAAACCCTACCGCGTCGCCCCAGCCAAGCATAAACCCTACCGCGTCGCCCCAACTAAGCATAAACCCTACCGCGTCCCCCAACTAAGCATAAACCTTACCGTGTCGCCCCAATTAAGTATAAAACATACCGCGTCGCCCCAACCAAGCATACGGGCGGAGTAAAACAATTCGTTATAAACTAAACAAAATAAAACAATAATATCACTGAAGTGAGGAATATAATGAAAGTAATACGTCACTCTCTATGTGCAGAATGTTATATTTTGCCTTCAGCCTACAGGCACGTCCGGACCTCCGGCTTTAGGCTAAAAATATATATCAAAAATGAAGTATTGTATTGTGCTATCTATCAAATCAGTAACTATACAAGGCCGAAATGCATTCGTGATGTCTACCGAGATATCAACTGGGGTTCGGCCGAGTTTGTCCTGACGCCGGAATGTCCTGGATCCCTCGTGGACTGTCCACAAGTGTGCTTAATATTTTAAGTCTCAATAAAACACTACGAAAACACTCATTTTTACTTAAAATACGCCTTTTCTTTCAGTCCGAGTACAGCACGTGCATGTGTTCTTTTATACAACATGTGCAGTCCCTAAGATTTTCCAGAGCGCTGACGCGCCCACGCGCGTGAGCTGGCGTTTTGACGCGCCCCGGGGCGCATTAGGTGGAAATTTGACGCGCGTGCGAGCGCGTTAGTTACAGTGTTGATGCGCCCAAAAGCAAAAAAAGCAAGTAAAGAAAAAATGTGAAACAGAATAACACATCTTATACATCTACGTCATTTTGTGGTACTCGATCTCGATCGTAACAGTGGAAGTTGTGAGTACACTGTGAGTTCTTATCATCATGTAACCATACATACACGGGGACGTCGTGGACACATAACCTTGAAAAAAAATCAGAATACGGTTTTGACGCGCCCGCGGGAGCATCGCTCCCATTTTTCACGCGCCCGAAAAAATTTGAAGCGCCATGGCGCGCGGGCGCGCCTAAATCTGAGAGACTGCACGTGCATGTGTTCTTTCATACAACACCATAAATACTCATGTTCTCTCGCTAAAATCAATCTCAGGTGACAATAAATGTGGGCACTGATGGTGCACTGGTTAAAAATGATTTTACAGGCATGTAAACAGTCCTGGACAACAATAAAGGTTTTTTAAAGATTTTAATTTTGAAAATAAGGGGTTTTTTTTAAAGTTTTTCTAATCAAAATAAAGGTCTATTGCAGGTTATTTTTTTTTAAAGTTAAATTATCAGTTAATGTCATTTTTTAAAAGATATTTTGTACTACATATGGAAATCAGTGGGGACAGGGAACACGAACATCATATAGCATCGGAAATCAGTGGGGATGGGGAATAAGAACACCATATAGTGTCCGAAATCAGTGGGGATGGGGAATAAGAACACCATATAGTGTCCGAAATCAGTGGGGATGGGGAATAAGAACACCATATAGCGTCCGAAATCAGTGGGGATGGGGAATAAGAACACCATATAGCGTCCGAAATCAGTCGGGATGGGGAATAAGAACACCATATAGCGTCCGAAATCAGTGGGGATGGGGAATAAGAACACCATATAGCGTCCGAAATCAGTGGGGATGGGGAATAAGAACACCATATAGCGTCCGAAATCAGTCGGGATGGGGAATAAGAACACCATATAGCGTCCGAAATCAGTGGGGATGGGGAATAAGAACACCATATAGCGTCCGAAATCAGTGGGGATGGGGAATAAGAACACCATATAGCGTCCGAAATCAGTCGGGATGGGGAATAAGAACACCATATAGCGTCCGAAATCAGTGGGGATGGGGAATAAGAACACCATATAGCGTCCGAAATCAGTGGGGATGGGGAATAAGAACATCATATAGCTGTGCCATCTCATCCTGATGTTCTCGTTTTTTGCGTAGAAAAATGAATAAAAATCAAGTGCCGTGTAATATATTCAAAAACGAAATAAGGTGTGACATGCATAAATTTTCTAATAACAATTAAAGAAAAACTGATGACCAAAATAAAGGTTTTTACAGTTTTTTTTTTTTTTTGTTGAGTAAAAATAAAGGTTTGGGATAAAAATAAAAGTTTTTGAAGGTTTTGTTTACATGCCTGGATTTTATTATTATAATAATATTATTACTATTATCATCATTATTATTGTTGTTGCTGTTTTTCTTGAAATGTTCAAGTTTTTGCCACTTTTTACAATCACATAATACGCCAGTTTAATTGCTTTCCACCCAAGCAGCGGTTCTCGGATACAGTACATCGGAAGCAATTGATTGGTTATTGATACTCATTCCAGTAAAATCTACCTCAAAAGGAAAGAGCATTAACATTGTTTCACTAATGTACAAAATGACGTAATGACTAAAATGATCAATAAATGAATCAAAAACACGTGACTCGAAACGACTCGTAATGATTCGCCCACAGTGATTCGCGAATCGATCATGAATCAATCACGACCGCACACAGACATTCAAGAAGGTCCATGACCGCACGCAGTGACTCAAGTCTTGCTTCACAGTTTATCATTCGAATGACCAGCAAGAGTTTATTTCTCTCCCACGCCCACACAATACAGGACATAAAACAAGACACATAAAAATGAACGATGCCTGCCCCCGTCCTCCCCCTCCCTCTCCCCTCCCTTCCCCTCCCCCCCCCACCCTCTCCCCTCACACCAACAGCCCGTGGGCCGGCTTCCGCCCCGGCCACGCCTCCTTGGCGTACTTCTTCTTGCGCGGTCCCTCCGCCGGCTGTGGACCCGCCTCCACCTGGAAGCCCGCCACCGTGGCGGCGGCGGCGGCGGCGGCGCCGGTGGCGGGGGCCGGCTGCACCACGGCCTTGGCGGGAAGGGCCACATCCGGGGCCATGTCCACATCCGGTGCCAGATTCGGCATGGCCATGCCCAGCTTACTGGCCATGGAGAACGTGTCCATGTAACCGAGTCCCGATCCGGATCCGGCGTCCGACAGGTCGCCGTACAGCTGGTTTCCGGCGTACGCGTAGCTCTGTAGCTTCTTGGTTAACGCGTCTGTTTGTGTGATTCCAGAGTTCTCCATCCTCGCTTTCTGTTTTGAACAAAACAAAATTAAAACGAATACATTCAAATACATCTATACGTCTATATTTATAGGCGCGAAGTGAGGGGGGGAGGGCTAAGATATTTCAATGAATATTACTAACTTCCTGGGTTTTTTATGTCTTCAAAAGTAAAAGTACATGAGAAATGAAAGTAGTCTATACGAAAGAAAAAGAGAAATGCTTACAGCATGAAAACCTCAATCTGAAGACTTGAGAAAAAAGAATATCGACTTCTGGTCAGGGGAAAAACATCGGAATAAAGGTATGGCGCGCACAGCCAGTGAAATCCGGGGCCGAGTGGCACTCTAGCGCACACCAGCAAGGCCACTTTGAGACGCCGGATTGGCCAGCGTCAGCGGGCTCCTGTGACCGCACTCTATTGACAGACATCAAGCCCAGGAATCCTCAACGAGCCGAGCCACGATGTTAGAAACAACCTCTTCAGGCTACACTATATGTATCGATCGTTAATCGGATTGGGCGCGGGAGGCGGACGGTAGAAGGAAGGCCGTACCTTCTTCGGTATGACCGTGGTCTGTACAAGATTCCCACAGCGCCCGATACTGGGATCTGGAGGGGGAGGGGAGGGGGAGGGAGAGTGTGTTGGGGGGGAGGGAGACGGGTGTGGGGGCGGGAGGCGGACGCTAGAGGGAAGGCCGTACCTTCTTCGGTATGACCGTGGTCTGCACGAGGTTCCGGAAGCGCCCGATGCTGGGGTCGATGTCCTCCGGGTTGATGACTTCCTCCTCCTCGTTGAAGCGCACATGCGAGGCCTTCCGCTTCCGCTTGAGTGGGTTGGCCGGCACGTCCGGGATGTCCCCCATGACGGCGATGCGCCGGTTGTGCGCCGTGTTGAATTCTGTCAGGTTCTGAGCAAAACAACATCACCCAGATCAATCGCTAGACGCTGGGATAAGACTGGTACGCAAACGACACCACGTCACGATTCCCCCCCCCCCCCCCCCCCCCCCACTTTTCATTAGTAGCGCGCCATGAACAGCAAAACCTATATCCGGGATTCCACTGTGCAACCTGTGTGACCGGGTGTGACTAGTGTGACCGTGTGCAACCTGTGTGACCGGGTGTGACCGGGTGCAACTTGTGTGACCGGTTGTGACTAGTGTGACTAGAGTGCGACTAGCTTAACCTGAGTGTGCATGAACAAAACTCTCTCTCTCACACACAGCAACAATTGTCAACATTAACGCATACGTCGTAATAGAGCCGGAGGCAAAGGGAGGTGGATCGGAGGGGGAGGGACGTCCGGAGAAGGGAAAAGGGTATGGATCGGAGTGGGGGGGGGGGGGGAATGAGCGTCTTACATCTAACTCTGTCTCGGTCTCGGGCAGGCCGAAGAGACTCTCGGTGGCGTCCTCTTTGTCGTAGCCCGTGCTCGGCTGCTTGGCCTGCGGCCGCTCGCGGATGACGTACTTCCGCGTGGACGCGCCGAAGTGAATCTCGCTGTCGATGGGCACCTGCTGCGGCTTCTTGATCTCCAAGCGGATCGTGCCGATGAACGTCCCGTGTGCTGCCAAGTCCAAACAAGACGAACGTGAAAACACGCCATGTAACAGCATCATATTCGTTTATCGGCGTATACGTTTATTTATTATTTTTTTCTATTATTATTAATTTGTTTTTATCATAGCTATTCCACTGATTATCTCCACTTCAACTTTTACATGTGTTGTTTGTGCGTTTTATCCTTAGTACCAGGGATGTGCAAATGGTGACTATATGTTGCACTATTCAAAACTGAGTCAAAGTTAGAGAGGGATTGAGGGGGGGGGCGTGATCGTAGAGGGGGTGAGGGGGGGTACTGGTGCGAACGAGTGCGGCGAGCACACGTGAGCACGAGTGGTGGCGGGGGAGGGGAGGAGGGGTGGTTGTGTTGGGGACGGAGGGGGTAACTTACTGCTACCCAGGTCTATGAGGAACGGTCTGTTGAGGTGCCGGTGCCACGCGAGCGCGGCGTGTACACGGGAACACGACTGGTGGGGGGGGGGGGGGGAGGAGGGGTGGTAGTGGTGTTAGGCGGGAGGGGAGGAAGGGTGGCTGTGTTGGGGGGAGGGTACTTACTACTCCCCAGGTCTATGAGGAAGGGTCTGTTGAGATGCCGGTGCCACACGAGCGCAGCGTGTACACGGGAGCACGACTGGTGGTCGATCGAGAAGTCACACAGCTGCTTGTTGCGTCCGAAGAAGTAGCACTTCTTCTCGTCTATCATCAATTTCTGCGTGACAACACCAAACAATGACGTCATATCATCAGTTTCTGCGTGACAACGAAAAACAGCAATGACGTCATATCGCCAGTTTCTGTGTGACAACAGCAAACAGCAATGACGTCATATCGTCAGTTTCTGCGTGGCAACAGCAAACAGCAATGACGTCATATCATCAGTTTCTGCGTGACAACAGCAAACAACGACGTCCTATGAGCTTCGCAAACGGTAGTCGAACCTCGGTTAACGACCGCTGCCACCGGGAACCGAAACAGACAAGTTCGTGACATGGTTAAAATTAATTATGCTTTGCCTGTGACACAACAAAAAAGGGAAAGCGCACGGATAATTCTAGCGTGCGCCATGGCGCCAGGGTGTTCTCGACGGCGCACAGAAATGCTGGTCGTGCGCCGTAATCACACGACTTTCCCAAATGGCGCAGTTTTCAGATTTTTTCATCATGTGCCACAAAATAATTAATACGTCGTGACATACACAATGTTTGCGTATGTTGATTTCAAGCATTGACGCGCCAAGTCGACAGGTGTGACTTGACTGAGAAACAACTGTCTGCGTCACTTACTATGTGGTGCTGTTCCACACTGAAAAATAGTCAACGTTTTCACCAATAAATAGCTTGAATTGAGGCCCACTTATTTCTGAAGGCATAACATATATCCTAACTCAACCATAGTTTGAACTAAGGCCTATTTATTTTGTACGGCGTACCATAACCTACCTGAACCATTTTGACTTCTTTCATGACATCTAAATGCAGTCCTGGTGGCGGCTTGCCGGCCCTGAAACAAAACCAATGTTTCTTTTTTTTCTTGTCTCAATGCTATACAAAGACCCTTTTTTGTTCCTACCAAGCCATGCCAAACTGAAATCGAAATCATGTGCATGGCGAACAATATTCCGGTAAAAAATCAAACCGACAGAAAGTCGTGACGTCATTTTATCTTGCACAGCATTGGGAAAAAATTCTACCCTGTTTTCCCCCTTCAGTTGGTCAATATCGGTTTCTCTTATAACAAATATAAAAAAACTTTAAGTCTTTCTATGTTTTCAAATAACAGCAGACAAACTTGTAAGTGCAATGTGCAAATTGTAAAAACAGAGTGTTTATCGCTTTTTCTTCCTTTTTCTTTTTTTTTGTTTTTTTTTCTGCCCTCTCCATTAGTAGCGCAGTCGAAGCTCTGTGTAAGGAACAACCTGGGAACACTTTTGTTGTGGTTATTTACAAAATATTTTCCAAATGAAGGAAGAGTTACTCAGGAATGGCGGATGACTTTCTTTGCAAATTAGTAAAAAAATCCAGAAAATCACCTCGATGTTTTCCTGAAGTTATTGTTGTCCTCATTTCAATCGTTTTTTTTTTTTAGCTTTTTTCTGCCTTGACCGGAAGACATATGAATGAATTGTGACGTCACAAGTTCACTGGGCTAAGGCAAGTGCCCGAATCCGGTGCAAAGTCGACTGAACCTCGCGAATGGTTTGTAACACCATAATCCCTATACATTTCTTACCGCAGCAATTTTATATATACTTTTTGTTGACCACAACACACCATAACACCATAAAAAATGTTGACAAAGATGTTCTTAAGGAAAACTGCATGCATAAAGATCTAGACATTCTTTCACAATGATGGCCCGGTATGCAGAGGAACGCCGTAAAAAGGGCAGTAACAACACACACATTAGATCGTAAATCGTAAGAAATGGCAGCAAAATCACAACCAGTCACAGTCGAATCACAGGCGGGCATTTTGCATTTTAAAATGTCAGATGAATTCGCAAATGAAATGATAAGCTCATAGAATGGAATCAACCCCAGAGTTCATCTGTGTGAGCTTCTCGCATCGAGTTTCATTACAAACGGCTAATCAAAAACCATGGCCTTGGTTGAATATTATTCAGAAGATGTACAAGACCCAACAAACGGAGGCGTGAAAGGTTATACCATCTTGCATGCTTAATTTCTCAGCAGATCAAAGTAGCACTGATACGATTTCAGCAACTTGACTGATCAATTAGTTCTAGAAGAGTCTTGCCGTCCTATCACGACAGCAAGCCATAGTTCCGATAACAGAACTGGTCAGTGATGTCAGTGTTGTTGATCACGTGCACGAATCCTGCCAATGGCGCTAAAGCACAATAATAAATGATGGCACACACATCTTGTGGTCAAATAACAATTTTATACTATGAAAAATAGGTTTTTTCTTTTGGTTAGAATGTAGAAATCCCCATTATCACCTACAACAACATTGAATATACAATTACAAAACCACTCTTGACTCAAATCTGGTGGTTTCGCTTGAGTCGCATAAAAATGCATCATGATTTTTCTCAGTGTGCTTTTCAAGAAAAGGTCTGTTGATCTGAACATTTTCACAGCGAAAGATTCGTAGCACGGAAAGCGCTGTGGTTGTTTCACTTGGTTGATTTGTGACCCTTTCTGTCCTAGGAAGCTAGAAGGGACCCATGGGACTATTGATCAATAGACTACAAATATATCTTTAAGACTCGAGAATGTGTTGAGTTCGACAAGTGCAGTTCAATGTAAGGACAATTTAATGATTCAATGACAGTATTCGCATAAGTGATTGCTTAATTTGCTGGAATGACACATGAACAATTAATGACAAACGTTCTTGTCAGAAATCAAACAACTAAACCACGGTTGTAATTCTGACAACTGGCACATGCCGTAAATACCAATTTTGTAAATATCGCTTGGCTAAATGATAGTTTTGATGAAACATTAAAAAGTGTATGACCTGCTCACATGAGTCAAAGCTATCCACAATAAGCTATGAAAATAGGGAAAATGTCATATTAGGGATAGATGTTTTCCCTATGTGATGGCACTCTGTGATGGCAATCAGATATATTGGAGCTTTAAAAGAACAGAAACAACGGAAAATGGGGGTCATCGACTCTGGCCCATATCCTTATTTTAGAACGGGTTCATCACACAAATGGCCCTATTACAAATTATCTACTCAAATAATACCTTTGTAATGAGAAAAAGAGGCGTTTTCTTGAAATAAGGACATAGAAACACATACATATTTCTGAAAGCAGTCCCGCTCTTTTGTCAGTATTATTTTCGTGGAATTCCCAGTGGCACTGTGGTGTAAAAAGGTATTATACACAAGACCGAACCGCCGTAGAGGTTGGTGGTGGAAACATATTTTACAAAGTAGTTCCTGTCTTTTATGAGTACTATTTTCGTGGAATCCCAAGTGAGTCTTCGGAATAAAAGGATGTTATACCAAGCAGACCGAAGCGAGGTGGGCTGCTGAAATACAACGCAAGAACTGTGATCTTTTCTATCCTAAGAAGATACAAGGCAAGGAACATTCAAATTGACCAGCACATCGTAATTGGTTATTTTACCAACTCGTCTGTTGCCTGATCAAAATTATTACGACCCATAATAAAAATGTAATAATGAATGGCATGGCTTAAAGTTTGTACATAAACATGGAACAACCGCCGCAAACGCTGTTGTCGTATTAAAAGAACACATTTTCAGTTTTGCCAATTACGATGTGCTGTTCAATTTTATGTTTCTCTCCTTGTACGCTCGTAGAAAAGGCCTTAATTGTAGGGACTAAGTCTGGAGTTACTGGAATCTCCGCTGCTTTACTGAAAACATGTCGCTCCAACTACTCATAACTTCCTTTTTTGCCATACTGACTGCCCTTCAAGTCCCTACTTTTATCACTGCATGAAGCTTAAACTATGAAGCGGCTTGCCAAGAATGGTTTACGCGTAACGAGACTGGGAACGAGTGGACGATAATAGGCTCTCTTTAAGTGAGTATTCATTTCAGCTGTCCATTTCGGCCAAACTTTTTGAAGAATGTTCAAACAATATATAAAGATAGAAACATAAAAGAAAATAGGTCGATACCATGTCGGTACTTCGAAATTGTTTACAAGTTTTGCATCCATCTTTGCAACATACGCTAGGTGGCGTCCTAACTAATCGAAATAGCTGTATGTACCACAACAGTGTACGAGGGGGGAAGAGATAGAATTGGCAAGAGATCGTAATTGGTGCCAGGAAAATGCTAAATTCCAACTCCAATAAATAAGCCAGCTGCAAGTTTCGGAACCAAATCGACTTAACTATACATCACTTTGTGATATTTGACAAAATAAATTTGTTTTGAACCACGGAAGATGTTCTTTTTCATTTCACCAAATTGGATCTACTCCAACCATTCTTTCTCCTCCTCTCGTAGATATGATTTTTATAATTTATAGTGATCTTGACAAGTAAAAATATATACTGGGAAAAGTACAGACTTATTCCAAATTCTAAGTTAGCAGGTTCATAAATTAGGATAACTTCATAAAAATTAAAAAGTTTTTTTTTACGTAGTTTGAATAAAATAGTTTTGCAGTAAGAACTCTAGAACATCTTTTGTAACAGATTTTTTTCAATATGCCGGCTTACCTATACTGGAGGCGGGAAAAGATTTCTAGGACGCCCGCGGCAAAGAGATATAGGTTGCAGGATTATCAATTCAAGGTGAGCACACTGTGTGCAACAACAGTCAGTACAGCGTAGGCTTAAACACGTTGTGTAACGAGTGTAATGATCATTGGCCTCTTTATATGGCGCTATGCCTCCGGAATCTAGCATGTTATTAAATAAACAATAACAATTGTTTATGAAGCGGCTGAAATATGTCTAGCAAACTTTCTACCAGACATAGTTACGGTTTACGAAAAAAGCGCAGACCAAGTTTCAGCGCCACGTGTAAGTAAGCCTGAGTTGAAACAGATGGAATAAGCGAGAGAATCCAGAAGGTTAAACAGTTCGGGTATATGGAAACTACCTTACTCTGATTCAGAGCTCCTGCCACTGCTGCGTAGTTTTTACAGATCACCCACTCTTCATTAACTTAATAAGTGAGCTAATCATAGCTCCACCCCAAATACTCTTACAGTATATTTTCACATAATTGGAACAAGAAGCGTTTGGGTGCATTGTTTGTTATTCATAGACTCTTATTCTTGCTAGGAAACTGGGAGGATCTGTCACCTGCAATATAATTAGCACGACCATGGGAGCTGTGCTTAATGTCGAGGCAACATTTGGTCATAATTACACCATTGTAGTGCGAATAGCATTTGAACCAAAACACGGAAGCAGCGAAATTAAATGAATTAAAAGGAATAGCACAGATAATGTAGTAAATGTTTGAGCTAAAATTACCATACAATAAAATATCTTAATAAACATGATTTTCAAGGGTCCAAACTCCATGAATGATGCACAATACTGAAAGCCTGATATATCGCTCACTTGTATTTCGTTGAACGGAATAATTCGTACTTTCGGATCTTTCCGATGGAGGTGTGGATTCGACTGCAGATTTTTGGGATAAATTATAAATAAATGATTATGACATCAAAATTCTAATTTTCTTCTAGCTTGCACACTTTAATATTTTTAAAGTCATCAGATGTTCTTTTAAAAAATATTTTAAACATTCGCCATTCTCACCACCATTGGGGACGCACCCGAGTGTTTTTAGACAGACCACACAGGGGGTCCTGATTATGGATGAGAGCGAGGCTGATCGGACCAAAGGGGATGCACAATGGGATGGTCTTGACCTAGATGGTAATGAATGTGGGATGGGAAGGATAAGAACTGAGCACCCAATTGGGATGCCTCTTTTGGGGATATCGTGTTATTATTCCTCCAAAGCTACAAAAACAAATACTGATTGATTTGCATGACACGCACATGGGGATTGTCAAAACAAAGGCAGTTGCTCGGTCATATGTGTATTTTCCGAACATAGGTAAAAAGATCGACATGTGCAACACATGTACCAATCTTTACGACAGACCTCCCCGCTTTATTGGGGCCTATAGGTTTGGGGTGTCCGTCCGTCTGTCCGTCATCGCTTTATGCCCCTTTGAATTTGGGGGTGGTTGGGACCTGCTCTGTTTCACAAATACTAACTTGTTCTTTTTACGACCACTCCACCCGATTTATAAGGATTTCCTTTGAAATTTACGTCAAGAATATATCAACAAAGAATGCAGTTCGGACTCAAATGTCATCAAATGTCCTCAAATGTCATCAAAACGCGCCCGACCCACAACAAACTGACCTTCTAATTGATAAACGACCCCGGTGTCGTCTCCCTGCCGTAACATTCCCGGTGGACTGCTTATATCTTTCGAGGACAGGAAGGGTCACAGGTCCCATAATGGAAATGGCCATATATGTGTAAAATTTTCAGGCTGTGGATATTTCAGTGTATTTTAAAATAGTTATTTTTTTTTTGGTTGCAAAGGTATTTATACTTTAAATCGTACACGGAAGCGTTTTTTTTCTCGAGAAAAAGCATCTAAAAAACGAATTCTCTCCATTGTGATTTTCACGTTTAGATATATAAATGAACGAAACGCGTTCACATCGAAATGTTTGGGAGTATCCGACCTAAGCAGTCTGCTGGAACGGGCCCTAAGGCAAGCAAAGAATCACTGGATAGCACTGAAGATCTGGTAAGAGTGATTGATGCAATATCATTAAGCATTGCTATCAATATATTTTATCGATAATGTTACTGTACTGGTTTTAGTGTTGATTATACATTGAATACAGTCGAGAGTATTTGTCCAACCTGGCGTAAAACTGCTGTTGGTTTGTTGTTATTCAGAAAAGGCGTGGAGACAAGTTAAAACATGATATGAAAATACTGTACTATACGTTTTAGACTTTTAGAAGTTGAATACTTCAGATGGATATCTGCAGGAAATTGCCAAGAACTTAAAAAAATATCTCTACTTGACCACAGTTTTTTGTTTTACGCAGAGTTCAAGTAGCGAAACCTTGAACCGAGATCTCATATTCGACCATTCAAATTCGCTGTACCAGACGACACCCTTTGACGTGCATTTCCTTGGCATGATACAAGATGTGAACCTCGGTGGTGCCAACCATCGGGACCCGGATGTGCAGCTCATCGACAAGCTGGAGGAGGGCCAGGTATTTTTAGACTCCAACCGGGGGGGGGGGGGGGGGAGGGAGCGGTCTATAGGATTGCCTTCTGTCCGTGCGTCCATCTCTGTGTCCGTCGGGCCGTCTGTCCGTTATCACTTTTGTCCTGGCCATATCTCCGTAACCGTTGATCGCAGGCATACCATACCTCGGGGAATGAAAGAATATATAATGTAGTAGTGCAATGTCAGGTTAATTTTTGAGTTCATCGACAAATGTCGAAGTATTTCACATGTTTAGTTTTATTTCTTTATCAATTATTTTAAAGGGATGGCTGCAGTGCGTCAGATTCTCTTCGATAATTGCGATTGCAGCACTTACGCGAATGCATTAATTGTGCTAGATCACTGATCAAAGAATTCAACATTAACAAGAGCACGCAAGAAACGCACAAGATAATTGCATTTTTAATGCCAAAGATTTTAATGCAAGAAAAAAAAAAGAAAAGAAAAGAAACAGCAAATACCATTTGCAGGCTTGCCGGAGGTTGTTTTAAAAAAAAGTACGCAAACTGCTAAAAAAAAAAGAACGCTTGATGGCAAAAAAAAGTACAAAAAAAAGAACGCTTTAGAAAAAAAGTACAAAAAAAGTACGCCCAAAAATGTTGAAAATAAAAAATATAAAGATAAAAAGTGTCCTAAAAAAGCCTCAGAAATAGTTTGTATGCGTTTTTCTTGAATAAACAAGAACAGCTGTCAACGGCAATAATAATAGATGTACGTATTTCAAGAGGCGATAAAATCACCAAAACAAGCATGTCCAAGGACATGCCCCAGCCGAGTTACCGAATAAGGAAAGAGAGAAAAACTCTGAAACGAATACTGTTAGGCCAAACAATGAAGTACTTTGTTTCTGAACGTAACTTTTTAGCCCAGCTTACGTTACACGTAAGCTGAGGTATTCCTATCGGTCTGCGGATGGCGTCCGTTAGTTAGTTAGTTAATTCGCTGTAAACTTTGTTTCAAAATGCATCTCCTCCTACAATTTTGATCCGATGTCATTTATTTTTGGTGTGAGGCATCCCTAAGGGGTTGTGCATACGGCTTGTGCTTTTCTAGTCGATCGGGTGATTTTTTAATTTTTGGGGAATTTTTAAAGAAAAAAATTAAAAATGTATCTCCTCCTACATTTTTGACCCGATGTCATTTATTTTTGGCATGAGGCACCCCTAAAGGGTCGTGCATACGGCTTGTGCTTTTTTAGTCGATCAGACAATTTTTGTATTTTTGGAGATTTTTTTAAGCAAAAATTTTGAAAAAAAATGCATCTACTCCTACAATTTTGATTCGATGTCATTTACTTTTGGTGTGAGGCATCCCTAAGGGGTCGTGCATACGGCTTGTGCTTTTTTAGTCGATCGGGTTATTTTTGAATTTTTGTGGATTTTTTAAAGAAATTTTAAAATGTATCTCCTCTTACATTTTTGACCCGATGTCATTTATTTTTGGCATGAGGCACCCCTAAAGGGTCGTGCATACGGCTTGTGCTTTTTTAGTTTGTATTTTTGGGAAATTTTTTAAGCAAAAATTTCGAAAATAATTCAAAATGCATCTACCCCTACAATTTTGATTCGATGTCATTTACTTTTGGTGTGAGGCACCCCTAAAGGGTCGTGCATACGGCTTGTGCTTTTTTAGTCGATCGGGTGATTTTTGAATTTTTGGAGATTTTTTAAAGAAATTTTAAAGTGTATCTCCTCTTACATTTTTGACCCGATGTCATTAATTTTTGGTATGGCACCCCTAAAGGGTCGTGCATACGGCTTGTGCTTTTTTAGTTTGTATTTTTTGGGGAATTTTTTAAGCAAAAATTTCGAAAATAATTCAAAATGCATCTACCCCTACAATTTTGATTCGATGTCATTTATTTTTGGTGTAAGTGCATACGGCTTGTGCATTTAGTCGATCGGGCAATTTTTGTATTTTTAGGGAGTTTTTGAAGAAAAAAACTTCAAAATGCATTTTCTCCTGCAGTTTTGATCAAACATCATTTATTTTGGGGCTGAGGCATGCTTAGGGTGTCGTGAATATGGCCTGTCTTTTTCAGTCGATCAGAGAATTTTTGAACAAAAAAATTCAAAATGCATTTCCTCCTACAGTTTTTATCAGATTTCATTTATTTTTATATATTAGCCGTCTCTAGGGGGTCATGCATGCGGCTTTTGCTTTTTGAGTGAATTGGAAAACTTTTGAATTTTTTTCGGAATTTTTGAAGAAAAAAATTAAATGAATCTCCTCCTACAGCGCATAAACGCAAGTTAAATGAACTTGCGCAGTAGTTGGATTTAACAACCGCACATCGACGCAAGTTAAATAAACATTCGCAGTAGTTCAAATTAAGTATTGCGCATCGATGCAAGTTAAATAAACATGCGCATTGGTCCGAAATGTGAACCGCGCATCGACGGAAGATAAATAAAGATGCGAACTGGTCCAAAATAAGCACCGCGCATCAACTAAAGTTCAATAAACATGCCCACTGGTCCGAAAAAAGAACTACGCGTCGACGTAAGTTGAATAGACATGCGCAGTGGTCCGAAATGCGAACCGCGCATCAACGCAAGTTAAATAAATATGCGCACTTGTCCGAAAAAAGAACCGCGCATCGACGCAACCCAAACAAACATGCGCACTGGTCTGAAATGAGAACCACGCATCAACACAAGTTAAATAAACATGGGCAATGGCCTGAATGGGAACCGCGCATCGACGGAAGTTAAATAGACATGCGCAATTGTCCGAAAAAAGAACCACGCATCGACGCAAGTTGAATAGACATGCGCAGTGGTCTGAAATGAGAACCGCGCATCAACGCAAGTTAAACAAACATGCGCAGTGGTCCGAAGAAAGAACCATGAATCCACGCAAGTTGAATAGACATAAGAGTCGGGCATCGACGGGACTTAAATAAACATGCGTTCTGGTCCGAAATGCAAATCGCGCGTCAACGCAAGTTTAATGAACCTGCTCACTGGTCCGAAATGCGTACCGGATATCAACGCAAATTAAATAAACATGCACACTGGTCCGAATTGCGAACCGCACATCAGCGCAAGTTAAATAAACATTTGCACCGGTCCAAAATCAACGCAAGTAAAATAAACATGTGCATTGGTATGGAATAAGAACCGCACATCAACACAAGTTAAATAAACATGCGCAATGATCCGAAATAAGAACCGCACATCAACACAAGGTAAATAAACATGCGCACTGATCCGAAATAAGAACCGCCCATCAACACAATGTAAATAAATATGCGCATTGATTCGAAATAAGAACCGCACATCAACACAAGGTAAATAAACATGCGCACTGATCCCAAATAAGAACCGCACATCCACACAAGGTAAAAAAACATGGGCGCTCGTCCGAAATGCGAACCGCACATCAACGCAAGTTAAATAAACATGTGTACTGCTCCAAAATGAGAGCCGCGCATCTACGCAAAATTAAATAAACACGCGCACTTGTCTGAATAAGAACCGCGCATCAAGGCAAGTTACATAAATATGCGCACTCTTCCGCAATGCGAGCGTTGTTTGAAGGTGTCTGTGGCAGACTATCCAGTCTACCAATGATACAAAAAAATCTGTTTCCCATTTTTCTGGGAAAGAAATCCTTGTATGCATTTATCGGTCTATGTTCTGGTCCGGTGCTAAATTAATTATTGAGCTAGCTCTTTGCCGTCTCATCTTTGAAGCCCAATTTTTCAGGAAAATTCCCTTGCTCATGCATGCTGGAATTGGTCTTATTGCTTTTCGTAAGCTGGGACTTTGTCCTTGGACAAACTTGTTCCTAATTTTAATACACAAAAACGTGTTTCCCCGGGTGGAAGCTGCCCGAAAAGGGATGTTGGAGAGGTTGGGTTTTGAAGATTCATGTATTTACCGACATTTACACAATTTTAGAAAAAAATTATTAAAATTCCCCATTCCGGCATTTTTTTGGTCATTTGCGAAAAAAGCAAAGACCAGGTGGAGAAGTACCTAAGAAACTTCTGATTAAAATTTTATAACTATTTGAAAAAGACTGAGAGAAATGAATAGTTTGACAATTGAAGGGTTCCGTGCACAAACCTGTTATGTAGGGTTAACAGCACTCGAGAAAATCGCTCTTAAAGTTCGGAAAACTGCAAAATCTGAATTTTAAGTCTGTGATTGTTATTGTCTGACCGATTTTAATAAATGAGGTATCTCCAGATTTGTCACTGCTTGAAAAACACGATAAGCTATAAAAATGCAATTTTTATGTGTAAATGTGCCAGAAAACTAAGAAAAACTAAAAAAATCAACATGGTATTACGGCATAGCATTCACAATGAAAATGTCTTTCAGGGTGCACAATCCTGTTATTCCGACTTAACATGTAAACAAATGTCCAGATAACATGTAAAACGTGTGTTTTAGTTAGGGTGCAAAAACATGCATATTTGTATGCATGACCGAAAGTAAGCTGTTTTACATGAGTCGCCCCACAAATGATAGAAAATAATGATTTTCAGTTACTGGAAAACACATTAGACACGTATTTGTTGGTTTTAGACATTTAAAAGGCATATTTTGAGAAAATAGTCAAAAATAAAAATTGAGAAAATAATCACAAAATAATACCCCCACCTAATCCCCATCGCAACCAAACAAGTTTAAGTAAATTTTTAGACCCGAACCGGACGAACCCGGGACAGGGGGTCTATAGGATTGCCCTCTGTCCGTCTGTCTATCCGGCTGCCCGTCCGTGTGTCACAGTTTGGATGCTGTTTTGTTTCCACGCAAGTTCTCCGAAACTATTTACCCTAGGCATATGCAACCTTGCACAGTGAATATATATATATATATACACACACATATATATATATATATATATATATATATATATATATATATATATATATATATATATATATTGAAGTTGTACAACGTCGTGTTATTTTTCAAATCGGCCAAAAATGGCGACTTGTCAAAAACTGTGATTTCTTGAGATAACTGCAATATAAGACTTGGGTGCTTTCCACGCAAGATCTCCAAAACTATTAATCCTAGGCATATGCTACCTTGCACAGTAAAAATATATATATCGAAGTTGTGCAACACCATGTTATCGGTATCAAATCAAATATCAAATCGGTAAAAAATTGCCAAAATGGCGACTTGTTGTGTCCTGTTATATATGTTTCTGAGTTTTAATGCGTACAGCTCCCCCCTCCCATCACTGACCAGAATCAAGGACCGACAAACAGTTAATTCTTATAGTTAATTCTAATACAGTGGAATCCTTTAAGCCGACATTATGGAAAGGATCAATTTACGTCGAGAGGCCTACCTAGAGAACATTCGTGTAAAATTTGAGAGGAATCCAATCAAAACTGAAGGAGAAAAAGCATTTTAAGTAAAAGTTTACACACGTACATACGTACATACAGACGACGGATACCCCTCTATTGATAGGATAAGAACAGCCCGACATAGTCGGCTGGTCTCGAAAGTAATAGCCAGGTAGGCAGTAACGCCTGGTACCTTCACGTAAAATTTCAAGACAGATTGCCTTCCTGGAAATGCTTAAGACGCTACGAAAAAAAGGTTTTTCACCAATATTTTCGACAATTTTTGGCGAATCGCCAAAAAAGTTACAGCCAGGTAGGTAGTAACTCTTGCTACCTTCACTTTAAATTCAAACACGGGAAGACTATTTTTCAGCAGTTAGTTAAGATTTTACTGAAAATTTTCGCCAGCTGGCCAATCACCAAGATTAAGATTTTACTGGAAAATTTAGCCCGTTGGTCAATCACCAAAAAAAGTAATAGCTAGGTAGTAGTAAAGCCTGCTAACTTCACTTAAAATTTCAAAACAGTAAGACTAATTTCCCACAAGGAAAAGATCTGGTTTTTCGCTAATATATATTTTCGCCAATTTTTGGCGAATTGCCAAGAAAGCAATAGCCAGGTGGAAACTTATATGCGCCCTACCTTCCAGCAAAATTTCAAGACATTAAGGCTAAAATCCTGGGAGAATATACGATTTTTCAACTTAAAAGCGTTTATTCGCACATACTTTCAACAACTGTTATATTCCTGCTTCTGAAAAAAACGCTGGGGCTAAAAAAAAAGAACAATAAAGTACGCTTGTGAAAAAAAGGTACGTTTTGAGGCAAAAAAAAGAACGGTGCGAAAATAAAGACTAAATCTTTAAAAAAAGTACGATCCGGCAAGCCTGCATTTGTGGTGATCGATCTCACCAGAAACGGTTTTGGAACCTTTCTTAAACCCAATCTGCCTTTTTTTCTATTTAGAGAAAGTTGAACGTATGATGTGACGTGTGTTGTAGCTCGAAGGCAAAATCAGCCTCGTACCGAAAGATGAGAATTTCGTGTCAGTAACCGTTTCCAAATACGGCATCAAAGTGACAGACATCAAGAAAACGGTACGTTATTTGCTCGATAAAAAAAATGCCTAAAAAGTGGTTTCCATCATCTGTTGTCATTATGGTATTTTTTATGGTTGAAGCCTCTGCGATGTGATTGGCCAATGCGTTTGTAAGTACAGTAAAAGCTGCGTTAGTGAACGCTTCTTTTCAGTGAACAACATCTGATTAGTGAACACCATTTACTTCTGATTTCTTAATTTCAAAAGTGTTCATGATTGTGATTGGCTACGAGGGTTTGAGGACCCCGATATTTATGACTGGCTTTGAAGAAGTGATCGAGTTTGATTGGCTAAGAGAATCCCTGATAGTAGTTGCCTAAAGCGTACATGATTGTGATTGGCTACAGCGTTCGTGATTGCGATTGGCTGCCGCTTGTTACAGGAAGTACTGCAGCGCCACCCGCTACACACGGTGGCCCAGGTGCTGAGCTATGCTGATAGCTTCTACAAAAACAATGTCGCCTTCAAGATCGGCCAGGTCGGCAGGACCGTGTTCGATTGCTACGTCTTCCAGTGTCACCACGAGGTGAGGTTATTGACAGGTTCAGAATCCCCTTAATGTTGCTCCTCATTCCCCACCCCTCCCAAACACACACACACACACACATGCGTTATCTTCAACCTTGGATTTACTGAAAAAAAAAATAATGGAAAAATCCGCAGATTATGGGTAAAAAAGGTGACAGGCAATTTTGGAACTGGGTTAATTCGTAACTGCGTAGCAAAGATCTAATTTAATAAAAGCTTTTTCTTGGTATGTCTTCTTTAAGCAAATGATCTTGTTTTGTTATCCTTGCAAAATTCGAGAGATTGTAGAATTAGATCTACCAGGTTTTTTTTTGGGTCATAGGAGAAAAATGAGAGAAAACTTGTGAGTTTTTGAATGACTGAGGGTCCGAGACCTGTTGTCGGATTGCGTCCATCAACAAGGTCACGGATAGTCACAATGTCCCGGAGTCTGTAACATAGGTAGCAGTACCTCCGAAGTCTGTAACATGGGTAGCAGTACCTCCGGAATCTGTATCATGGGCAGCAGAACCTCCGGAGTCTGTAACATGGGTATCAGTACCTCTGGAATCTGTAACATGGGTAGCAGTACCTCTGGAATCTGTAACATGGGCAGCAGTACCTCCGCAGTAGATCACTGATGTGTGTCAACTATTGTTAGCGTGAATAATTTGTTCAAAGATTGCGTGGTTCAAGCCTGGCAAATCCGTGTAATTGTAGCGATATATTTCAGGTTAGTTTATGAATTAACCTAAAATTTTAGACAATATACGTAGTTGTCAGGCATTTCAGGCAATACACGAATTAACCCAACTTTAACATTGTCTGCGACATACAAAATTCACTGTTGTCATGGCAATCGTAAGTCGTCAAATTTAGTATTCAGCGGAGTATATTTCTGGGTTTTGTGCATTTTCTTTACTCAATGCAACTTCTTAATCCTGTGTTATTCAGAGCCAAGCGCACGATATTTGTAATGCCGTGAAGGGAGTATTCGATTCCATATCAAGTCGGTAGAGGGAGCTAGTCACGTGGCGGCTGCGTGGAGAGTGCGGTGCGTGGAGAGTGCGGTGCGTGGAGAGTACGCTGCGTGGAGAGTGCGGTGCGTGGAGAGGACGCTGCGTGGAGAGTAGTAATGGGTACTGCAGCGTTGAGAATATGGTGGAAACACAGAGTGTGGATACCCCCAGCAAATTGTGATATACCAGTAAAAACAGGAGGGTAGAGAGAGAACAAACCCCGTGGACACCCCCGCAAATTTTGATGTACATGCAAAGAAAAAAAAAGAAAAGAAAAAGCACTTACAACTCTTTTTGATTGCGTAAACGGGTTGACGGGTAAATATACGCGCGGTGCTTTTGTAGACAATGCTTTTGTTGCAGCTGTGATAGTAGCACAGGACAACTTTTATTTTCTTTTTTTCTTTTTTTTTTTTTTCATTTATTTACATTTTTTTTCGGGGGGGGGGGTTTGGGGTCTGTCACATAAAGCTAAATGGAGAATACTTTTCATTGTAATTTAAAATAATTTAATATGTTAGTAACTTGAAATTGGTTTGAAAATGATGAACGACAGACGTAATTCGTGATCTATCCTTATTATAAGACGCAACTGAAAAAAACTTGCTCAAGTCGAAGAATCATATATCTCCTCCTCGGTGAGGCATATGTTGTTTTTGGTCTGTTCGTTCGTATGTCCGTCCGTCAGCAGCGATTTCTCAGTAACGAATCAGCCGATTACAACCAAATTTTACACACGTGTAATGACCTACAGATAAAGCCATGTATTTATTTTTCATATCCGAGTATTTTTCGATTTTCGGCGCATTTTTTTTTATTTTTGACTTCAGCAACGATTTCTCAATAACGAGCAGGGCGACCTAAAACAAATTTTACACACGGGTTGCCTATGACATACATATGATGCCTATATATTTTTTTTTATATCCGGCCGTTTTTCGACTTCTGGCGATTTTTTTTAGATTTGTTACATGATGTAGAATTATTGTTTCAAGCAGGAAGCGTGTCCCTTTAACAGACTGTGGCGCTGGGGGAGACATATCCGTTTTTGAGCTTTAGCAAAAACTTTCTAGTTTCACTTGTCTAAGTATTTCTAAAGATGGACCTTTTGTGCTTGGATCTTCTGGGTTTGGTTGCTTGCAGATTTGGCAGTAATGTTCCACAGCTGGAAAATTATCATATTTACTGTAATTTTGCAAACTGAAAATATATAGATTTATTCTTTTTGTTGGTGCTAACGATCATATTTGTGCGTACTGTCATATTTGTTGTTTCATAAAATAATGAAGTAAATCTATGGTAATTGTAGCTGTTTTGTTTCTGGACCAGCCGACGTCGTCGGGCTGGTCTTATCACATCAGTGGAGAGGTACCAGTCGTCTGTATGTACGTGTGTAAACTTTTACTTAAAATGCTTCCTCTCCAGTTTTGATCAGATTCCATTAAATTTGTTGCAACCAGTTTTGCATAAAATTGGCTAGAGGGTATTTATTATTTACTGGTTGCCAATAATCAAAATGCTTCTCCAACAGTTTTGATCGGATTCCTTTCCAATTTTGTCTGAATGTTTGTTACGTGGTTCTCGAAAAATTACGCCAAATGGCGATTCTCCAAATATTGGCCAATTGGCGATATTGTAAATAAATCTAATCAAACTGCAGCGGTGCTTGCTGCAGTTTGATTAGATTTATTCGAAATTTTAGAGTGTTGTTCTTCATGTCATGTTTTCTTTAAAAAAATCGCTTCATGCCGCCGTTAAAAAGGTTTAGGATAAAAATTAGGATGAAGTTTTTCCTAAACAGTTCTGCAAGAAATTTTACTCCGATTGCTTTCATTTATTGGGCGTAGTCCAACGTCTGAGCTCTTTAAAAATTTAATTTAATATGAAAATTAGTATCCTGTTTTTAAAATAAGGCTACCACTTTTTGGCGACAAGACTATTGATATTGGATTCACTAAATCTCGACTGGTCACAATGTCCCTGGACATTGTTTTTTGTATTTCTGTCAGTTCTAAGCACACTCAAAGCTGTCGCTTTTATTTGATGAATGAGAAATTGCAGTTAAAAATGGAGGGGGGGGGGGGCGTTAAGGCAGAACAAAAGCTCATCAATAAAGGATCGATTTGTTTTTATTTGGTAATTTTCATACCAATATTCAACATTATGCCGAAATTAAACCCCTAAAAACTCCGTTAATTACAAAAGCAGTTAAACATTCTCGTACACAAACACGTCCGTCATTCTAAACATCCGTGTGCACAAACACGTCACTCATTCCAAACATCCGTGTGCACAAACACGTCGCTCATTCCAAACATCCGTGTGCGCAAACACGTCACCTATTCCATGCATCTGTGTGCACAAACATGTCACCCATTCCAAACATCCGTGTGCACAAACACGTCACCTATTCCAAACATCCGTGTGCACAAACACGTCACCTATTTCAAACATCCGTGTGCACAAACACTTCACTGATTCCAAACATCCGTGTACACAAACACGTCACTCATTCCAAACATCCGTGTGCACAAACACGTCACTCATTCCAAACATCCGTGTGCACAAACACGTCACTCATTCCAAACATCCGAGTGCACAAACACGTCACTCATTCCAAACATCCGTGTGCACAAACACGTCACTCATTCCAAACATCCGTGTGCACAAACACGTCACTCATTCCAAACATCCGTGTGCACAAACACGTCACTCATGCCAAACATCCGTGTGCACAAACACGTCACTCATTCCAAACATCGGTGTGCACAAACACGTCACTCATTCCAAACATCCGTGTGCACAAACACGTCACCCATTCCAAACACCCGTGTGCACAATAACGTCACTCATTCCAAACATCCGTGTGCACAAACACGTCACCTATTCCAAACATCCGTGTGCACAAACACGTCACTCATTCCAAACGTCCGTGTGCACAAACACGTCACTCATTCCAAACATCCGTGTGCACAAACACGTCACTCATTCCAAACATCCGTGTGCACAAACACGTCACTCATTCAAAACATCCGTGTGCACAAACACGTCACCTATTCCAAACATCCGTGTGCACAAACACGTCACGTATTCCAAACATCCGTGTGCACAAACACGTCACTCATTCCAAACATCCGTGTGCACAAACACGTCACTCATTCCAAACATCCGTGTGCACAAACACGTCACTCATTCCAAACATCCGTGTGCACAAACACGTCACCTATTCCAAACATCCGTGTGCACAAACACGTCACCTATTCCAAACATCCGTGTGCACAAACACGTCACCTATTCCAAACATCCGTGTGCACAAACACGTCACCTATTCCAAACATCCGTGTGCACAAATACGTCACCTATTCCAAACATCCGTGTGCACAAACACGTCACGTATTCCATACATACGAGTGAAAAAACAAGACACCGATTCTGAGAGATATCTAATGTATTTTCGTGCTCAAATGCAGGAACCACCCCCCGCCCCCCCCCCCCCAACCTTCCTTCTTGACCGCGACAATGGAGTCAAATGTTTTATCATAGCTACTTATGTTAAATAACAACCCCCCCGGCCCCGCCCGCACCAACCACCAATTATATGTCTCCCCCTAAGGGAGACATATATAGCATTTGGTGCGTCCGTCCGTCTGTCCGCAGTGAGTTCTTATAAATTAATGAGTCGATTTTTCTCAAAACACACATACATATTGGGGTACATGTCTAGATGATGCGCGTGGTATTTTTTTTTCGTTTCCTCAAAAATTCTATTTTTGGCAAATTTTTGAACATAGGGGGGGGGGGGGGGTCGTGCATTTTTTTCACTTTGGCAGGCTATATCTCCAAAACGGTTTGTTGGATTACGCTGAAACGTGGCAAGAAGAACACACATATAGTGCAAATGTTTACTGTGAAGTTTTACTTCATTTCCGCTGAAAATGTATTTTTGGCGAATTTTTAAATTTTTGATTTTGAACTTTTTTTGGCCATATTGTTGCGATATCTCCGAAACGGTTTGTTGGATTAGGCTGAAACTTGGCAAGAAGAACTCACAAAACGTGTAAATGTTTACTGCGAAGTTTTTCTTCATTTCCGTTGAAAATGTATTTTTGGCGAATTTTTCAATTTTTGATTTTTAACTTTTTTGACCATATTGTTGCAATATCTCCGAAACAGTTTGTTGGATTAGGCTGAAACGTGGCAAGAATAACCCGCATATAGTGCAAATGTTTACTGCGAAGTTTCTTTTCATTTCCGTTGAAAATGTATATTTGGCGATTTTTTTTAATTTTTGATTTTAAACTTTTTTGGCCGTAATTGTTGCGATGTCTCCGAAACAGTTTGTTGGATTAGGCTGAAACATGGCAAGAAGAACCCATATGTAGTGGAAATGTTTACTGCGAAGTTTTTCCACGTGACTGATTGGGGGTGGGGGAGACATATCCGTTTTTGTTTCAACAAAAACACTGGCCAATCTAGTTTACTTGCTCCTTTTATTTTAATACAATAATACTACACCTCTTCTCTGTTGTTGTTATTATTATGCAATTGCCTACAGCTTCTGTCACAAGCTTCCCGGACCAGGAACAGAATTCCCTTGCTCCCATCCTCACACGTGACCTGGCAGATAATCCCTCAAGATGTTGGCCTTGCCGCAAAAAAAAAAAAAAAAAAATCGAACAATGTGTTCAGGAATAGTATTCCACTGGAGCCTCGTATCGACCAATCTGGAGAATTTCTTTGTTCGTTTTCCTATTTTTTTGCTTTTTTTGTGATGAGAGTTTTGTTAATTTACCATCACCTATGACAGCAAACTCTGAAGCTTGGATCAGACCACAGTTTTACTACAATTCGCCACACTTGTAAATGTAAGCACAATCTCAGTCACGCGGGAAAAAAAAATCTATTCTTGCCCGCAATAGCAGCAAGGTGTAGATGAACAACCAATCAAATACCCGTAAAGCAAGCACGCTCCGCCCTCGCATAATGTACAGTCAAATCTGATTGATGTCAAAATAAATTAAGGCACGTAACAAATAGTCAAGATAATCCATGTGTATGGTAAATCTTTTTAACAAGAAGATGCGCGGGCAGCACACAAGTGTTGATGTGCATAAAGTGAAACTATTTGAAAAATGAAACCGCACTAAGTGAAACCTCATATAAAGTGAAACCGTTCACGAAGTGAAACCCTATATGAAGTCACCGTTCATAACATGAAACCGCACATAAGTGAAACCGTTTGTAAAGTGAAACCGCATATAAAGTTTAACCGTTGGTAAAGTGTAACTACACATAAAGTGAAACCACATTTACAGTGAAACCGCATACAAAATGAAACCGTTCATAAAAAGAAACCACACTAAGTGACACCGTATATATTGTGTTGACAATATCTTGTATAGCTTATCACTAAAAACACTGTAGCTGCTGACAATATTTTGTATCTTTGTGATGCAATACGTGACCTAATTAACTGGTCACGGCCACGGAACAAAATGGTACAGAAAAACTACATAGAATAATCTCAGCAATTTCAAGCACATCCCCCTACCCCCCCCCCCCCTCCCCCTTCCCCTCCTCACCATGCAGTTTGCGGACCAATTTTGGCCATATACCTAAATGCTTCTCCGTTCCTAAACTAAAATGGCACCAAGCCACACGTTCGTAGATAATAAGCACCTTCGGTATAAATACAACATAATGCACAGGCAAAGGCCCTGCCACTGTACAGGGCCAGCGCTCATGTGTTTACATTTATAAATACAATATATTATATATATATATATATATATATATATATATATATATATATATATATATATATATCGGATATGCCAATACCAAAACTCCTGACTGGTTAAATGTATTATCACAACCTATTATATTATATAACATAAAAGCACAACCTGTTCACTGTTTCTGACCCCGAGATAAAAACCGCCAGCTCTCGGATTACTTTACAATCTATTCTTGTTGTTGAAACTGTGATTTATTTCTCGCCTGAGGATGGTATACAACCTTTTACC
This sequence comes from Protula sp. h YS-2021, assembly GCA_949752745.1. Taxonomy (NCBI): domain Eukaryota; kingdom Metazoa; phylum Annelida; class Polychaeta; order Sabellida; family Serpulidae; genus Protula; species Protula sp. h YS-2021. The sequence goes on along the minus strand of OX457026.1, from coordinate 6,031,380 downwards.
TCCCCTCCCCACCCGTCCGCCCCCACCCGTCCGGACCCAACCGACCCTTCCAGCCTTCTCATCCTGACGCCCTGATTCCACACCAGAAAGCTTTTCGGAATAACAGCACTAAAGGTAGTTCAGAACGAAACACACCGTTTCTTTGATATACATTTGAAGTTCAAGGACTTGCTCAGTTTTATTTCAGATTTTCCAGAATTTGTGGGAACCCTGTATTATTTTTTTTATTATTATTATTATTATTATTATTATTATTATTATTATTATTATTATTATTATTATCACTTTTCCTTTGTTGGAGAAGATTATGACAATTCCTCGCTGTGACGCGAAACAAACACCAGAAGAGGTCCAGACGAAATGTCACGCCCATGTCACGTGTAATGTCACACCTGTGTCACGTGAAATGTCACGCCTGCGTCACGTGCAATGTCACGCCTGCGTCACGTGAAATATCACGCCTGCGTCACGTGCAATGTCATGCCTGCGTCACGTGAAATGTCACGCTTGCGTCACGTGCAATGTCATGCCTGCATCACGTGCAATGTTACGCCCGTGTCGCGTGAAATGTCACGCCCATCTCACGTGAAATGTCACGCCTGCGTCACGTGAAATGTCACACCTGTGTCACGTGAAATGTCACGCCTGCGTCACGTGGAATGTCATGCCTGTGTCACGTGAAATGTCACGCTTGCGTCACGTGCAATGTCATGCCTGCATCACGTGCAATGTTACGCCCGTATTGCGTGAAATGTCACGCCCATCTCACGTGAAATGTCACGCCTGCGTCACGTAAAATGTCACGCCTGCGTCACGTGAAATGTCACACCTGTGTCACGTGAAATGTCACCTGTGTCACGTGAAATGTCACGCCCATGTTACGTGAAATGTCACGCCTGCGTCACGTAAAATGTCACGCCTGCGTCACGTGAAATGTCACACCTGTGTCACGTGAAATGTCACACCTGTGTCACGTGAAATGTCACGCCTGCGTCACGTGCAATGTCATGCCTGCATCACGTGTAATGTCACGCTTGCCTCACGTGAAATGTAACACCTGCGTCACGTGAAATGCCACGCCTGCGTCACGTGTACTGTCACGCCTGCGTCACGTGAAATGCCACGCCTGTATCACGTGATATATCACACCTGTGTCACGTGAAATATCAGACCTGTGTCACGTGAAATGTCACGCCTGCGTCACGTGAAATGTCACATCCGCGTCATATGAAATGTCACTTGAAATGTCACGCCTGCGTCACGTGCAATATCACGCCTGCGTCACGTGAAATGTCACGCCCGCGTCACGTGAAACGTCAGGTGCGTGGCACGCTTTTGTCACGTGCTCCCGGACAGGAAGGGTGTGCCGTCGAGGCTGACGCTAGCGCCCAGGTTGTCGATGCTGGTCGAGTAGCTGCTGAGTATTTTGTCGTAGTCGTCCGGCTGCCCGGTACCCGTTCCCGTGGCCGCCGCGTGACCAGCATAGGCAGGCGACGGCGCGCTCAGAGTGCCCCTAAAACTACACAACATGCACCATGGTAATTCCACGTCTCTGCCACGTGAAATGTCACGCCTGCGTCACGTGAAATATCACGCCTGCGTCACGTGAAATGTCACGCCTGTGTCACGTGAAATGCCACTCAGACTGCCCCTAAAACTACACAACCTTTAAGGTTTCTGCGTGCAGAAACACGTGCTAGTTTTTGTCTAAATTCTAATCTAAAACTCTCACTGTTGGATTTAAAAGTTATCAAATGGACCTGGTTTGGTAGATCTGTGTCTCGGCAACAAGACAGCGTGAACCTTTTGGATGATCGGAAATTTTTTAGCTTATTTATTATTTATCTATTATAATTATTATTATTTTTTTGCTGCTGCAAATCTTATTTCGCAGATGTTACGTTTAAGTTTCTTCACTGTCAATTTTTACCGAGCTCTTATGTCAGCTCTAAAAAAAAACAAAAAAAAACAAAAAAAAAAAAACAAACAAAAATACAACAAAAAAAAAAAAATGCGTAACTTGCTGACCTTGACCTAACCACACGTACAATTTGACAGTGTAATCGCCACTACCTTGCCGGCCTTGACCCGAAGCCATTGGACAGCGTGCCGTTGCCGGAAGTGGACGCCATGACAGATCCATGTAATCCTAACTTCTCCAGAAACGACTCGAAATACGGCAAGTCCTTCTCCGGAATAAACGGCCTCATTCCTGAATGCATTTTTTAAATGCAATTAACACCCTTTTAATATCTCGCAATCCTTTTTTTTAATTATTTAATTACTTATAATTTAGAGTTAGCTTACTCCATAGCGAGAACCACACTATTTATAAACATCTGAACTTCGAGATAAACTCCATTCTAAAATCATATCGATCTAAGATTTATAACACAATGTGTAAATATAACTTCACTGCACACAAACTTCACATAATGGACCGACGAACAACAGCTAATTTACACTCAAAAGAAATACATTTTACATAAACATAGCCAGTATACACCTTTTTTTTCATTTCTGTTTTTTTTTTTTAATTCAGGTGAGGCAAAAATTTATACTGAGGCTGACAAAACATATGACTGATATTTTTTCCTTTGTATTATATGATCCGCAGAAAATGCATATTTGTTTCTCACATCTCCGGAACTACGGTCCACTTACCAACAATGAGGTGCTTCCTATCCGGGCCGTAAAGCTCTAAGACTTGATCACAAAATTCCTTGAAAGGTAGGTTTGTATGCCAGGCTTTGACGAGCAAAGCGAACTGCCGGAGCTCACCGATGTTGAGCCTGCTGTACAGCTGCAACAACGGAACAAATCCTGCTCAAATTTATGTACGGACGTTTTATCTTAACAACAGAATATTTAATGAACATGAAACAACCGAAAGGTCAATTTGTGGTATTAAACTGATTTAAAAACAACTAACCTAGAATTATAAGGAAAGAATCAAAAGACCAACACGAACCAATCAAAAAATCATAAACATTATTCCTATTTGCATATTTTCTGGCAACAGCTGTCCGCTGCCCGGTGACAACTCGTTATCACTGTCACATGCACACGACACTCTCCGCACAGACTCACCCGTCTCGTGTAATCCTGCAACAGCTGCTCATTGGCCGGCGACAACCCGTTATCACTGTCACACACACACGACACTCTCCACACAGGACTCACCCGACTCGTGTAATCCTGCAACAGCTGCTCATTGGCCGGCGACAACCCGTTATCACTGACACATACACACGACACTCTCCACACAGACTCACCCGTTTCGTGTAATCCTGCAACAGCTGCTCATTGGCCGGCGACAACCCGTTATCACTGTCACGTACACACGACACTCTCCGCACAGACTCACCCGTCTCGTGTAATCCTGCAACAGCTGCTCATTGGCCGGCGACAACCCGTTATCACTGTCACGTACACACGACACTCTCCGCACAGACTCACCCGTCTCGTGTAATCCTGCAACAGCTGCTCATTGGCCGGCGACAACCCGTTATCACTGTCACATACACACGACACTCTCCACACAGACTCATCCATCTCGTGTAATCCTGCAACAGCTGCTCATTGGCCGGCGACAACCCGTTATCACTGTCACGTACACACGACACTCTCCGCACAGCACTCACCCGTCTCGTGTAATCCTGCAACAGCTGCTCATTGGCCGGCGACAACCCGTTGTCGCTGTCACTCTGCGCGTTGCTGCTCCTGCGCGGCAACGAGCGCGTCGTAGCAGACGACAGTGTACTCGGGTTGTTCACCAAGTCAGTCGACGACTGCGACAAGCTGATCAATAAAGAACAAAAACAATTTCTTCTTATGTTTTTTTTTCATTACTTTGATCCAGAAAGACAGGTTTTTTTCTCTTAAACGCAAAACTCAAGTGTTTTAAATTGGACTGGACTTTTTTCTACACCCGACCATCTTCCATATTTGTTTTCCTTTTATTCAGAATTACTGAGGCCTGAACTGCAACACTTGATTTAATTGCGATTTTATCTTTATTTATATCCATGATCTTAGTGAAGGGGGTATCCGAAATATCATATTTTTGCTTTGTTTTGTTTGTTTGTTTTTTTTTTTTTTTTGGTATTTGTTTTGTTTTTACAATATTTATAACTAAACAAACCTTGACCTTGAACCGAGTTTTTAGACAATTAAGTTGAGTTTCTACTACAATATGTGTTACAGTGCTTGACTTAAAACGGTTCACGATGAAAAATTAAAATTGAGCACTCACTGTAAAACATACGTTTTTGACAAACCCCGCAGCATTAAACAGAAGAATTATCTGATACATTGGAACATGAAATGGCCCCTAAACCTATTTAATATGCGACTTGAGTATATCTGGGAGAAATAAACAAAAAAAAAAACAAAAAAAAAAGCAAAAAACAAAAAAAAAAAAAAAACATCAAATTTTCTCGAGTGTACTTACAATCCTAAGTTTTTACTTTCGTACGCTGAATCTTGCTTCGACGTCGATTTACTATTTGAATTTTCTGAAAAAAATAATAACTCAGTCACGCACTTCCACAATTATTATCCAAACTGACTGACAACAACGAGACTGAAGACAAAAAGCCACAGACCAGAGGCGAACACATGGACTTGGTAATTTACATATGATTGATTTGACATGTCATAACATAACCAGTGGTGGATACAGCTTTCGAACAGGGGGGGGGGGGGGGGGGGGTGGCGTTCAACTTGGGCCAGCGTGGAGGTAGGCCATGCGCGCGCTCCTAAGCCAGCTGGGGGTCTTTTTTTTGGGGGGGGGGATTTACGGGGGGGGGAGGTTGCAACCCCTGAACCCTCCCCCTCCCCCAGATCCGCCACGGAATAACTATGACTAGTTTTTCTCATTGTTTTATACCTTATCTTGTAATCTCATTTCATTTACTGTACCGTGTAATTGTAGCACATTCTTATTTGTCTTAGGTAATGCGCACACCGGTGGCGCGCGTAGCCGGTGGCCACTTACCGCTGCGCGCCGTGGAGGAGCTGATAGACAGGCCGGCTGCCGCTTCGTTCACCTTGTCGTCAAGGAAACGCATCGTGGCATCCGTGTAGACCAGCTGGAAACACTGGTTCATTAGCGAACACAGCTCCTCTGCAACCCCCTGAAATCATCGTCCACGTAGTCATTTTTGCCCCTCGCGACAACTCAAATGCAACACTTCAAATGATTCCGTTACTCGTCATACTTCGGGATTTCTGCAAGTTTCACCCTGACATTCCTCGCTTCTTTTTCTCCAATTTTTTTCTGTTTGTTTGTTTGTTTGTTTTTTTTTTTGTTTTTTTTTTGTTTTTGTTCATTTTCATCATGTGAGATTTCCCGAATAACACTTTCAAAACGTACGGCAGGGGGGGGGGGGCACACTTGCTGGAGCTTCTATCCATTTTATCCTTTCCTTACCTTGTTCTAGACTGCAGCAAAATGTTCAAAATTAAAACAGTCATTAAAAATGAAAATTTCACTCTCTCTAATTTTGTCTGAAGAAATAATTCTAAGCTCTGGCTTGCAAGTGACAAAACTTCACATAATAACACGTAAGATCTGAGGCGATTCCACATACAAATTTAAAAAAAAAATGCCCCATGTATAAGCCAGACTGCGCAAATGTGTGCTATGCCTCTCACGGATAAACCTGTAGCCCCTCCCCCCCCCTCCCCCTCCCCCGGGACAGGCAAGCTGGCCCGGAGCTGAATAATCTGCTAGATGTTCAGCGATTCGGCATTGAAGAGAAATTTCCTGATTTGGACAGCTACGGCTGGCTCAAATTCCGGGTACATAAGTGAAAAACCACAGTTCACAGAAGCACTTTTTAACAACAAGTTGTCAAATGTATTTATTTTGAAAATAAAAATCAACATTTTATTCGCTACATTTTCTAAATGCACATATCGTAGTCTTGTGCAATATAAGTCTTGTGTAGTGTAATCCACCTGCCAAGGTAAGGGAGGGCTATCTGGAGCTGACAAGTTGCCAAGCAACCTGCAATCGCTAATCTCGTCGAAGGTATTCGAGTCAGACTCTTCGAGTTTTCAGATTCCTCGAAATGAACCGTTACTCACTTCAAGCAAGACTTAATCGGTGGTGTTCTATTGTCAATAATATTATCAATATTATTTTATTATTCATTTTATTTATTTTTTTTTTTGGGGGGGGGGGGGGGATGGGGGCGGAGAGAGGGGGAGGGGGGTATTGCAGTTGCCCATCTGTAACAATATCCTTCCCATCTGCCTGCGGGAGAGAAAAGGCGACTGACTTGCCTTGGAGTCACAGTAGAGGACGGCCAGCTGTGTGACGTCAGTGGCATCCGGATCGCCCTCAGCGCCGCATTCCTCAGTAGCTGCATCGATATCAAAAAGAAAACGAAAGTAAACACAACCAAAAAGCATTTCAAGAGACACTCACAACAGGAGTCCCCCCCCCCCCCCCCCAATCCCCAAACCCCAAGCTAAGGCGATATCAGTTATAGCGACTAACCGGTTATAGCGACGAATCGATTACACTGACAAAGACACCAGTCCTACTTGAGGAAGGTTTACCATGTTCAAAACTATTGATAAGGGTTATTATATCGAGGTTGCACTTTCACTAGCAGTTGTCTCAAAATATTGTTTTGTGTTTCTCGAAGCTCCATATTTTTTTATAATTTCCATTTGTTGGTTGGTTAAATGGCTAGAGTCACTCGCCGCTCTAGTTCATCATGATATCAATGCCTCTCTGTAAAAGAGTTCACCAATACATTAATGTTATTTGGTCTCCCTTTATTTTATTAATTTATTTGCTTATATTTTTTGGATCCTTTTAATACAGGAGCAGCCTCCCGGACTTACCGAATTTAATGCAGAGTATGTTCTGGTCGTCGTCCCGGATGTAGGACATGGCCTCGATCTCGTGTATGGCCAGCCTCAGCAGCAACTCCTCCACACACAAACAACCAATTCATCAATACGGGAAACCGCTTTCTTCATCTCTAAGGATTATCTGTTTTATTTCTTCATTTTACTCATTTATTTCTCTATTATTAGTCTGATCAAATAATAAAAATAACAATAATAATAATAATAATAATACAATAATAATAAACTATTATTATTATTATTATTATTATTATTATTATTATTATACATAGAAGCCAGTTACGAAACTGCCACGCCTGGTACACAGACTGTATATTAATACATTTTCCGCCAAACCGTTGAAAAAAATGTGCCAAAATTCGTCAATCACCGTAGCTGTAACTTATGCTGTAAAGCCGTTAAGAGCTGTTCCTTTTCACAATGTTTACGATATTTACGAGACAAAATGTGTTACGAGAAAAAATTTAAATCTGTCCATTCTTAAACTGATGTGATTGAAGTGCTTAACGGAAAGAGTAACGGTGTATTGCAAACATTGCAATGGAAAAAGAAAGAGCTAAACGGGCGCTGTGATCACAGCAAAATCAGTCACCAATGACACGCCCCATCTGCGCAGATTTTATGGAGCCCATGACACGCCCCATTTGCCCAGATTTTATGATGCCAATGACACGCCCCATTTGTCCAGATTTTATGGTACCAATGACACGCCCCATTTGTCCAGATTTTATGGTGCCAATGACACGCCCGATTTGCCTAGATTTTATGGCGCCAATGGAAAAGCGCCGACTGGACAGGAGTCGGGTATTACGGCGCCTCCTGTTCACCTCATCTCCATCGCGCCTTGAGATCTTCACATTGTGAATAGAAAGCGAAAATATCGCGTCTTCTTCAAAGGTTGGCTTCCAACAAATACATTTCTCTCTCTGAAATACAATTAACAACTCCACCTTCCCAATGTGAATTTATAATATCTGCGTACGGTGGTTGATCAAATCATCTATTTGACGGGAATTACAGAAATTATAAGAACGCTCTTCCAACGATTAAAAACTTATATTAGCAAATCAATGTGTTCGCGAACTCTTATGCCGAAGGGCGGATGGAGAAAATCCCCAAGTCCGATACAAATCAAAAGACTTATAGCATTGTATTTAATTCCCCAGCATTACTTCTACCATCCTTGAGCATTCCTTAAAGGTTGTCATAAAATGTTGAATGAGATGCTTTTGACATATGGCTGGATTTCCAGCGGTTCACCTTTTTTAATATGAATCTGAGTACTATTATTAACTAATGCCATACTCTTCTACATGAGAGTTTAGGATTTAACGTTTATAGTAGTGGCGATACCTTTCCCCTGTCTATCTCTCGCAAAACGTCAGTCCTATTTGTGGCATCGACATATTTTGACACGTCCGACACAATACCCGCAAACTGAAAAAAAAACAGCAGCATTTATACTTTATTTATTACGCTTAAACCAAGCCAAATCATTTCAGGGGGGGGGGGGGTGTTCGATGGTACTTGAGTAAGGGCCGAAATACACCCGTCGATCTAAGAGAAAATTAGTTAATTTGGCCAAATTGAACAACATACAAAATGAACCTTAGATATTACCACGTGTCCGATGGGAGTGTTCGAAAACGAGGTTCAAGTCTCACGATCTGAGCTGAACCCGAATGGCTCTGTGAAAGGTTATCAAATACAAATACGCATGACAGAAAACAATCTATTCTCTCGGTGAGTGAGGGGGGGGGGGATGGGCTACAATCAAAATCCAGATCCCACTTTCTTCAACAATTTCATTTTTAGTGATTTTTTGTTTCTTAGAATAAAATGCGCGAGTTTGAGTTCTGAAGCATGTCATTCTCTCGACCTCCTACAAACGCGCTTAACTTCTGGCCGTACGCAAAACATTTTTTCCATGTGCCTTACGGTGACTGACGCAAAACAAAAGACAGCTTACTCTGATTTCTTTCTCGAGATAACTATCGACAAGGATGTGAGGCGGTACTTCGTATTTAGACGGTGCTAAATGGATCGTTTTCAGAGGCCGCCTCTCGTGAACCAAACGTGATTCTGAGTGACCATGACCTCTTCTACCTCCCTGTCAAAATAAACAAAAATAATAAATAAGATAAAGGTTGGAAATTCAATCTAACGAAAACACTTATAGCGACGCAATTAGGAAAACTTATTTTTTTCTTTACGGTGAATACAATCGGACAGTTCAAACGGAGTTCATCATTTATTTATATATTGGTGGCTCCGTAGAGCTCCGTAGAGATAACCACCTTGATCTAACTCATCTCTGTTATATTGCAAATATTTTAAATTATTTAATTTCTAAAGACATCACTATTTAGTGGTGCAACTAGTACTTCATTATCTGACATATGTGCGCTTCTGTCAGGGTTGGCAATCTTCCAGGAAGATTGGTATTTCTTCCCTTCCCAAGGAAGAAACTGGGAAGTTGGGGAAGAAATATGGAAGTAATGGAAGTTTCCGAGAAGAAATGGAAGAAATAGGGAAGAAACTTACTAATAGGGCGTACTTGTGACTTTTCCGTCTAAAAATGTATCCATCTGCACAAATTGGTTCTATTCACAAATTGTATACACAAGTTATACACAAATCTACACTTAATTACACTTATCTTGAAAAGTCTAATTACTTTTTCGAAGGGTTCCATGTTGGCTTTGTGCACTTTAAATCAAAATGCAATAATCGATTTCCAAAGCTCCACAAAGCACTCTGTAGCAAAACACGAGTTTTGATGCCTTTTCGTGTATGAATTATCCCAAAGTTTGAAAAGACCCGCGCAACGGCTGCTGATGAACAAGGTGATGATAAAAGCTGCATGGCCAGATCAGCAAATCCATCAAATAATGAGTGCTCATGTGTATTCAGACTATGTTTGCTAAAGTGACCAACGGCTTAGAAATATATGAAGCCTGTGCGGTTGCTCAGGAACAGGGTAGTCCGATAAGAGCAGAATTACGTAAGGTGGTGAATGCGATAAAACTCGTTTGCTCAAATGACCACAGACCTAGAAATATATGCTTCAGCCATTCTATACTGTTTGCTTTCTGTCAATGACAAGAGCGGTTTTTTATCAGGGGAAACTCGTATGTAACAGCTTTCTTTTTTAAAAAGAATATTGGACAAAAATAGTGTATTTTCATTTCTTCCCAAAGGGATGGGAAGAAGGTATTTCTTCCTTTCCCAAACTTCCCTGGAAAATTTCCGGGAAGTTTCTCTCGAGGGAAGAAACTTGCCAACCCTGGCTTCTATATAAATTTCATATGATAAGTGATATTACACACCGTGTACACTTTAAAAGACCATAAATAGGTTCTTGTACACAACTTTAAATTTAATGCACTTATTGGATGTTTGGTCATTCCGTTATTGAGATGTACAGAATGTTCTTTTCTTGCGTGAGTATCTATGAGTACACTTGCCAGTAAAAAAATACAGTTTGGAAGTATGGCTTATCTTTTTTGTTTATAATATTTACTTCCCAGTGACTTGCAAAGGAACGCCGCAGTGGCTAAACATTGTTCTAAATGAGGAATGTGCACCTGACCGGGCAGACTTTAGTTAGCCAAATCAAACTTTAGGCATTCCGAAAAACAAAACAAACAAAAAATAGTATTCGGATAAATATGCAAAATTTCGCCTAAATATCACATTTTTTGTAACAAAGAGCAATCGCGTTTGTAATAACCCATTAACTTAAAAAAATTGCACATGTTTTAACAAGTAGTTGTTAGTTACAACTAACACCATATTATTTAAAATAAGAATTCTTAAGCAAATAAGAAACCAGATATTTTTTGGTAGGCTATTCCGGAATAGACTACCCATAATTCAAAGGTCACAGAAATGATGCTTCATTTTTCTTATACCAAAGGGTGAAAATAAGTTGAACAATGTAAATTCTTATCTTTTGGTGAAAGGAAAACAAAAATGTTGAAAAAATGAATTCGTATTTGGTTGTTTATTAAACTGTCGGTAGTTCAGCATTGAATAACCTCCTGAATTTAGTTTGCTTAAACTTGCTTAAAATTGAGTTATATATTTTTTTTTTATATTTTTGTTATAACGCAAGAACATAAGTTGTTTTTATAATGCGCATATAATGTCCATTCCGGAATAGCCTACCAAAAATACCTGGTTTCTTATTTGCTTCAGAATTCTTACTTTAAATGATACGGTGTTAATTCCTCTCGTAGTCGTACTCATGCTATAAGTGAACTTTTATATATATTCCATCATAGTCCCAGCGGACCCTTTATATCTTCCTAGGACAGAAAGGGTCACAGTTCCTGAAATAGAAATGGCCATTGATCTCAATTTTCGAGGCTTTGGATCTTTCGGCGCACATTCAAGGACATCGAGGCTCGAACCGGCAGGCTTTTTCTTTAAAAGTGTCGAAGGACTGTGTTTGACTAGTTGGGAACTAGCCCCGAGTCAACGAGTTTATTCACTACCCCACAATATATACAGCATATAATTGTTTGAAATGTGGTGTGTAAAATGATGATGCACATATGTTTTAAAAAAATTACTACCATACTTATTCGACCTTATTTTACACACCATAATCTTTACATGATGAGTTATTATATATTTCTGCTGGATATTACTAGCGTAAACATTCACATTCGTGATGCAAACATCATGAACCATTATATGACAAAAAGCACACTGACAAGTACCCTGGCGCATTATTTTCGACCTCAGCGAAACTCCCCAACTAGAGTAAAGCATGGTTTTGCAACTGTGAATTCACTGTTGTTGTGGGCGATAATGAAGGATTCGATATCCAGATCTCAAGAAAACACATATTTTTCTCAGAACAGAATTGTTATCTGACCATAAAACTTGTGCGCCATAATTTATAATTGGGCCATTTATGTGATGTACCCTTTCTAAAATAACACCGTTGGCCCCAGCCGTGCGCCGAGATTTGAAAATTGACATCAATGACATTTCCTAATATAGGAACTATGACTCTTGCTGTCATAGGAAGACCGCAAGAGTCATCTGGCTAGGACTAATTCCATCATATATTTTATTTTACCCGGTTCGCTTGAAGTCGAAATTCAAACTTCTTTGCCTTTTTTTTATTCGGTAGACCCACGAGTCATTACAAGCTGGCGGATATATGCTTTGGTTGGCCGCGACAAATTTTTTTCAAATTCAAATTCAAATTCAAAGATTTATTTCCAAAATAGCAATATTTACAATTCGGCAATCTAATATACAATTGGATATGATAAACAAGCTACAATTGGAAAAGGTAGACCGAAAAAGTTTTCACTTATGAGGAAAGCCTACCTATTTAATTTAATACATAAGCATAGTAATACTTGAATAACCATACCTGACATTATACATTATGCATAAGCAATTAACAAAGATTTTTGTACGACTCCAGAATGAATTTTTTATGGCTACTCTTATAAATATTGAATGATTTACAGTTTCGCAAATTTTCATTAAGAGTGTTCCACAATTTGACTCCAATTGAAGATAAGCAAAATGACTTAAATTTTGTTCTTTTGAACCTGACAATAAATTTTCCTGCTTGCCTAGTTGTTCTAACATTAATGTCAAATAACGCGTTGATTCTTATGGGCAGTAATTTATGCTTAGCTTTATACATAACTTTACAAGTGTTTAATTTAACTATATCTACAAATTTTAATAACTTACATTTTTCAAAAATAGCATTTGTGTGTGCTCTGAAGTATGCATGATCAATAATTCTAATTACCTTTTTTGCAAAATAATTAAATTATGAATTCTTGATATGTAATTGTTACCCCAAATTTCACAGCAGTAGTTTAAATATGGTAATATAAGTGAACAATACAATGAATATAATGAGTGTTTATCTAACAAATACCTAACCTTGTATAGAACAGAAATACTTTTAGCAAACTTGTTTTGGACATGTTTAATTTGATTATTCCATGTAAGCTTACTATCAATTGTAACACCTAAGAACTTAGTCGCATTCACTCTTTCGATCTGAATACCATTTATTTGTATGTCAAAATCACTGTTACACTGTATATTAGAGAATACCATGAAATTGGTTTTATCAATATTTAGAGACAGTTTATTTACACGAAAGTTTATTAGTTCATGACATATAGTTTCACAAATTTCTAATACATCATATCCTGTATAAAAAATATTTGTATCGTCTGCAAAGAGGATAAATTTTAATAAAGTAGATACATTATGTAAGTCGTTAATATACAACAAAAATAAAGATGGGCCTAGTATAGAACCCTGAGGAACCCCACAGCGCACTGACAATTTATCTGAAGATATATCATTAAATTGTACATATTGAAATCTGTTAGTTAAATAACTATCTAGCCACATTAATGCATTACCTCTTATACCATAAATCTCTAATTTCTTTAACAATATGTCATGATCTAACGTATCAAACGCCTTCTTTAAGTCAATGAATACCCCTACTGTTATTTTTTTCTATCAAGTGCTGAAGTTATTTCTTCTATAAGATCTAAAAGTGCTAAAGAAGTACTATGATTTTTACGAAATCCATACTGACCTTCAAACAATATATCATTCTTATACACAAAATTCATAAGTCTGACATTAAATATTTTTTCAAGTATTTTAGAAAACTGAGGTAAAAGAGAAACTGGACGATAATTAGTAAACACTTGTGTATCACCTGATTTGAACAAAGGAACAACTTTAGCTATTTTCATATCTGCTGGAAATATACCACATTCAAACGATTTGTTACAAATATGAGTAAAAGGTTCTGCAGTATAATTACTTATTAATTTAACTATAGACATATCTAGCCCATCTTTATCACAAGATGTTTTGTTTACACAGTTTATTATTGTACTAATCACTTCTTCTTGACATGTTGGCTCAACAAATAGCGAATTAATAGAGTTATACTTAATAAAATCTGAAAACTGATTTGTCGTACACTTTTTTATTTTTCTGGCTAAAGTACACCCGACATTCGCAAAAAAATCATTGAATCCATCAGCTATTTCTTTACTATTCGTTATTTTTCTACCTGCGCTTATAAAAGAATCAGGAAATGGTGCTTTCAATGAACCTCTATTTATACATTTATTTAACACTTGCCATGTTTTCTTCATATCGTTTTTATGGTATTCTAACAATGTACAATAATATTTTTTTTCTTCTAATCTCAAAATTGCTGTTAATTTATTTCTGTATACTCTATATTTTTCTCTTGCGACTTCAGTCTTTAATTTTACAGATGTCCAATATAAACAACGACGTTTTTTAGTTGCATTAATAAGACCGGTAGTTAACCATGGTTTTTTTATTTCTTTTTCTCTAACTTTTACTTTTTGTACAGGACAACACTCATCGTACAATTTAATTATTTCATTAATAAACATGTCATAAGCAATATTTACATCGTCTTGACTTAGTACTTCAGACCATTCTGTTTGTTCTAATTTATGTACAAAATTTTGCAGATTACTATCTTTTAATACCCTTTTATTTACAAACGTTTCTTTATTATGACTGTCAGTACAATATTTAGCTAGCATAAAAATTGGTAAATGATCAGTAATGTCATTAACAAGTGGACCACATCTAATCTCTGTTTCGCAATCAGATGTAAATATATTATCTATTAATGAGGTACTATACTCTGTAATGCGAGTAGGTTTTGTAATGAGCGGACGTAATCCATAACTAAACATAAGATCTAAGAACAAATTTGAATGGGAATTGTTTTCGAAGTTCAGCAAATTGATATTAAAATCACCACATAAATATACAATACGCTTTTTAAAATAATTTAGTATCTTTTCGATTTCCTCATTAAAACAATCTAGGTCAGTATTAGGAGGACGGTATAGTGAACACACGGTAATTTTTTTACTTTTATTTAACTCCAATTCCACTGCTTCACAATCTAGTACATCACATACACTTTTACTAATATCATTGATTTGACAGTGTTTAATACATGATTTGATATAAACTGCAACTCCTCCACCTCTTTTATTTTTGCGGGACACCGCATATGCTTTGTAATTTGGTAAAATATACTTTTCAACATGATCGTTTTCAAGCCAAGTTTCGGACACAGTGATTACATCAAAATCAACAGATAATTCGTTTAAGTAATCTTTAATATTTTCAAAATTTGCATTAAGACTGCGAGCATTAAAGTTTATAATTTTCAGACCACCCTTTTGCACTTTTGTTATGAACTGTTCATTTAAATAATACTCACAATTATTTGTAATTCTGTTAAAAAAATTATTTTCTGGGTCGATATCACAATCAAAGTAGGTGTCTTTATCTGTATAATTAAATGATTCAAAGTTTATTTGTTTACATTTGGAATACAATTCATACACATTACTATCTAGATTTTCTTGACATGCAATAAATTCGTCGAAACAAAGGTTTGAGAACGGGAAAACATCAGGTTTACACAATTCACAAAACCACATACTATTTGAGCTTCCTAATTCAGTAAAATACTTTTTAGACAAATTTGCACATTTTCTGTGTATCCACATTGAACAACATTCACATTGTATGGAGTCATTACCAACATTTCTATTACATATTTTACAAGGAAAGAACATTTGAGTTCATTTTATTACTTCTGGAGTTGAGTCACTTCATTCATACTTTTGATTCTTATTGTTTGTTGTTTTCCGTCCCCGCCTGGTAGTGTTCGTATGAAAACTTTACAGTTCTGTGTATAGGTGTATGCTACTTTGTTATTCTTTGCTAATTTCCGTGCTTCGAATGCCAGTTTTGAGGTTTTGTCTGTAAAGTGTTCATTGACATAGATTGGTGGCTCCCGTCCCTTCAATTTTTTTCGGTTTTTAATGACAGCGTCCTTTACTTGCCGCGATACAAACTTAACTATTATATCCCTTTTCTGGTTTCTTCTTGGAAGGTAGTGTACCGCCGATATGTCATCAGGTTTCACCCCTAGTCCTAAATCATTATTACACAGTCTTATCACCGATTGTTGTACTGTTTCTGATTCACTATCATTTGGCTCATTTCTGTGTTCACTATTGTCTACTGCACCTGAATATGTTTGGGTCTGAAGTCCTGATATGACTAGATTGTCTATTTTTGAATGTTGTTCCTGATCATCTAATCGGTTCTCGAGCGCTATGATTTGTTTGTTCATCTCAATTTTATCCTTTTCTAGCTTCGTAATTTTAACACATTGTTCGTTGTTCGTTTTTTCTAACTCAGTTATCCGTTTTATAATTTTTTGTAATAACTCATCTTGCTTGTTCATCGAAACTCTCACTGCTTTAAGGTCTTCTTCAATAATGTCAAGTTTATTTAGTCGACTATTAATGTTTGCTAGAGTTTCACCAATATCAATATTTTCGTGTTCCATTTTGTTAAGAGTGGATGTCGATTTTGACCGTGTATTCATTGTTTAGAACATTTTTACTCAAGTTAACTACTTCTTAACTACGTATATACCTTGAGATTTAAAGTCTTCTAATATCGCTCACAAATTGTTCCAGTTTGGCTAAGTCCGGAATACAATTTCCTCAGTTATTGGTAACTTGTTGTTCTGATCTTTATATCTGTTGTTGCACTATCTTATATACATAAAAACGTTTTGAAATTGCTAATTTTGCATTTAATTTTGAAGTTTGAGAAAGTATGTCAAGGAAATGGCTATTCACCAAAAAAAAAAAAAAATGAGCAAAACCAGAATTTGAGTGTTTCGATTGAAAGCCATTGAAACTTAAAACTAGTTACGAATACGGGTTGTAAAAAATATGATTGCTCTTTGGTGCAAAATAATTTAACATTTAGGCGAAATCTTTTTATCGTTTCTTTCATTTTTGCCAGGATAGTTTGTATTCGAAACCCAGAATTTTTGCGCATTTCATTCGGAACCCCCAAAGTATATGATTTGGCTTATTTATCAAGGACTTGAGTGTAATTCTTGAAAGTGCCACCTGAGGCATAATCTCAGAAAAAGACACGTTTCAGAATTTTCCCCAGTATTAAATGAAGTCTATTATTATATTTACAAACTGGTTTGTTTGTATTATGGCAATGGACAACAAAAAAACATTAGCCACGCCCAACCATTGGATAGTTTTATTTTTGTTAAAAGATCTGCTGGTTTTATAATCAAGAAACAGAATATACCTTTGACCTACGCAATCCTTCGTCCATCAAATCATGTTTTGTTTAATTTACTCAGTATCACATCAATTTTTCATCAGGTGATACTGCTGCTTAAGGTCGTTTTCGGCCTCCAAAAGTCATTTGTTTACGTTTACCACTGAAATACCTGTGTTTTTAAAACTCCATCAAAAATAGGATTTAGCTTTGGCAAAAACTAGTCGCACCGACAGCTGATCTAAGCTGCGTAGTGATTTTATCTAAAAAATATGAAATTGGTTATTTAAATACTTCAATGAAACATTTGCTTTCGATATTCTTCAATTGTTGTTTTTTTTACGCTTACTATTTCCTGCACCAAATAGAATTAAACATTTTATACAATTGAATTCATAGATCTTACGAATTGTAATTCTTTATTATCTTTTTCAAACATGCAATTTACACGTCTATAACAGTTATTTGGTTTACACAAGTTTAATTACACAAAACAGTTATTGGTTTGACGATTTTTTTGGTAATACTAACATGGTTGACCATAGTTGCATCAAAAATATTCATCAGTACGTTTTAATGGCTTTGGTTTCTTGTCTTCTCTGAGAAGGGGGAATATATGGACGTTTATACAAGAATATCGTTAATGTGACCTGGTAAATTTCGGGAATGTCTGAATGATCATGGTATTTGAACACACGAGCATAAACGCTAGACTTCTTGCATTGTGCGTGTCTACACTTGAACTAGGAGTCCAGATGATCCACATAATTTGATTGGATACAGGGCGCGATAGTAGAATCCTAATTGAAAACATGCTGCTGCATAAATTTATACAAAATATTTCTTTGAAGAGTGTTTACAACAAATATACTGTTTTCCTCATGTATAGCTAGACGATTGACATATTTACAAGTCTGTGGGGCAACGAAAAATATAGGAATTTGACATATATTTAGAAGGGTATGCATGTTTCACCTTGTCAAAAAATGAAGTGCACTTCAGCTAGATGAGCAATTGAATATTAACCATTTGTGCCATATGCAAAGAAAGAACACACAGGAGTAGCATCTTCCAAAGTATTTATTGAAAGAAACGGACTTGTGTTCAATATTAGCGCATTCACAGATTCCAGTTTTTTTAGGGGGGGGGGGGATATAGAAGCAAAAAAAAAATTAGAAATGTAGAAGTCAATGGAGGGATACATCAAAATCACTTTATAATAATGTCATAAATAACATTTTCCACATTTCAATAAAGTTTTGAATATAAAATAAAATAAAATAAATTTCAGCATATTTTTCTTATTCGCTTTTTTATGTTCCCCACTGGAATCCTCGGAGTTCCCTCTATTGAGCATACGCACTCGAAACTGTGAACTGACTTATGCTAGGGGTCGTTATTGACAAAATACTTTTAGGGTGCAAGATTTAGGACAGCAAACATGCGAGAGTGACCTTATGAAGTAAACTGCTTTAGCGGGTAAGCTAAATTATTGACCAAAGAGCACTCGAAGAGCTTCAAGCTTTAAGTGTATTTTAACAAACACTCCATAAAATATAGATTCTAGTGATGTTTTATATATTTGCCATTAATATGGCCGACTTTAAAGTGGGTGCTGTGATAATCCTAACTATTTTAACCCTTTCGATTTGAAAATTTTGTTCTACATACATAACTAGACTCAATTTATACAACATTGATGAATGGGAATATAATTGTACATTTTCTGGTGTATTAGCAACTATTGTAGGTATAATTTCTCACATATTCTGCCTTTTTCTTCATGTGAGGTAATTGGAACAGAAAGAAATAGCAGATATGCTTTGAAAGGCTTTGAAAGACTTTTCGCATTTTCTAAATGAAGAAAGTTGTGCCTGAAAAGTCAAGATCACTCACAACGTCAGTAAACAGCAATTTTTGCAAATGATGTCATACTTGATTGAGTATCTTATCGCTGTAGTTTCTCACATATCTAAATATCGAGACGTGTTTTATTTCTATTGAAGTTTGACCTATCATGTTAAATACGCATTAAAAAGGATCACAAATATCACGTAAAATATTTTAATTGACGAGTTTTTTTAAACGGCGAGTTCCTGACCACTCAAAGGTCTTCGATTTGGGAATTGTAATGTTGTGACCCGAAAATTCTTCAGTTTCACAAATTTAAAAGGTTGTAAATTTTTTGCTCTTAAGATGTTGTAACTTAAAAGGCTAGGTGCAATTTAAATGAACGTTATATATAATTAAATATTGGCTCCTATTATCTTTGTGAATTCTTTTTATTCCTGTTTTTTTTGTCAGTACGAACTACGATATCTTTACCAAGGTGCCGCCTATCCTTATCAAGACTCTAGAAGAAACGCTATAACTTTTCATTAAAGATAACATTAACTTGTGTAGTTCGATGTCGTATGCTTGTTCGAAGCACAAAGTGTTTTGATTATGTTACCCAGTCATTTTGCTGATAGATTTCAGCATTGAACGTATCACACTGCTTGGATTTTTTTAATCAGCGAATTTCTACCTGGAAATTTTCCGGAAAAATTGATATTGAGACATTTTGAATGTGGATTAAACCTAAAAAAATGACAGAAAAACATGACAAATTTCAACATATGGTGATTGCTGGAGTTCTTGTAGCTATTTCACATTGTTGTTCGTTGTTATAAAACAGCTGACCTCTGATAAAATGTATTCACACAGGGCGGATGGATATTTAAAAAATAGTCCCGCTCTTTTGAGTGTTATTTTGCGGAATCCCTAATGAGTCGGCGGAGTGAAAAGGTATCATAGACAACAGAGCAAACTGCCGTAGAGGTTGGCTGTTGAACGACAACGAATCGTTGGTAGGAACAGTACCTTTTGCTTGAAAATATAATAAAGCATTGGATGCTGCCAGATGCTGCTGAATTAGATATGGCCGTTTAAAAGTATTGATTCTACAATGGGAATTGCTGCTGAAAACCCTGTATAGAATTATATTGTGAAAATCGACTGAGCGATAATATGATACCCATCAACCAGTCATTTGCGGGGGATTTTTGATTGAAACGACAATATTTGTGGTAGAAACTTTTATCACCGGTTGCAAATCTATTAGAAAATGTATCACAGGTGGATTAATACCAGGTATTTAGCTGAGAGTCCTAAAATTGCTGCACATAGCTCTTGTCAGTTCTTCGAAGCCTTTCGTTTCGCACTTACAGTAACCCAGGACCGTCCGCCACTTTTTTGTTTTTGTTTTTTTCAACGATTACTTGATTGTTTTCGGTGTAATGGAGTTCCCCTTTGGAAAGTCGAAAGTGTAGAATGTTAGACGTGTTTCCAGAGAATTACAAAGCAAACTTTAGTGTTTGTGTTGAGTTATAGGGAAATTAAGTATTTCCGGGCAAAATATTTTGGACAACTAAAATCCGCCATATTATTTTGTCATCCCGAAATCTAAGAATTTTGCGAATTATTTATTAGATAACTACACAAACAACTAATATTAAAAGAAAAGGTATACCAAAATGCTGAACATGAACTGGTTTAGGTAGTCCTATCATTTAAAGGGGTATTGTTTTATTTAGCCCACCTCTCGGGTGATAATTGGCCAGACAAAAATGACATTTTCGGGATAAATGTTGTTTTCCGGGATGGCGAACTTGGGTGAACACTGGCGAAAGACCCAGGTTACTGGTAGATATTTGCCGAACAGTTTTCGCCTTTCGACTAAATTCAGCCTTCCATTAATAGGCGATTTCGCACTTAGATAATGCCGAAAATCTTTTGCCTTGCGACTGAATTCAGTTGAGATAAGGGTATATGGGGATGACAGGAAACAAAAACTGGCAAAATTGAACAAAATTTGGCCAGAAACCTATTAACATTGTAGCTATGAAAGGGGCTGAAAAATTCTGATTGGACAACACTTGATGTCATCATTCCAAAGGGAACAGACCCTAATACAGTACGCAACAAATTCCCCGACTTATAGGTTCCAAGTAAAGCTGTGAGATCATGGTGGGTTTTAAATGTTGCGTGACTAAGACTTGTTCAAACGAGTGATAAACATGCTGTCTGTCAAAAAAAAAGTCATTAACAAAACAACTGCTCATTAAATGGCACGGATTTGAGCGAATTTGTGAACTATCTCTTACAATATTGACTCACTGAGCTTGTCCAAAAAATTTACCAGTAAAATTCGTTTACTTGAGGGCGTTCCATAAAAGTAGTTGAGTTGTTTGTAACTTAATATCTTGTTATATCGCCACGGAGGGTCCCAAAAGCTGGCTGACATTTAAGTGTATCACCACCTCAATGAGAATCTCATTATAAGGGAATAAATCCTGACCAGTATTACTGAGCTGGAGCATTGTCCCGGGACAGTCTTGTTCTATCATTACACTAATATGTATTTGAATAATGAATGTTTCAGGAAATCACACGTAGGGGCCAAAAGAAAATTGACAAATTATGGTTAAATGGTAACTAGGAAACACGCATAACGCAGGACGCACGGAGCGTAAACATGGACGAGGCGTTCCTCAAGACGTACCAGCGTGTCTGCAACGCCACCGAGTACGTCATCGACAGCGTGTCACTCTACGTCGACATCAACTACATGCACTGGCTGCTGTGGGTCTTTTACCCGCTTGTACTCACCTTCCTCCTGCCCTGCCTCATCTTCCTCTTCCTCTACGCTTCCGCTCTCTTCCTGCACGTCTACCGCCTGCGTCATCTGCTGAAGGATGCGTACACGAGGGATATCTGGGTCGGGGCGCGCAAGTTCCTCGCTGCCGTGTGGGACGCTCAGGGGAATATATGGCACGGTATTTGGTCACTTCCTGTTTTGTAAATAATTGAAGTTATTTTTTATCTGCACTTTATTTATTTTTTTATTTACTTTTATATACTAAGTTAGTTATTTTTTATCAAACACCAAACAAGCAAACAATGACAGCGCCATCCTACGAACTGCGTAACCGTTTTTATTTTGGTAGTTCTTTATGTTTTATGTAAAACTTGTACAGCGTTACCATGACGATTGTGTCCTACTCCCCCTCTTTTTTAGGTCACGAGGTGATTGGCATGGAGAAGATCCCCAACGAGGGTCCCGCCTTGCTCATCTATTACCACGGAGCCCTTCCCGTGGATTTTTATTATTTGGTCGCCAAAGTGTTGCTGCTTAAAAACCGGCAAGTCCGTGCAGTCGGCGACCGATTTCTGTTTCAGATTCCAGGTACAGTGAGGCCGCCTTGTGATATTTTTTAAATAAAAAAAATGGACGACTAAAAAAAATAATAAATAATAAATAAATCACTTAAATAAAGAAAGAAAGCAGGCCATTGCCCATTGATTGATAGATTGTTTGGCTGAGTGTTTCACAGAAGTGATTTTCCTTGCATACGAAGAGATGAAAAAAAATAGAAAAAAAAAAGAAAGCGCATTGTTGCAGGCATGAAGCTGATGTTACGTGTGTTTTACGTCACGCCGGGCACCGTCAACGCGTGCGTGCAGATCATGAACGAGGGGCACCTGTTAGCCATCGCACCGGGTCGGTCCTGTCTCGTCAGCTAAGCGACTGGTTATTTTCAATTGCAATGTAGTTCAGCTCCGCTGTTTTATTTATTTATTTATTTTTTTTTTTTGCTTTTTTTATTTTTTTTACTCTTGTAGTAAAACTGCTCTACTATTAAATTAGTACTTGCGAGATGTTTTTTAAATTATTTTTATGCGCCTGAGGTGATCTCATTTACCGGTACTTTAAGTACTGCTCATACTTTTGGTACTACTAATATGTTTAGTGTACTGCCACTAATGGTACTTTCCATGTACATCAGGGGATGGATCTGGAATTTTGTTACCTGAGCTTTTTTAAGATCGTAAGTCCACACTTGAAATAAAAAATGACAAATAAACACAATATTAATTGCTGGTACGCATTTGTTTAATTTGTTTATAAATAAAAAATAAATAAATACAAACAACACTTGAGTTGAGTTGTTGACATTGTTGTTGCTGACGCTAGGTGGCGTGCGGGAGGCCTTCTTCAGCGATCGATACAACCTGGTGTGGGGGCAGAGGGTGGGCTTTGCCAAAATCGCCATAGAGAGTCAAGTGGTAAGTGTGCCTTGTAATAATAATAATAATAATAATAATAATAATCTGTGTAGTGAACGTTTCGGTTTGAGGCATGTTTAGTCGGTCCGAAAGGTTCTCGTTGTAAGGATGCATTGCGAGGTAGCTGCAATTCTATGCATTTGCGGGTTTGTGTTTTGCGGTTCAGCATAATGAGGTTCTATTTTTTTTTGCGGTTCTGTGTTTTTGCGATTTTATGTTTTGCGGTTCCATGTTTTTGCGGTCCTGTATCATGCGGTTCTCTTTGCAGCCTGTGATACCGGTGTTTACACAGAATTGCCGCGAAGCATTCCGCTCGCTGAGCTGGGGCAGGGGTACGTCCTCTCACTCATCTCATTCGTCGGCGAGTCTGTTATTGAGCCTCGTTATCGCAATCGTAAATTTTCGCTATCGTAAATTTTTGCAATTATAGATTGTCGTAAGCACAAGCTTTTATATTTATTTTCTTGACTGTTTCAATAACGAAACTGTTATAATTTATAATAATTAATTAATTAATTAATTAATTATAATTAATAAATTAATTGATTAATAATGACAGCGATTAACCCGTTGTGTTTGATTTTGAAGTGGTTAATTTTTATTTATTTTTTTTTTAACAGAGAATGCTGTGCAAGGAATGGAGTGTTTGCCTTTTTAACATTTGTAAAATGTGGCCGAAGTCACAGTGCACTTCTCTGTATTACCTTTGTTCATTTTGTTTCCAGAATGGTTTAGAAAAATTTATGAAAAGACACGACTGCCCATAGTGCCGATATATGGGATGTTTCCTGTGAAACTAAGGTAATGTCTGTACAATACGAGCCCTTCTAAGACGCTTTCCTCACTCTCTCTCCCTCTATTCCGTTATCAAATTTTTAGAAAAAGGCAATAATAATAATAATAATTCTATTCCTTTATCAAATTGGGTTTGGCATCTTTTCGGTTGGACATTCAAATAACATTTGACATAGGGTCTCATTCATAAAGTGCATGTGTACGGAGGAGTACATATGCACTTTGTTAGTACCTGTTTTATATTAGTCCGTTGAGTCAGACATAGTACAATATTTCGCTCAGGCTTTTCAAAAGAAAGGCAGAAATAAGTGTAAGCAACAATAATAATAATAATAATAATAATAACAGTTATAAAAATAACAGTAATAATAATAGTAGTAATCATAATAACAATAATAATAATGTGATGTTCGGAAGAAAAGCCGCGTTAACTACTGATCGGGGTTTTTATTCACTCATATGTGGTTGCTTGACATAAGGTGAAAACTGCAAAAAAAAAAAAAAAAAAAAAAATAAAAATATATATACATCTTTAAGAAATTGTATAGAAATTATTAATATTATTAATTATTAAGTAATTAAATGCAAGATATTACAAAATGACAGTATAAACAAAGATCTCTGTCATATTCCAAGAGCGTTGCATCGATGCATCAATACACAACGCAGCACATTACAGATTCTCAATACATTATTCATTATTCAACACACAGAGCACATTTTATAAAGAGGCATTTAGATTCTATATCACTGTTTACCTAAATATGCCCCGATATTCGCAGCAACATGCCTCCGAAAAATCACGAACTCAACCTGGTAAAAATAATTAAATTAAGTTTTGCATGTTTAGATTACTTTATACATAGCAGAACTCTTCTCGTTTTTATTAATTGGGACACCTAAGAGCACTAAATTTCGCAGGATTTATCCTCCATAAGAAACCGATTAAAATTCTATTTAAGGTCGAAATTTACACACAACTAATTTACGTGTGTAAATTCGTGAAATACGGCATTATGTTCGATAAACGAAATCATTTTAAGCGACATTCAGTGCCTCAAAATCTCGCTTTTGAATTATAAAGCAAATATATTTACAAATTTTTGGTTAAACTAGTAATCTAGTGGTACGCTGCTAAGCAGTTATTCAATAATTTGTCACTTTTCGGCGTGGTAGTGCCGGTGATTTTTAACACACAAAAAACCGCATTAATTTCTGGCACTGAAAGCGACTAAATATATATAGAATTTAAATAATTTCTGCTCTCAGACCCTTTAAATATGTCCGGTGCACATGCGGCCTCTTTAACAATAACACACTGTACATTTCGAGATGTCTGAAGTTTACATAAAAATATTACTAAATGAACTAACAACATGCGAAAAATTTAAATAATTTACTTTAATGTCTTCTATTTAATTTAAAGAACGTAGATATTTCAACTCACCCAGAAGAAATCCATTTTTTAATCCATTTTACCACACGTACTACTGATTTGGGACTGACCCCCACTCTCCGGGGTTCCGTTCTTATATCAGAAAAATAACCATGTGACCGCAACGCGTTGCAAATTTCCCGCAAAAATAATAATTCGATCAGGCAATTGGCCACATTTTACCGCCCTGGTTTAATATTTAAACATTATTTGCAATGCGAAGTCTTTCTAAAGCATTATTTGACTACTATTCAGTTCACTGACAAGTAATCAGTAGCATGGCGTTTCATAAATAGCGGTCAAACTTCCCCGGACCGGCCTACCTCAGTTTTATATTGCTTACTGAATAAAGTGTGGCAGGCACAATAGAACAATATTAAACGCTCATTGAAATATTAATCGTTAAATCATCTTTCAAATAGCAAGCCAGTACTTCATATAATCGTCAAAGAACACAGCAAGCTTCAGTACACAATGCACTCTTCATTAAACTTGCCTAAACTGCATAGAATCCTACAGAACCAGCATGTTTCCGAACACACGATTGTCCCTGTATATGACGTCACAACGACAACGACAAATATGGACAATCGTCCCTGAACATGATGTCGCAAAGTCGACAACACTTGACCACATAATTTAGTATTATCTCTTTTTTATTCATGGCATTACACAACATGGCTTCCCAAAATTAATCGCAGTTTAATTTTACAAAACAAGATGCCATGAACGTTTTACATATTTACATTTACACACAATTAACCATTCTAATAACTTGCAAAAGGCTCCTCGGTGGGGATTTTCTCCGGCCTCTATTTTACACTCAAATTGTTACACTGATTCCACCAAGGTCACCAACTTATGTATCGGTCTTTCTAAATACCTGTGTTCTTTGGATAGATCTCTATTACCAATTTCGAGCATCACCTTACGAACTAGTCCATCTCGAGAAGGAAATACTTCAGTAACACGAGCCAGTTTCCAGCAATTACGAGGCAAACCTTCGTCACAAACTAGAACGATATCGCCAGGAGTTAAATTTCGCTTTTGTTTATGCCACTTTTGACGAGGTTGCAGTAAAGACAAATACTCTTTCCGCCATCTGTTCCAGAATTCATTGGCTAGAAACTGAACCCTTCGCCAACGTTTAATGCTGTATACATCTGGTTTATCAAATTCCCCTGGAGGTGCCAAAATAACACTCGACTTCATCGTAAGTAAATGATTTGGACAAAGTGGGGCTGGTGCGGTCGGATCATTAATGTGAGTTGCTGCAAGAGGTCTACAGTTGAGAATAGCCATGACCTCAGCCATAAATGTCCGAAGACACTCATCATCAATCTGCGTGCCTAGCTGAGAGAGCAGAACGGACAAAATGTTCTTCACGCTTCTGATTAATCTCTCCCATACACCGCCCATGTGGCTACTAGAAGGCGTATTCATTACAAACTCGAAATCACAACCGACTTTTAACAAATGGTCCTTAACTTTGCTCAATTCAAACAGGTCATTCATTTGACCTTTTGCGCCGATGAAGTTTGTTCCTTGATCAGAACCAGGAATGACACAATATGACCTACAACAGGTTGGCGGTGTCGTTAAACCAATCAAATAACTAACTAACTAACTAACCTTGATCAGATCTCAGGATCCTGATTGGTCCCCGAACAGCAAAAAAGCGACGCAGTGCATTGATAAAAGAATCGGTACTCAGAGAGTTTGCAACCTCCAGATGTACTGCCCTACTTGCCATGCAGGTAAAGATTACTCCATACCTCTTAACTTCTTTTCTACCTTCTTTCACCAGAAACGGGCCAAAGTAATCGACAGCAGTATAGTCGAACGGAGCGCAGCTTTGAACCCTGTCGTCAGGCAAAAAGGCCATTTTTTGAGTCTCACAAGTGCTTCTATTTTTCCTACATACTACACATTGTGAAATGTACTGAAATATTTTAGCACTTCCATGTATAATCCAAAAACCTGCCGACCGAATAGCATTATGGGTCATGAGTCTGCCTTGGTGTTGAATGCTTTCGTGAAAATGCCTAATAATCAAGGTAGTCACGTGATGCGATTTTGGCAGGACAATTGGCTGTCGCTCTTCAGGAGATAAATTAGAGCGCTGTAATCTACCACCCACTCTGATGATACCTTCCGGATCAACAAAGCAATCAAGTTTATACAAGGCACTATCAGCCTTAAGTGAGGCGTTTCGTTTGCTCGCCACACTTCTGTCGATGTCTTCGTGTCGCACACCCAGCAATAGAAGACAGTTTCTTTCGTTTGGGAAACTTTCAGTTTGGACACATTTGATAATTTCCCTTTCTGCTTTTCTCAAATCATCAACGGTAATGCAGTCTAAAATAGACTGACTGAAAGACTTCGATCTTGTCACAGGTCCTTGACCAATTTTTTGTCTTAAGCGAGACTTCCAGGTTAAACATAAAGCCACCGCTTTAATCAACCTACTCCATTTTGATGCGCGTGAGAAACGACTGCAATCAAATTTTGGCGATATCGACGCTGTTGTAAAACACTTTACTGTCTTTACCTCTGGGTCGCTTTTGCAAATGGGAAACTCTTCTGCTGGTTTCAGTTGGTTTTGACGCCATAAGAAATGTGGACCTTTTATCCAAACACTAGAAGCAGTGAGTTGATGAACTTTTAGACCTCGACTTGCGCAGTCCGCGGGATTGAATTTACCCCTGATAAAGTACCACTCAGACAAAGAGGTATTGTCACGGATGAACTGAACGCGGTTAGCCACGTAGGTATGAAAGCGACGGGACTCGTTGGATATGTAGCCTAAAACAATGGTACTATCCGTCCAGTAGTGGTGGGCGACCTGATCATATTTCAGATCCTCTTGAAGTCTTAAAGCCATGCGCACTGACAGGGTAGCAGCTGCTAATTCCAGTCTCGGAATGGATATTTTCTTGATAGGAGCAACCCTGGCCTTGCCTATTAGAAATGTTACATGCACACGACCTTTCTCATCAAAAACTCTCAAGTATGAGCATTGTCCGTATCCCACAGTGCTAGCATCAGAGAAATGATGCATTTCTATTTGGGATACCCTGCCGAAGCATTTTGGAATGTAACAGCGGTCGGCGCTGAAAGCAGACAATTCTGGAACTTCTTTACACCATGATTGCCACCGAGTTTTAATAAAACTCGGGATCTCTTCGTCCCATTCCAGTTTCAACTGGCACAGTTCTTGAAGAATTCGTTTTCCACGTACTGTGAATGGGGCGATAAATCCAAGGGGATCATACAAGGATCCAATGATTGACAGTATCCCGCGACGAGTGAATGCGTGTTCTTTTATGAGTACGTTGAACCTGAAAGCATCTGACGCAACCTTCCACTGAACACCTAATACCTTGGGTACACTATCAAAATGCAGATCAATGTTCTGAAACTTGTCAGCTCTGTCTTTTTTGGGGATAGTTTCCAAGACTTCTTTGCTGTTTGAGATGAATTTATGCAGGCGGATATTGCCCTGTTGGCACAATAGAGTTGTTCTAAGAATTAGATCCTTTGCAGAACTCACATCAGGCACAGAAGTTAACCCGTCGTCTACATAAAAATCGTTTCGAATGAAACTTCCAGCATCAAACCCAAATGTTGACTCGTGGTCCTCGGCAATTTTTCTCAATCCATAAGTCGCACAAGCGGGTGAAGAGACAGCACCGAAGGTATGCACTTTCATGCGAAAAACGCGCAAAGGTTTGTTTAGATTTCCATCTTTCCACCAAAGGAATCTTAGGTAGTCCCTATTATCTGGAGACACTCGAAATCGGTAAAACATCTTTTCGATGTCTCCTAGAAATGCGATTCGGTTCTTTCTAAAACGAAGCAGGACTCCCAAAAGGGAATTTACTAAGTCCGGGCCGGACAGAAGTGTGTCATTTAATGATACACCCCTGTATCTGGCGCTACAATCAAAAACTATTCGAAGTTTTTGTTTTACTTTGTGGTAGACGCCGAAATGGGGAACATACCAAACGTTTTTGGTCTTTATAATCTCTGAACTGGGAACTTCCTCAGCATAGCCGTTTTCGGTCATTTCCTTCATAAAGGCAACGTATTCATCATAATACGCTTTGTCGTTTTCAAGTTTCTTTCTCAAAGGTAGCATTCGTTTGACTACTTGTTCTCTGTTGTTAAACAAAGAGGTGTGGTTTGGTTTGAAGGGTAAAGGCATTTCATAAAACCCTTCTTCGTCCACCTTGATCCGGTTTTGCATTATTTCTATGAATGCTCTATCTTCTTGAGACATTCCTTTAGTATCCTTCACATTGTCATCCTTAAAATCCGACTCCAGGATTTTAATCAATTCAGAAGGATTCACAACCTCTTTAACCTTCGAGTGAAACGAGAACTGAACAGACGACCTACCAGTAGCTAAATCTTTGACTTGACAGCTTATTCTGTGGCTAACACCAAAGTCCTGTCCCGTGCAATTTAAGTCAATCAAGCCAACTACGCTCCATCCTAGCTCAGTACGGACGCCAAAAGGGCCGTTGTCCACAGGGGGTATCACCTCAAGTGGAGCGAGAGCTCGGGAACAATTATAACCCAATAGCAAAGCAATAGGGCAATCTTTCAAAGGCGCAACTTTACCTTTCAGTTTTGACAGATAAGGCCATTTGTCAATCATCTCCGGTATTGGAATATGGCCTTTGTCAGCCGGCATCTCTTGTTTTGTATAGAGACTTGGCAAGGGAATTGTAGACTGGCTGTCAAATCCGCGGACATGTAAACCAGCAACCTTGCTACTGCGCAGAACTGTCTCTTTGTTGGTTAGAGTAGAAAGAATAAGTTCCACCTCGGTGCCTTGAACATTCAAGTCATCACATGCCTTTTGCAGCACAAAGGACTGATCTGACTGCGTGTCAAGCATGCAATAAACCAGGATTTCTTTGTCAGGATTTCTTTCATGAGAGAGAAATACAGGCACAATCATTGAGCTTTTCGAGCCTTCCTTTACTGGACCACAATGAAAACCACAAGCGCTCGAAGCTTTAACCTGGGTCTGGCCTTTGACGATACGAACATCATGTGAAGCTGTGTGATGTTTCCTTCCGCATTTGTCACAGGATGATTTTTGTTTGCAATCTTTAACCATGTGCTTTTCCCGTAAGCAACCTAGACAGAGACCAAGTCTCTTAATTACGTTAGTCCTCTCTATCAAATCAGCATCCACAAAAACCTGACACGAACTCAGCCTGTGATGCGACTTGCAAAAGGCGCAGGACTCTTTAGTATCAGTGGAAAATGCGCGGGCCGAAGATTTTCCAGAAGTTGATTTGTAATGTCCATTGTCACCAGATGTTTTGGCTCTACTGGGATTTGAAGCATGACATGACTTGATAGAAGTCAGCGAAGTTACTGGATCGTTTGCTATGTCTTCTTCTTTCGACATGAAGCAAACAAAATCCCGAAAAGAAGGAAACTTTCCCTTTTCCGATCGCGATAAAGCAACCTTCCTAGCCCATCTATTCACTAGCCAGTCTGGGAGTTTGGCAAGGATTTTGCGATTTTCAACCTCGTCGTTGAGTACAGCCAAACTTGGAATAGATTCCATTGCCGTGTCACACTGTTTCAGGAAATCCACTAGCTTCCGAAGAGCTAGCCCATCCTTGCCATTGACTTTTGGCCACTCTTCAAGCCTGTCACGAAAGGCCGATGAAAGTACAAAAGAATCACCGTACCGCTTAACCAAAAGTTCGTAAGATTTGCTGTAAGCCTCACCAGAGGATAACAGAAAAAAACTCTCTACCGACTCTTTGGCCTCACCTCCAAGATAACGATTGAGATAGTGAAGCCTTTCGTTGACAGGAATACTCTTGCTAGCGATAAGAGTGTCAAAAGAAACTTTCCAAGCAGGGAATTTTAGCGGATCACCTGTGAAAATGCCTGGCTCGGCTACAGGCAACCGACTAAGTGCTATCTGATCACACATAGATTTCGTTAGACTCAACAAATGACTTTGGTAGTCTAAGATGTTCGAACCAATTGGGTTACCCTGAGATCCTCTACAGCCTTTCTCACCGTCAGTCTGAGTGACTTGGGCAGAACCGCGAGAGCTTTATCTACAAATTCAACCCGAGATTTTGGAACCTGAGCCTTTGTATTCTCAGGACTACTAGCAACATATGCCTGAGGGTAGCGTTCGGGAGTGTGTTTCGATACAAACTCATCGACAAACGTGTGTTTGTTGACAAATGAAACATCATCCTCACTATTGTCAGTCACAGCCAAGACGCTATTGGTTAAAAGCCTATCCCTGGCAACAGCCATTTCATAATTTTCTTGAGCTCGCAAAATTTCAATGTTCGCTTGCTCAGCTTTGATTTCAGCTCTCTTGCGAGCTAGTTCCATTTCACGCTCTTTTCTAGCTCTGAGTAATTTCAGTTTAAGAGCAGCTAACTCTACATTTGCTTTTGATTTTGAAGAGTCGTCAGATCTGCGAGATATCAGAGATCGATTTGAAGCTTGGAACTTATCTCCGTCAATACTCCGATTATCGGCAAGATCCTCATTACCTTCTGACTTACGAGAGTTTTGAGCCCTAATGGAAACCACAGACGACTCCTGTTTCAAACTGCGATTTTCCAACTTAATTTGGTTTTCAGATCCAACCTTCGGGCCTGAGCGAAAAGACCGAAGAGATCGACGAGATCCTTCAGAAAGTCTAGAACACCCAGACTGGATACTACCCGTATCAAGCTCATCACCTGTGCCCTCTTGAATTTTCTTTTCAAAAGCCTCTTCTATTAGATCAACGACGTGATAATGCTTACGACACGTATCAAAAAATTGCTCTTTGATTTGGTCGTCAAATACACCTTTGGAATAATCTCTCAGTCTGTCATAAGCCTCATCCAGTTTTCCACGATCAATTTTTAAAGCCTCTTTCAGACCACTGAGTTCCAAGAAATTGGGAGCATCCTGCTTCACCTCAATTTCGACTTTACTAGCCTTTCTCAGAATTACAGACCTATACCTTTTCAAGTCTTGAATCGCTAAATCGATTTGGTAGTCTACTCCTCTTGTTGTGGGAACACGTACCCTAGTGCTAACCCTGGGGCCAGCAGGTTCAGATTTTGCAGACATATTGACTGCTTGCAGTAAAAGGAGGTGACACAAAATAAGGAAAATCAACATGAAGTAAGCCTGACCACCTTCCAAATCCACGAAATAAGTGTCCTAACAAGAATAAGATAACCGATCAAGAACCCTCATGACGAGATATCTAAAGTTCAGTGATCCTAAAACACAATTAACAAGTAAGTATTTGTGAAACACAAGCAGGCCCCAACCGCCCCCAAATTTATAGGGGTATAAAGCGATGACGAACAGACGGACGGACGGACACCCCAAACCTATATTCCCCAATCCGAAGGTTCGCGATATGCACACTACCACTTGATTATACACACACTTTTATCCTCTGATTTAAATTATTCCTTATTCAATTTAAACTTCGTCATAATGTACTCAACCAACACAACCTCGGGCTTATAATTTTGGCGGTACAGTTAATAACAGCTGAAGATAAACACTTTCGATAACTCGCATTTGGTCACACTGTTAGAAGAACATATGGTGCTATGCAAAACCCTTTAAATTTAAGTCTCGACACGAAATCCAGTGTGTTAATTTTAACTGGTGTACTTAAGTGGATGTTACATTCCTTAGGGCTTGCAAGCAAACCCCGGCGTCTAACTCAACTTGGCGCTCAGAATGCCCCAGCCGGTCGTGGGAAGGGGTTATCTTAAAATACCCCTTTACGAATACATATAATGCAAATGGACAAGCCTTGTCCCCTCCCGGCTTAGTTTAGTTCATTATTTGCATTATATCACACCACGTATTCCTCTGACCTGGTCATATTGGTTTCAATAAGAAACTTGTGGCTGGGGTCCACTTTAAACAACAACACACTTAAGATTCGTATCGAGAGTGATAATATTCAATCCTAAACAAGACGCTCAAAATTCTGGTTAAAACTTGATAAGTTTCGATACAAAATACTGAACTAAAAACAAAAATTAAAAAAATAAAACTTTTACATTTCAGTATTTGTTTTCATTGCTTTTACACCTTTTCAAAACTGAAAAATGTCCAAAACGTCCACCTGCAAAATAATTTGTACACAGAAACACTACCAGAGCACACAATGGCTTTTGGGGGGAGCAATGGCATGTCCCATGATCTCAGTTCCAATGCCCCAACTCAGGGGCAGTCCCGCGGAAGTGAAGCATCAGTCTGCGTTTGGTCCCTTTCGTCCCACCGCGGTAGTCGCCAAGTTGTTGAAATCAGTTGTTGAAGTCAGTGAGCGAAACATCACTTTGCGTATAGCAGAAATTCTTTGAGTCGGTTTCAGTCTCCTCTGATCCACAGGTTGTAATTGGCGGGCTGTTGCAGCTTTCACAAAACAAAACATCAGTTTGCGTGTGATAGAATTCTATGAGTCGGTTTCAGTCTCCTCTGATCCCAACGCGGAAATTGGCGGGCTGTTGCAGCTTTCACAAAACAAAACATCAGTTTGCGTGTGATGGAATTCTATGAGTCGGTTTCAGTCTCCTCTGATCCCAACGCGGAAATTGGCGGGCTGTTGCAGCTTTCACAAAACAAAACATCAGTTTGCGTGTGATAGAATTCTATGAGTCGGTTTCAGTCTCCTCTGATCCCAACGCGGAAATTGGCGGGCTGTTGCAGCTTTCACAAAACAAAACATCAGTTTGCGTGTGATAGAATCTACAGGTTTGTTGGGGCCACTGTGAACCCATAGCCGTTCAAAACACCGTTGCGGTTCCCACGACGGCGAAACACCACGAATCGACGCATCTAATTTAGTTTTCACTGTGATGTTCGGAAGAAAAGCCGCGTTAACTACTGATCGGGGTTTTTATTCACTCATATGTGGTTGCTTGACATAAGGTGAAAACTGCAAAAAAAAAAAATAAATAAATAAAAAAAATAAAAATATATATACATCTTTAAGAAATTGTATAGAAATTATTAATATTATTAATTATTAAGTAATTAAATGCAAGATATTACAAAATGACAGTATAAACAAAGATCTCTGTCATATTCCAAGAGCGTTGCATCGATGCATCAATACACAACGCAGCACATTACAGATTCTCAATACATTATTCATTATTCAACACACAGAGCACATTTTATAAAGAGGCATTTAGATTCTATATCACTGTTTACCTAAATATGCCCCGATATTCGCAGCAACATGCCTCCGAAAAATCACGAACTCAACCTGGTAAAAATAATTAAATTAAGTTTTGCATGTTTAGATTACTTTATACATAGCAGAACTCTTCTCGTTTTTATTAATTGGGACACCTAAGAGCACTAAATTTCGCAGGATTTATCCTCCATAAGAAACCGATTAAAATTCTATTTAAGGTCGAAATTTACACACAACTAATTTACGTGTGTAAATTCGTGAAATACGGCATTATGTTCGATAAACGAAATCATTTTAAGCGACATTCAGTGCCTCAAAATCTCGCTTTTGAATTATAAAGCAAATATATTTACAAATTTTTGGTTAAACTAGTAATCTAGTGGTACGCTGCTAAGCAGTTATTCAATAATTTGTCACTTTTCGGCGTGGTAGTGCCGGTGATTTTTAACACACAAAAAACCGCATTAATTTCTGGCACTGAAAGCGACTAAATGTATATAGAATTTAAATAATTTCTGCTCTCAGACCCTTTAAATATGTCCGGTGCACATGCGGCCTCTTTAACAATAACACACTGTACATTTCGAGATGTCTGAAGTTTACATAAAAATATTACTAAATGAACTAACAACATGCGAAAAATTTAAATAATTTACTTTAATGTCTTCTATTTAATTTAAAGAACGTAGATATTTCAACTCACCCAGAAGAAATCCATTTTTTAATCCATTTTACCACACGTACTACTGATTTGGGACTGACCCCCACTCTCCGGGGTTCCGTTCTTATATCAGAAAAATAACCATGTGACCGCAACGCGTTGCAAATTTCCCGCAAAAATAATAATTCGATCAGGCAATTGGCCACATTTTACCGCCCTGGTTTAATATTTAAACATTATTTGCAATGCGAAGTCTTTCTAAAGCATTATTTGACTACTATTCAGTTCACTGACAAGTAATCAGTAGCATGGCGTTTCATAAATAGCGGTCAAACTTCCCCGGACCGGCCTACCTCAGTTTTATATTGCTTACTGAATAAAGTGTGGCAGGCACAATAGAACAATATTAAACGCTCATTGAAATATTAATCGTTAAATCATCTTTCAAATAGCAAGCCAGTACTTCATATAATCGTCAAAGAACACAGCAAGCTTCAGTACACAATGCACTCTTCATTAAACTTGCCTAAACTGCATAGAATCCTACAGAACCAGCATGTTTCCGAACACACGATTGTCCCTGTATATGACGTCACAACGACAACGACAAATATGGACAATCGTCCCTGAACATGATGTCGCAAAGTCGACAACACTTGACCACATAATTTAGTATTATCTCTTTTTTATTCATGGCATTACACAACAAATAATAATAAACAAAACAGACTTTTTTAATTAATCATTACAAAGAATGTGCTGTATTAGCTCACTGTTATTGTATTTTCCAGGACGTATGTGGGTGATCCCATTCCGTATGATCCGACCCTGTCTCCAGAAGCCTTGTCTGAAAAGGTAGCATCAACTTCTCTCTCTCTTTTTTTTTTTTTTTTATTCTTGTGTGGAATTCTACATTTGAAATTAAAAGGTATATGTTCTTGCCGGCGAGAAAGTGTTTTTCTAAAATATAGCGATAAATGATATAAAAAAATGTTTTAGTTGTTGCTGAGCAATCTTTGTTTACTCTGAGCGGACAGACACGATACATATTTTTTGACAACGCGGGCCCCTCATTGTGCCTTAAAGTGCAGATGATAAGAAAAATAAGGGTGCAATCCCAAACTCTCTTCATGAGTGAATACTTTTGGGACCGACTTTATAGAGATGTTCACTCGTGAGAGGCCAGAGTTCATGATGGAGGTGTTCCTAGAAGACGTATCAGACGTATCGGGTTCGTCCATAAGCAGGTGTTCATACATGAGAGGCGTTCAGTAACGGAGATTAGGAGCTGATCACGGGGGTTCTTTTTTCTGTGCTAGGTGAGGCTGTCGGTGGAGAACTTGATAGCGAGACACCAGAAGGTCCCGGGCAGCATCGTGCGCGCTCTGTTCGAGAGACTACCATTCTTCAGCCACGTCAAACAGTCCTGACACGGGCTGATCAGTGTGTGTGTGACCAAGGACGTTGTGACCAGCTTGTATGTCCCAGGGCGTTGTGATCAGCTGTATGCCCTAAGACGTTGTGATTAGTTCGTATGTTCTAGGACGTCCAAGGACGTGGAAATCAGTTGTTTGCCACGGGATATCCTTGTCCTAGGACTTTGCGATCAGCTGTTTGTTCTTGGACGTTGGGATCAGTTGTATGTCTAAGGATGTGGTGATCAGATCTATATCCAAGGACCTTGTGATCCGCTGCATGTCCAAGGACTTGGTCAGATGAATGTCCTGGGACGTTGTGATCAGCTGTATTCCAAGAGTTGTGATCCGTTTTTTTTTTATGTGAGAAAAACCAAAGTTTATTTTCCGGGATACACACATGGCGTTTCTCCCTGTGAGATCCCGGGAGACATGGCGGTATTTGTAAGAACAATACCTGATTTTGGGTCGACCATCTTCGGGGGGAGGGGGGAAGGAGGGAGCGCGATTAGCTGGAGCGCAAGGCCCTGCCAATCCCAGGGTCCGGTGTTCGAATCCGGCCTAGACCCGTAAGCAGTGGGAGCTTTCACCCCTCCCCCCTGCCCCTCCCCCCCCCAAGCCAAGTCAATGCACTAAGATCACCTAAAACGGAATTCAACATCAATGCCATAGCCCGAAAAAAATTGGATGGTCAGTTGAGATGCTGATGAACAGGGGCGGGGAGGGGGGGGGGGGGGTGAGCGGGCTTTGTGAGGTTACGGTAGTAAATATGGCAGGGATATTGCGCACTTTATGGGCGTCGTTTTGGAAGCGCTGATACCACCGAATGAAAATCTTTTCTTTGCAAAACGGACCCTATTTTTGCTGTCTCGTTTTGCCATGTTGAAGTATTGATATTTTTATATAGTTTCTAGTCATATTCAAGAACCGGTTATATTAGGGTAATAATCAGGTAGGGCGAATGTTTGCTATAGGAGAACTGTGTACTTTGTGAGAATTCTTCTGATTTATGAGAAGTTGACATAATCACGCACTTTGTGAAAAATAACGTGTTTTGTGAGATATCACGTGCTTTATGAGGAATAGTTGTGCAGAATTACGTGCTATGTGAAAAATACGTGCTTTGTGAGAAATCACGTGCTTCCTGAGAAATCACATGCTTTGTGATAAATCGCGTGCTTTATGAGACATCACGTGCTTTGTGAGAAATCACGTGCTTTGTGAGGCATCACGTGCTCTGTGAGGCATCACGTGCTTTGTGAGAAGTCACGTGCTGTGTGAAGCATTGCGTGCTTTGTGAGAAGTCACGTGCTTTGTGAGGCATCACGTGCTGTGTGAGGCATAACGTGCTTTGTGGGAAGTCACGTGCTTTGTGAGGCATCACGTGCCTTGTGAGAAGTCACGTGCTGTGTGAGACATCACGTGCTTTGTGGGAAGTCACGTGCTTTGTGAGGCATCACGTGCCTTGTGAGAAGGCACGTGCTGTGTGAGACCACCGTGTGATCAGGGGCTTTATGACAAATCACATGTATTGTGCGGACTGTATTTTGTATTGTAACTCAACCCTGACCTTCAGAAATCACCGAAGAGGATCTGGAGTTCCGCCTCAAAAATAAAAAAAAGCAAAAAAAAAAAAAAAAAAAAAAAAAACACACACAAAAAAAAAAGAAAAAAAGCAAGCGCCCATCGATGTCGACGCTTCTGTCACGAAGGGGTAAGAATGGAGAAGAGGTGACGTAGTCGAGCGCCCTGGAGAAGAGGTGACGTAAGCGATCGCCCGGGAGGAGAGGTGACGTAAGCGAGCACTCGGGAGAAGGGGTGACGTAAGCGAGCGCCGGGAGAAGAGGTGACGTAAGCGAGCGCCCGGGAGCAGAGGTGACGTAAGCGAGTGCCCGGGAGCAGAGGTGACGTAAGCGAGCGCCCCTGAGGAGGGGTGACGTAAGCGATCGCCCGGGAGAAGAGATGACGTAAGCGAGCGCCCTGGAGAAGAGGTGACGTAAGCGAGCGCCCGGGAGAAGAGGTGACGTAAGCGAGCGCCCTGGAGAAGAGGTGACGTAAGCGAGCGCCCGGGAGAAGAGGTGACGTAAGCGAGCACCCGGGAGAAGAGGTGACGTAAGCGAGCACCCGGGAGAAGAGGTGACGTAAGCAAGCGCCCACCGATGTCGACGCTTCTGTCACAGGGGAGTAGAATACTGTGTCTGCGTGAGCGCGGGATCGAAAAGAACATCCCGGAGAAAATACTTCATTCGATGGCTGATCGTAGGGCTTCAGTATCCAGCTCCCTGCTGTGTTCAAACGTCTTACCAGTTCTGTGAAACTAGTGAAAATTTGTCAAAAATCTTTCCAATCTGTACCTAAACGTTTTGTATTGCTATCCTGCTTAATTGTTTCTCAGTCAGTGAACCTGTTCACGCTTGTCTGATAACCCGTTATCTGGTACAGAAACCACAAGCCAAAAAGACTCAAGGCTACATGAAAGGTTATGGAATGACATATACTTCTGTGAATAGCACCCCCTCCCCCCCCCCCCTACCTTCCCCGAATGACATACACTTCTGTGAGTATCCCCCCCCCCTCCGCCTCCCTTTCTTTCCCCTTCTTTGCCAAACCACGACTGTGACTCAGGTTTACCTGAAAAAAAAAAAAAACACTACGGAAACGATTGGTTGCTTGTTTATTCTGCACACAGAACTTCCGGGGCGGCCGGCGCATGCGCGGTTTTGAAGCATTAATCTTGTATTTTTTTTTTCAATTATTGTAACAGTTATTATTGTCATGTTAAAGCAATGATGGGCTCATAGTGCTATAGTTGTGTCTAAGTCAATCGTCATGTATATATATATATATATAAAAATATATATATATAAGTTATATAAGTATATATTAGTGAGCAGTCAGTCCGTTAATTACAGCCCGCCTCCTGCTTACGGGCCTTTGAAGGTGAGGGGGAATAGAGACCGACACTTGCTGCCGTTTACGCTGCACAGTATTGCCCCTGCTAGGGAAAATACAGCTGATCTCGTACATCCCAAAGTGACCACCCGAGTACGCATTCAGAGCCACCCCAATCCCCCCTTCTCCCCGAAAGTTTGATCGCCTTTGTCATTTTTTGGTGGTGTGCACCCGTCCCCCCCCCATCAACCCAACCACCCGACAGACAAACTTTGCCCGATTTGCCCGCAGTAAAGTCAGACTTTGTCCATGACGTCACTTTCCATTCCGCTTATCTGATTTGAAGAAAACCCAAAGTCCGAAATGTTAGCCATAGATC
Organism: Protula sp. h YS-2021; assembly: GCA_949752745.1. Taxonomy (NCBI): domain Eukaryota; kingdom Metazoa; phylum Annelida; class Polychaeta; order Sabellida; family Serpulidae; genus Protula; species Protula sp. h YS-2021. The sequence continues at coordinate 5,991,399 of OX457026.1, read as the reverse complement.
TATGTATGTGTACAGTCCTTGAGAAAAAGAGATAGTGTATGTGTCTCAGATAGAGAGAGAGAGAGAGAGGGGGAGGGAGAGAGACAGACAGAGAGGGAGGGAGGGGGGGAGAGAGGGAGAATGAGGGAGGGTGAGAGAGGCAAAGACAGACAGAGAGAAGGATGGAGAGAGAGAGCGGGAGGGAGGGTGAGAGAGAGACAGACAGACAGCGGGAAGGATGGATGGAGAGAGATAGAGAGGACGGAGAGGGAGGGATGGAGGGAAAGCGAGAGAGAGAGAGAGATAGAGAGAGAGAGGATTGATTTGAAGATGTGATACTTTTTGGTATGTAATTATTGTGGAACGGCCCTAGTCCATTAGCCATGGCTCGGAATATCCCTTGCACTGCATAATCACACTTGTTGCCAGCAATAAAATGCTGTTTAGTAATAAAAGAAACATTTAAACAGGATCGTACACAATTATTTGTCTAGCACTATAGAATCTATATATCGTTGGCGATACAATTGATGTAACCGTTGTGTGAATCAAAGGGCGTTCTGTGTTTTCACTCCTTCAAAGATTGTACGAGCAAAGTCCGTCAATCAAATGTTTCTCTGGAGCCACTCTCAGCTACTTGATTTAGTCGTAATTGTTCGTTATTTAGGCAGTTGTTGTTGTTTGCTTTGGTAAATGGCGTAGGATATGTGAAATGTTATTTTATATATGCAGTAAAATATTTTACATAAATACGTATAAATAAAACTTGATTGGATCACTTGATTGAGTAATTAATCAAATATATGCTTACTTGTTTTAGAATGATTTTTTTAATAGATTAGCTTTTACGATTGGAGATATTAATATAAAAACATGGAAACGTTTGCTTTTTTTTTTTTGGCTAATGGAAAATAATTTAGTACAAACAGACGCAGGTGGAAACGTTTGGTTCTTGGCTCATTTCGCTTTGCAACAACTGTTCAAAGAGGAGAGGGGGCGGGGTAGGAGGAGATGGTGATAAATATTTGGTGTTTGCGCAGGCACAAAATGGATAGAATTGCTAGGCCCACTGTGTGTGCAACATGGCGCGTGCTAAAAAAAGGGCACAAACGTCAGTGGAATATTGAAAACGGTGTAATTGTGATTGAACATAAAAATTCTACTGGTTAATTGTTGCTTACGTCACAGTAAACGCACAGGCTTCTGAAAATGTAAACATGGAACATGGCCGTTTTGTCCATGCCAACAGATTTTGGTTTTTTTTTTTCTTTGGGGAGGGGGGGGGGGGGGTGTGGTGATGAATCTAAACGCGTTAGATCGTACCGTTTTTTTTTGAGTGGGGGTGGGATGGGGTGGTTCTCCTGACGGTTCCGAACGCGTTAGATCGTACCAGTTTTTTTTTTTTTTTTGAGGGGGGGGGGGGGGGGTGGTGTTGGATGGGATGGTTCTCCTGACGGCTCCGAAAGCGTTAGATCGTGCAGTTTGAAACCGGCGAAATGGCTGGAATATTCAGTGTGAAAAATATATGTATGTGTGTGTTCACTCCTTCCTAATTGGAGCCGCGGTGTCTTAGCTAGGCGACTGCACAGTAAGTTAAGCAGCGTTGAGCCCGGAGTCCTTAGATGGGTGACCGTGAGTCGATTTTTGACTCAAGTTAGTCTCGAGTTAGGGCTGTGTGTCCTCACGTATTTTTTTTAAAAATCGATTCTGCAATTCAAGAATAATTGAGATAACGGTCTTAATTAAATTTTTAATTATCAGACATTGGGCATTCGTAGCCAGTCTTAAATTAACCACAAATTGATCTTAAATAAAAGAATGGAATGTGCTTTACGAGCCAAAAAGCGAACGCTTCTCTGTCTTTTTATACTGCGGCTTAAGAACGGATTAACTAATCCATGCCGGATTAGGATTAACCAAAAAACCAGGCAGGATTAGGATTAACCAGAAACCAGGCAGGATTAGGATTAACCAAAAACCAGGCAGGATTAGGATTAACCAAAAACCAGGCAGGATTAGGATTAACCAAAAAACCAGGCAGGATTAGGATTAACCAAAAACCAGGCAGGATTAGGATTAACTAAACCAGGCAGGATTAGGATTGACTAAACCAGGCATGATTAAGATCAACTAATCCAGGCAGGATTAGGATCAACTAATCCAGGCAGGATTGGGATTAACTAAACCAGGCATGATTAGGATTAACTAAACCAGGCATGATTAAGATCAACTAATCCAGGCAGGATTAGGATTAACTAAACCAGACAGGATTATGATTAAGTAATCCATGCAGGACTAGTTAATCCCGAATGTGTGCTTTTCATAATGCGGATTTGCTCAGTAGTAGGATAATCCTGTGAATCTGCATTTTGAAAAAAGGGCATTTTTAATTGCGTTGCCATGACAATAGAGAGTTACGTCACGAAGAAAACAATGCCGAAGTCACATTCGTGGATTTTACTTGTGTCTTTTTTGTTGGAATGCCCTGCTCGTGGTGAGTTTTTGATCTCCGTCTTTACATCTTTTCCATAAATATAGTGGAAATCGTTTATAACGACGTCGTTGGGACAAGCTCCGTTATATCGCTATTTCTGAATTGTAGTTATATCTAAGGTGTCGTTATGTCCTATGTGTCGTTATAATCGATGTGTCGTTATATCCGGGCTGTCGCTATATCTAAGGCGTCGTTATATCCCAGATGTCATTATAACCGAGGTCCCAATTTTAGACCGAGTTCTCAGAACCTAACTTGGATTACACTCCTTAGTTGCATCTGTGGCTTCTAATTACTCATCTTCTGCAGATTGTCGAAAGTGAACAAAACAAAGTTTCTTTTCGTTTGAAGTGGTGGCGGATGAATGCTTTACGG
>OX457026.1:5871091-5988351 GCA_949752745.1 Protula sp. h YS-2021 | reverse complement strand
GTTATCGTAAGTGAACACAACAAAGTTTCTTTTCGTTTAAAGTGGTCGCGGACGCATGATTTATGGCACATTTACTGTCGAAGTAAAAGAAAGTGAAAATTTCCTTGGCTTGTGATTGGTTGAAATAACCCTCTAAACTCGTCCTGCAATCGGCAAACTTTCGGCACCCTAGATTCTCGACAGCGAGCACGCGCGGTATCCACACCAGGCATCTTGTCGCCATTTCGCCATGCCGCTACATGTCGCGCTTTGTGCTCATTGGCTACATGGCCAATTGGCATGTAGCCAATGAGCACAATTCCACAATGACCAGACATAACATGGGAACAGCATGGCCAGACACAACAGAGGAACAGCATGGCCAGACACAACAGGGGAACTGCATGGCCAGACACAACAGGTAAACAGCATGGCCAGACACAACAGGGGAACAGCATGGCCAGACACAACAGGTAAACAGCATGGCCAGACACAACAGGGGAACAGCATGGCCAGACACAACAGAGGAACTGCATGGCCAGACACAACAGCTAAACAGCATGGCCAGACACAACAGGGGAACAGCATGGCCAGACACAACAGCTAAACAGCATGGCCAGACACAACAGGGGAACAGCATGGACAGACACAACAGGTAAACAGCATGGCCAGACACAACAGAGGAACAGCATGGCCAGACACAACAGGTAAGCAGCATGGCCAGACACAACAGAGGAACAGCATGGCCAGACACAACAGGGGAACAGCATGGACAGACACAACAGGAGAACAGCATGGCAAGACACAAGAGGGGAACTGCATGGCCAGACACAACAGGTAAACAGCATGGCCAGACACAACAGGGAACAGCATGGCCAGACACAACAGGGGAAACAGCATGACCAGACATAACATGGGAACAGCATGGACAGACACAACAGGGGAACAGCATGGCCAGACACAACAGGGGAACTGCATGGCAGGACACAACAGCTAAACAGCATGGCCAGACACAACAGGGAAACGGAATGGCCAGGCACAACAGGGGAAACAGCATGACCAGACAACAGGGGAACAGCATGGACAGACACAACAGGGGAACAGCATGGCCAGACACAACAGGGGAACTGCATGGCCAGACACAACAGGTAAACAGCAAGGTCAGACACAACAGGGGAACTGCCTGACCAGACACAACAGGGGAAACAGCATGGCCAGACACAACAGGGGGAACAACATGGTGAGACACAAGAGGGGAACAGCGTGACCAGACACAAGAGGCGAACAACATGGTGAGACACAAGAGGGGAACAGCATGGCCAGACACAAGAGGCGAACAACATGGTGAGACACAAGAGGGGAACAGCATGGCCTGACACAACAGGTAAACAGCAAGGTCAGACACAACAGGGGAACTGCATGACCAGACACAACAGGGGAAACAGCATGGCCAGACACAAGAGGGGGAACAACATGGTGAGACACAAGAGGGGAACAGCGTGACCAGACACAACAGGGAAACTGCATGGCCAGACACAAGAGCTAAACAGCATGGCCAGACACAACAGGGGAACAGAATGGCCAGACACAACAGGGGAAACAGCATGACCAGACAACAGGGGAACAGCATGGCCAGACACAACAGGTAAACAGCATGGCCAGACACAACAGGGGAACAGCATGGCCAGACACAACAGGGGTAACAGCATGACCAGAAACAACAGGGGAACTGCATGGCCAGACACAACAGGAAAACAGCATGGCCAGACACAACAGGGGAAAAAGTATGGCCAGACACAACATGGGAACAGCATGGTCAGACACAACAGGTAAACAGCATGGCCAGACACAACAGGGAACTGCATGGCCAGACACAACAGGTAAACAGCATGGCCAGACACAACAGGGGAACAGCATGGCCAGACACAACAGGTAAACAGCATGGCCAGACACAACAGGGAACTGCATGGCCAGACACAACAGGTAAACAGCATGGCCAGACACAACAGGGAAACAGCATGGCCAGACACATCAGCTAAACAGCATGGCCAGACACAACAGGTAAACAGCATGGACAGACACAGCAGGTAAACAGCATGGCCAGACACAACAGAGGAACAGCATGGCCAGACACAACAGTTGAAACAGCATGACCAGACACAACAGGGGAACAGCATGGACAGACACAACAGGGGAACTGCATGGCCAGACACAACAGGAAAACAGCATGGCCAGACACAAGAGGGGAAACAATATGGCCAGACACAACAGGGAAACAGCATGGCCAGACACAACAGGTAAACAGCATGGACAGACACAACAGGGGAACAACATGGCCAGACACAACAGGCCTCATACAAGACAGCAGTTACCTATTGTTTAAAACAAGTGATTGCGACGCACGCGGGCCGTTAAAGCTGCTCAGAAGTTTTTATCTTAGAATGTGTGTCGTTGTATCCGAGTGTTGTATCCGAATGTCGGTATATCGGTCGTTACGTCCGAGCGTCGTTATATCCGAGGTATTTAAAGACTCATACGAGTAAAAAATGACGGGACTTAAAATGACGTCATTATAACCGAGGTGTCATATATCCCATGCCGTTATATCCGAGCGACGTTGTAACTGAGATGTCGCTATATTTCATGTCGTTATAAACGAGTTCCGCTAGAATTGGTGAAAATAATTTCATGAAAATACAGCAGTAGTGATTAACATTTATCCTATCTAAATATATTTTGTTTTCTGGAAAATTACAAATGACTCTTGAAAACTGGTTAACTGTAGTTGAAATTGCAATTGTTAAAATATGTGATGATGTTACATCCGTAACAAAAATAGTAATACATTATAAGGCACAACAAGACTACGAGTAGTAAGTTTACAAGGAGAGCTAAAAATAGACCGGCCAAAAGTCTCCTTGTACACCTACTACTACACTGTTTTTTTTTGTGTGTGTGTATAACTTCAATTTTTCTCTTAGAATTCAAGTCTTCTCGCACACGAGTTCCATTACTAATGTTTGTACAGCGGCAGTGAGCCCGGATGTAGGCTATTTCTGGCACGTCACGGATATGCATTACGACCCGACCTACTCCCAAGACAGGGCAGGACTTTCCTGTAACGACGACTCGAAAACAAGTTACGGTAAATTCGGAGATTTTCTATGCGATCCTCCCTATACGCTGATTGAAAGCGCGTTATCTGCAATGAAGGAGATCCAGTCTGATCCGGATTTCCTCATATGGACTGGGTAAGTACGCCGGGACATCTCTGTAATCGTTTGCAAAAATACCGAAGACCTCTTTTGGGGAAAAGCAACCTATATGTAGTAATACAACGCGGAAGGATTTAATAAGTAGTCCCGGGGTATCAAGAAGCTTACTATTTTCGCTGACTCTCGACTGGGCCGGTGAAACAAACCGGTCTAATATACAACAGACCGAAGAGGTTACCTATTAAATAGCAATGCACTTTTTCAAAAATCGAATTCTGATTCAACATCGTAGACATATCCCTGATATTTAGTTAATACTTATTTTTAGCATTTATTACTAAGAGTAAGTTACTCCTATTTTTGTATCACTTTTAAAACATGTTTGTTTTTGGGTTGTCTTGAGGTGGTGGACACTCTCATATCAACTGGATACCATGCGTGTCCCGGGGGAGGTGGGGGGGGGGGGAGGCACTCACGTACCAACTGGGTACCAAGCGTGTCCCGGGGGAGGGGGGCATTCACAAAGCAACTGAGTACCATACGTGTCCCGGGGGAGGTGGGGGACACTCATATACCAAATGGGTACAATTCGTGTCCCGGGGGAGGGGAGGGACACTCATGTACCAACTGGGTACCATGCGTGTCCCGGGGAGGGGGGGGGCACTCACAAACCAACTGAGTACCATGCGTGTCCCGGGGGAGGGGGCATTCACAAAGCAACTGAGTACCATACGTGTCCCGGGGGAGGTGGGGGACACTCATATACCAAATGGGTACAATTCGTGTCCCGGGGGAGGGGAGGGACACTCATGTACCAACTGGGTACCATGCGTGTCCCGGGGAGGGGGGGGGGGCACTCACAAACCAACTGAGTACCATGCGTGTCCCGGGGGAGGGGGCATTCACAAAGCAACTGAGTACCATACGTGTCCCGGGGGAGGTGGGGGACACTCATATACCAAATGGGTACAATTCGTGTCCCGGGGGAGGGGAGGGACACTCATGTACCAACTGGGTACCATGCGTGTCCCGGGGGAGGGGGGCACTCACGTACTAACTGGGTACCATGCGTATTCATGAATTTTTAAAACGAACCCTAATTTTGAAATATTACCTGCTTTTTCGACCAACACGGAGTGTGGTTCCGAAATAACCCCCTGTTTGTGGAAAACGCGGAGGACTGAATGAAAATTATCATCCCCCCCCCCCCCTCTTAATCGAAATTGGCACTCTGCTCAGACTTTGTCTGATCTCACAAATTACCATCCCTCCTTTCCTCACATTTTTGGACACGCATGGTAACGCATATGATAGCAAGTGCCCAACACTCCACTCTCCTCACCCCCTCACTCCCCTCACCCCCGGGAATGTGAAGTGGAAGCAGTGACAGTGCCGTTCAGAAAGGCCTATGTGCCTCCCCCTACTCCCACCCCCCCCCCCCCCCCGCCAGCTGCGTCACTCGGGTACCATCTGAACATGTATTTTCAAATCTATAGCACAGGCCCTTGCCAGGAAATTTTTAGGGGGGGGGGGTCTAAAATGCCGAAGTCCTAAGTTTTCTAGCAGGATTTTTTTTGCGGAAGTGCAAAGTTTTCCAGTCATTAATGATTTTCGCATTTATGGTGCGGGTTCTATAGACCCATAGACCCCCCCCCCCCCCGGCTACTGGCCTGTAGCACATCTGGTTTTCCAGTGACCTTATTGCGTTGGATCCTTCGTGTTTATAATGTGTAAAAAATTGTTTTTTTTTTTTTCTAGAGATGACTCCCCCCATATCTGGAACGATACAATTCTCAACCCGGAAGTGGTGCAAGAGCTTATCTTTAATCTCACCGACGCCATCTTGGAATTCTTTCCTGATCAGCAAGTCTATGCCGCGCTGGGAAATCACGACTGGAGTCCCAAAAGCCAGCTTCCGCCCACCCCGCACCCTACGTACACATGCATCGCCGATAAGTAAGTGACACCAGGCGCGTTTGGTTTCGCTTTCACTTTCGTTTTGCAAAATATTCGCATGCAGGTTATTCAGGTTGGTTGCCATCCAGCGATATGGTGATGAACAAAAACTGCGTTTTACAGCTTGTCAAATAAAGGCGAAAGGTTTTTATGCGTTTGCGGGGAAGCTTGCTTGAAAAAAAAAAAAGATGGAAAATACAAGATGTCGGAGACGGTAAACGGTGGAGAATGAGGGGATGACAGCTAACGTTGATCTATTAGTCCTAAAGCCCCGGGTTCGAATCCGACTAAGGGTGGAAGGCAGAGGGGATTGGCCTTCGTTCCGAATGACTCGGTTAGACGAATGTAATGAACTCAATCACCTGTAACGCGATTAAAAATTACCGCCAATTGAGTTTTTTTCAGCCATCCATGTTAAAAAAAGTGGTTGATAATTATGTCCAGCTACACGTGGCATTCCTGCGCGGTGATTCAATGAGGTGTGAAAGCACATCCAGAGCCACTTTAAAACCCGCTCTGTAGAAATATTGGCTTGACTTTAGTTGTGTAATAAAATGACGAATTTGAAGATGTTGCATTTCTTTGTACAAAATTTAGGGAGATGGATCTTTACCATTCTGGTTCCGTCATGGGACTTTTTTTTTTACGTTGCGTGTGTTGGCGTTTCAGATGGAAGTCTTGGCTCACGACTGAAGAAGCAGTTCAGACTTTTGAGAAAGGTACTTCTTTAAATGTTCCTAATAGGTAACTCTCTCAGCCGTGGTCAAGACCCGGTTTCCATGAGGTTGTATATGAGAAAGAACGTTTATATCTATGCTGAGAATAGCCGAGCCATTCGGGTAAACTGAGTTAAAGTTGAAATTCAAAACGCAAAAATATTGAATAAATAGTAGGAATTAAAAAGAAACTCTGAAGAGAATGTGTCGCTGACTGCACACTGTATTTATCTTTTATCTTCTTTTTTTTCTTTTTGTTCACATTTAAAAAATTGATTTTTTAGATTTGCTAATCGAGTGATTGGTAAAGGAAAGAAATTCCTGAATAATTATTCAACATAGTTGAAATTGTATGGAGATAACCGTGTATGTAACGGAAAGGGAATGGAAGGTCAGTGAATGAAGAAAAAAATGAAAGAAGCTAAACCATCCGTCTGTGTACACTTATGTAACTGTGCACTGACCGCTCTAGCTTAGTATTTAAATGAACCATTCTTTCTTTGCTAAAGGCGCTTATTATACCCTGAAGCAAGGCAGGCTTTGGATTATTGTGTTGAATACTAATCTGTATTACTACACGAATGACTTGACCAAAGCCATGCCGGATCCAGCCAATCAGATGCAATGGCTTGATGACGTCATGACGGCAGCCAGTCAAAGCAATGAGAAGGTTTATTATTATTATTATTATTATAATTATTATTATTATTATTATTATTATAGTATCAAAGGTATTTTTAATATGAAAGGAAATAGTGAAATTATGAAAAGAGATAAATTTGAGAAAAGACAAGACCAAGTTGTTTTTACCGCAGCCCATAGGCATGGCTATATAGGTATCAAACCTAAATTAAGACAGTTCCCCCCCCCCCCCCTCCCCATAAAAAATCAAAAACTTTTGCATGGTGCAAATTATGTCAATAAATTTATACATTTCAAGCGTTCGTAAATAAGCCTTGACAATTAAGCCACATAACATATTTCAGTTCCAAGAAATTGAACAAAGTAGGTGTTATACGAGTCTCTTAACTCACCGTCTTTGCCAACACTTCAGGTTATTCTCGTGGCACACATCTCCCCCGGGCTGTTCGAGAAGCACCGGTTTTACTACTGGTATTACTCCAACTATAACGAAATGTTCCTGGCTCTGATAGAAAAGCACCGTGACGTCATTGGCAGTATGCATTTTGGACACCATCATACGGATACATTTAGGGTCCTATACGACAGGGATGGTACGTGACGTAGCAACAGTATGGCCCGAACGAAACGCCCCCCAAAAGCTTGTAAAATCCTACAAGATTTTGTGTGTTTTGCTGCGAAATTTTCCTAGAAGATCGTATATTATTTTGTGGGGGGAGGGGGGGAGGGGGGGGGGTACTCGCATGCCAACTGGTTATCGTGCGTGTCCATCACTTTTTAAAACGACCCCTTAACGAGTGCTGATTTTTAAATACACCTCCCTTTTTAACCAAACGCGGAGAAAAATTCCGATATAACCACTTTTTTTTTTTAGAAACGCGGAGTACTTATTGAAAATTCCACCCTTTTTACTAAGAAAATGGCACTCCGCGCGGACCGCGTCTGGCCTCAGAATAGCCCTCCTTTCTCCTCGTTTTTGGACATGCATGGTCACACATTTCATACCAACTGCCACATTGAGTGTCGCATTCAGAGTTTCAGATTCAGTGTCAGATTCAATGGTTCACATTTTTTAAAGGCTGATGTAACAGATTCCATAATTAAATAAAAATTAAGCGTTATCTTTTTATTTATTTGTTTAACGGTTTTGTTGTTTATTTCACAGAATTTGGAGATAGAGATTTTTTTGGTTTTGTTTTATGTTTTATTTTACCTAAATCATGTTTATTTCTAGGCCATCCCATACAGTCCTTTCTCCTCGCACCTGCTGTTGCACCATGGGAAACGACTTTAGATGACGTCATGGGCGGGGCTGGGAACAACCCCGCCATCAGACTGGTGGAGTATGACCGGGACACGGGTAATCGCCCCACCCCGGATGTAGTTAAGCAACGGTGAATTTGTTGCCATCCAAATCCACCGAATCTATCATATAAACCGTGGCTTATTGTAGCAGGCTGCAAGGGAGTGCGGAAAGGGGGGTGGGGTGGGGGGGGGGGGGGTGGGGGAGAGCACGAGGGGCGGGGGCTGAAAATTGGCTTACATTTAATTCAAAGCTTATTAAGCTTATTTGTATGTTTTATAATTTTATAAGTGAAGGAATTAGTTCATTTTACGGTAGTAAACCCTCGACTAGCGAACACCTTTCGTTAGAGTACACCTCTCGTCAGAGCACACCGCTCGTCAGAGTACACCTCTCGTCCGAGTACACCTCTCGTCAGAGTACACCTCTCGTCAGAGTACAACGCTCGTCAGAGTACAACGCTCGTCAGAGTACACCTCTCGTCAGAGTACACCTCTCGTCAGAGCACACCGCTCTCAGAGTACACCGCTCGTCAGAGTACACCTCTCGTCCGAGTACACCTCTCGTCAGAGTACACCTCTCGTCAGAGTACACCTCTCGTCAGAGCACACCGCTCTCAGAGTACACCTCTCGTCAGAGTACACCACTCGTCAGAGTACACCTCTCGTCAGAGCACACCTCTCGTCAGAGTACACCGCTCGTCAGAGTACACCTCTCGTCAGAGTACACCTCTCGTCAGAGTACACCTCTCGTCAGAGTACAACGCTCGTCAGAGTACAACGCTCGTCAGAGTACACCTCTCGTCAGAGTACACCTCTCGTCAGAGCACACCGCTCTCAGAGTACACCGCTCGTCAGAGTACACCTCTCGTCCGAGTACACCTCTCGTCAGAGTACACCTCTCGTCAGAGTACACCTCTCGTCAGAGTACACCTCTCGTCAGAGCACACCGCTCGTCAGAGTACACCTCTCGTCAGAGTACAACGGTCGTCAGAGTACAACGCTCGTCAGAGTACACCGCTCGTCAGAGTACACCTCTCGTCAGAGCACACCGCTCTCAGAGTACACCGCTCGTCAGAGTACACCTCTCGTCAGAGCACACCTCTCGTCAGAGCACACCGCTCTCAGAGTACACCGCTCGTCAGAGTACACCTCTCGTCAGAGTACAACGGTCGTCAGAGTACAACGGTCGTCAGAGTACAACGCTCGTCAGAGTACACCTCTAGTCTCAGAACATCTCTCGTTGGGGAAAAACCTCTCATAGCCCCTGTGGTTTATTCAATAACTCGATAAGAACATGTTCCCGGTCCCCAAGGTGTCCATTACAGAAGTTCTCTACTGTCCTAATTTTCTCCATAAAATAAAAAAAATCAACCACCAGCAGACCTTGCTTTTCATTTTTTTATGGCGGTTTTACTGTACATTTTCTGTTTTCTATGATTTCAGGTGTTGTGTTAGATATTCACCAATATTACTTACATCTGAATGAAGCAAACGAATCCGGGGAGGACAAGTGGGAATTGGAATACCAAGCCACAGAATACTACAAGCAGGCCGACATGAGCACACGGTCCTTGGACAACATCGCACGAAATCTGTGGCACGACGACGAGCTCTTCTCCAAGTATTACGTCGCCAATGGAGTACGTTATGACCCGACAGAGGAATGGGATGAGGAGACGCGAGTCGTACATGTGTGCTCTATGGTGCATTCCCATTATGATGAGTATCAACAATGCTACGAGGAGAAGTGGGGTGTGAATGCAGCGGTGACGTTCTCGCCTTCTTACCTTTGCACAGTTACGATTGTTACTTTTGGGCTGTTTTATTTCTTGTACCAAATGACTGGTTTTTAGGCTAATATTTGTTTGATTTTCTTTCAATTACAAAAACTTCGCAAATGTGGCGTTTTATGTACTGTGAATTCTGACACGTTGCATGTTTGCGCTGGCTTCAGGCTTTAGCCGCTTGTGTCTACCGATCCGACATCATATCCCAGATTCCACCAAATTCGACATAAAAATAAAACAAGATGTGGTGCACTAGATATATTGAGAACAAGCATTAGTTTGTGTAGGCAACACCCCCCCACCCCCCCCCCCCCCGAGTGCAGGGAACACTCCCCCCCCCACCCCCGGCCTGTAGGGAACACTTCCCCAGCACTGTCGCAAACAGAAATGCTTCAATCTTCTAATGAGTTCCAATTCTTGAAACACGTCAATGTATAATAACATAGCAATGTTAATAGAGGCTTCTAGAAACCCCCCCCCCCCGCCCCCCCCCCCTCAGGACAACTCCATCCACCCTCATAGCACGATTAGATTCTATTTAATATGATAACTCCCGTCTCCACCACCCAGGACAACTCCACCCACCCCCATAGCACTGTTAGAGTCTATGCAATATAAGGTATAATATCCCCTCCGCCCCCGCCCCCCTCCGCGGACAACTCGCCCCACCCCTCCCCAAAAGCACGGTAAGATTCTATGGGAAGCAAGACGTTTCGGCCCAAAACCATTTCGGCCCACTCCCATAGACGATTCGGCCCAAGACGTTTCGGCCCAAGACGTTTCGGCCCACTCATTTTTTAACTAAACTTGCGCCCCAAGACTTTTCGGCCCAAGACGTTTCGGCCCACTTTTCCCAAGACTTTTCGGCCCAAGACGTTTCGGCCCACTGAACTATCATTATACAGATGTTTTGATTTTGTGTTAGACATTTAGTTAATGGATAAGTCCAAAGCCATTGCAAGAGCAGTTTGTTAAAAATCGAAACTGTAGCTATTCCTGTCTGAATTTAAATCGTGTGTTATGTATTATCTCAAATTGCTTATACTGCTGTTTCTTTAACGATTGAAATTTTCAACTTATGAAAACCTGAAAGCCATACATAAGCATACAGCAATTAGATAAATGATATGTAATTGCAATTAACCTGAAACGCAATAGGCAGCCTCGGGAAGATTTGATCAATTGCGTTCTGACTTAAATGAACTATCCGCGTTATTACAAATTATAAAATGTTATATAAGAGTCTGTGTCAACTGTAATTCTGTTTGAACAACTAAGTTGATAAATCGGCAATAATTTGGTGGAATGAGGTATTTACCAGGTTGATAGGGTAGGATGGGTAATAGGCTGAAAAGATATTACTTGGGAAAGGAGCAGCATACTTTATTTCGTATATTCTGGTTCGAATTACGAATAAGTAACAAGTCTTTATCACTAAAACCTTTTATTTACAATAAAAACCCTAGTTACTTAATGGAGGAGGAAGGGGACGGTGGTATAGCTGACCGGCACATCAAGTCGAGAATCATCTAATTGATTGTGTGTGGATTTGAATTTACGAAGTGCAATCAACAAAAAAATCATCACACACCGTATTAAGTCGGTAAATCAGCTCATAATCCTCTGCAGATTAAGTGCAGAGGATTATGAGCTGATTTAGCGTCAGTTAATTAACTGTTAACCCATCAAATACCAAAGTAGGTGTATGAAATGCGCTTGGAATTGCAATAGAAAAATAATCCAACACACACCAGAGACGATCAGCAAATAATTGTTGAAAGCCATCAGACGCTGGAGTTAGTTAGAAGAATAAAATTTCACAGCTGTTTTGAAATAACTTATGAATAGATGAGCCTCAATCTTCAACCCTTTCTAAGTAATACTTTTTTAGTGGACCGAAATGACTTGGGCCGAAAAGTCTTGGCAAACTGGGCCGAAAAGTCTTGGGGGAAAAAAGTGGGCCGAAATGTCTTGACAGTTCAAATGTGGGCCGAAACGTCTTGGGCCGAAAAGGTCTGCCATTTCGGACTAGGCCGAAACGTCTATGGGCCGAAATGGTTTTGGGCCGAAACGTCTAGAAGCCGATTCTATGTTATACTGTAACAAATACAACATCTGTACAAATCCGAATTTTTTTTTTGTGACAGAATAGACAGTGATAACAAGTGCAGGTTTTAACACAAAAGCAAAGAGCAGGCACATAAAAGGTACACGGCGTCACTGCTGACTCGGTGTTATTCGGTGTCACTCGGTGTTATTCGGTGTTACTCGGTGTCACTCGGTGTCTCAACGAGTCCAGGCACACAGTGAGCCAGCAGACATGGAGTTCATTGTTTTCACGCGTAACCTGCAGCAAGGGTTGTACACATGCACTGCTGTTCTCGCGACACGTGCCGCATCAAAACATCACCATTATCGCGCGATAACGAGCGACACGTGCCGCATCAACATATCGCCTGTAACGCGCGATAACGAGCGACACGTGCCGCATCAACATATCGCCTGTAACGCGCGGTAACCACCGACACGTGCCGCATCAAAACATCACCATTATCGAGCGATAACGAGCGACACGTGCCGCATCAACATATCGCCTGTATCGTGCGGTAACGAGCGACACGTGCCGCATCAACACATCGCCTGTAACGCGCGGTTACCACCGACACGTGCCGCATCAACACATCGCCTGTATCGCGCGGTAACGAGCGACACGTGCCGCATCAACACATCACCATTATCGCGCGATAACGAGCGACACGTGCCGCATCAACATATCGCCTGTATCGCGCGGTAACCACCGACACGTGCCGCATCAACACATCGCCTGTATCGTGCGGTAACCACCGACACGTGCCGCATCAACACATCGCCTTTATCGTGCGGTAACGAGCGACACGTGCCGCATCAACACATCGCCTGTATCGTGCGGTAACCAGCGACACGTGCCGCATCAACACATCGCCTTTATCGTACAGTAACAAGCCACCGTACATGGACATTCAGCTGTCATGCTCAAAGTCAAATGGATAAATAAGAACCGTTTTCGCTAAGTTCCATCCAGGAATGTCACATTTTTGACAATTTCCCATTTCGTCAATTTTTCCTCGATTTCAGAATTAATACGCCGTTGCACATCTACATGATATATATGTTTTCTCAGTGAAATATCAAATAGTTGAAGAGATATGGCGTCGACAAAACAATGCATCAAAAAGGGACAGACAGACAGACGGACAATACCCAAACCAATAGCTCCCCTCCGGGAGCCAAAGCCCCCGTTTGAGGGCTAACAAGCGACACGTGCCGCATAAACACATCGTCTTTATCGTACGGTAACTAACGACACGTGCCGCATAAACACATCGTCTTTATCGTACGGTAACTAACGACACGTGCCGCATAAACACATCGCCTTTATCGTACGGTAACTAACGACACGTGCAGCATAAACACATCGTCTTTATCGTACAGTAACTAACGACACGTGCAGCAAAAACACATCGTCTTTATCGTACGGTAACTAACGACACGTGCAGCATAAACACATCGTCTTTATCGTACGGTTACTAACGACACGTGCAGCATAAACACATCGTCTTTATCGTACGGTAACTAACGACACGTGCCGCATAAACACATCGTCTTTATCGTGCGGTAACTAACGACACGTGCAGCAAAAACACATCTTCTTTATCGTACGGTAACTAACGACACGTGCAGCATAAACACATCGTCTTTATCGTACGGTTACTAACGACACGTGCAGCATAAACACATCGTCTTTATCGTACGGTAACTAACGACACGTGCAGCATAAACACATCGTCTTTATCGTACGGTAACTAACGACACGTGCAGCAAAAACACATCGTCTTTATCGTACGGTAACTAACGACACCTGCAGCATAAACACATCGTCTTTATCGTACAGTAACTAGCGACTACACAAATACAAAGCCTTTTTTGGCATCTCACACCGTGACCTGATCTACGCTTGACTGAAAAACCCCTTCAGACATTGACAGCACAATCACAGCAGGTGAAACTACCACACGGTTTTGCACAAAAGCTTCGTTTCTGTCCAGAAATACTCCTCAAGTATCCGCATCAATCATTTCAAATCTTCGAATAAAAATCTAAAAAAAAAAAAAAAAATCAGCCTATTTCCGGACGATTTTACCATTTTCGGTCCATTGATAGATTTCCTGTCGGATGTCTCGACCTGGTCACCGTAGGAGTGATTAGGAGTCTTTTATCCCAAATAAGTTTCCCAAAATAACGATTCAAAGTCTCGATCTATGAAGACTGGCGGTACTTGGCACGGTGCTACTGATGCAGTACAACAGTAAGTACCTGACCTCTCGACTGGCGGTACTTAGCGTTAGCGTGGTGCCACTGATGCAGTACAACAGTAAGTACCTGGCCTCTCGACTGGCGGTACTTGGCACGGTGCTACTGATGCAGTACAACAGTAAGTATCCGACCTCTCGACTGGCGGTACTTGGCACGGTGCTACTGATGCAGTACAACAGTAAGTATCCGACCTCTCGACTGGCGGTACTTGGCACGGTGCTACTGATGCAGTACAACAGTAAGTACCTTGCCTCTCGACTGGCGGTACTTGGCACGGTGCTACTGATGCAGTACAACAGTAAGTACCTGACCTCTCGACTGGGGGTCCAGCCCAGCACAGGTCGGTGAAATGTTATTCTAGCGTGTCACTCAAGTGTAACAACCGAGCGTGTCACTCAAGCGTACCAACCGAGCGTGTCACTCAAGCCTGTCTACGTGATCGCTGAGCGTGTCACTCAAGCGTGTCTACGTGATCGCCGAGCGTGTCATTCAAGTATGTCTACGTGATCACTGAGCGTGTCACTCAAGCATGTCCACGTGATTGCTCAGTGTCACTCAAGCGTGTCTACTTGATCGCTGAGCGTGTCACTCAAGCGTGTCTACGTGATCCCTGAGCGTGTCACTCAAGCATGTCTACGTGATTGCGGAGTGTCGCCCAAGCGTGTTACTCATGCATGTCTACGTGATCACTGAGCGTGTCACTCATGCGTGTCTACGTGATCGCTGAGCGTGTCACTCATGCGTGTCTACGTGATCGCTGAGCGTGTCACTCATGCATGTCTACGTGATCGCTGAGCGTGTCACTCATGCATGTCTACGTAATCGTTCAGCCTTTGACCCAGGAGTGCCCGTTCTTGCAATTCACACCATGATAACTTTTCAAGAACTGGTCATAAGCCGACATTGTCAAGTGCCCGCATCATCATCCCACGTCCATTTTCTACCGAAAAATAAATACAGTATTTAAAGACGGCCCAATATTCACAACGCCACCTCCGGCTATATATAGAGAGAGAGAGAACAGTACGCACACTGACACCAACGACAGGGAGCTGTGACGTGTTCCGACAGCTTGACGTTCAGCGGGATTTCGTCCAAGCGAACTCCCCATGTGGTAAAAAACATGAGAACAGAAAAAAACAAAATGGCTGCTCGTCTTTTTTTTTTCTTTTGGTTTTGTTTTTGTCAATAAATACAATGATAATAGTGAGTAATAAAATACTTGTAACATTCCACCCCTAGATCTATAACAAAGTATCTACCTATGGCCTCATTTCTCCCCCCCCCCCCCGTCCCCACCCTCTCCCCCCTCCCCCCACCCCCTCACGACACGTAAAGCCACTTGACATTAACCCTGACGAACACATCAGTTACTGATAACAATAAGACACACGCATGATCCAGGGATGGAATCCTTGGCAGTTGCATATCATTTTATCTGAACCCCGACAGTTCTGTTTTACACAGACAGCCCAACTAACAGCGGTCGCATTCACAAAATTTAACTAACAGTTAACAAATGCGCGTAACTTTTGAAATTAAATTAATACATTTTTTTGTGAAAACCGTGCCAAGAATTTTCTCCATCGTTCACTCCCCGACGCTTTGTGCTTGGCTGGCTACAGACAGGACAGGGGACTGAACCCATGCTAAAAATAGAACTCACCCTCCATAAACCCACAATGAATTCAGTACATTTCAATAAAAAAGTGACAAAAAATTACACCAATTTATTATCGATTTTTATTTACAAGCTCAGTTGAGAAATGAAGGAATGAATACCCCCTCCCCCCTCCCCCCCCAAACTCCCCCAGCCGCCCCGCCCCTATCTACACCCAAACAAGACAAACATAACTTAGCCAAATTTTATTATTTTTTTTGGACGTCAAAATTTTTTAACGCAATTTCATATGTTTAGTCTTCTGGTACAAATCACCATTTATCGCTCATGCTTTTGCAGTTTTTTTTTCAATGTTCATGAAACAAGAAGGCAACTGTACAGCGAACAGAACATGCTAATATGATGGCCTGAAGCAACACCCAACACCCCAGCAGTCCTTGTCATCGAATGACGCCACCTCCAGTACGGCGACAACACGTGACGCCACCTCCAAGACGGCGACAACAAGTGACGCCACCTCCAAGACGGCGACAACAAGTGACGCCACCTCAAAGAAGGCAACATCATGAACTGGCACACGCTTCCTCAGCAGCTTTCGTGACGTCATACAACTCCTCGGAGACACAACCATGACGTCATTCAGCATCCCGGGGATGACATCACGACGGCTCACAGCATCCGGGGACGCTATCACCACGTGATACAACCTATCGGAGGCGCAATCGTGACGTCATACAACCGCCCGGAGGCGCATTCGTGACGTCATGCAGAGTCCTGGAAGTGCTATCATGACGTCGTACAATATCCCGCGATGTCTTTCATGACGTCGAACTCCTTCTGACAGGAGTTTTCGCAGAGGTCACAGATGTCAAGGGGGCAATATTATGAGAGTTGACAATGTCCGGGCGGCTCCACGATCATGTGACGTCATCTCCATGAGCCGGTATTCGTACACACACTTGGGAAATGCTTTTCTGTTTTGGAATAAGGGTGTATAGCGCAGTCCATCAGCAGAACTGAAACAAAGAAAGAATCGGATTTAAATGAGGCGACCAAGGCCTCGTAAGCTATTGACCTTTCTGTGATCTTTTGGTAACTCTTTTCACTGCTTAAATTTTGGCTTTTCTTCTATTTAAAACATTCCGATTTTCAAATTCCTTACTAAACTCAGGTTTGAAGGCCAGATATACGCAGTAGTGTGTTCTGCGAGTGGAAATTTCCATAAGTTTGACAAAGCCCTGGATCTCCTTCACCTTCCATCGGTTCCCGCATTCATTATACAAGACAAACGTGGTCATCGGCTCGTCTCTTACCTTACATCGGTCCCGCATTCATTACACAAGACAAACGTGGTCATCGGCTCGTCTCTTACCTTCCATCGGTTCCCGCATTCATGACACAACACAAACGTGGTCATCGGCTCGTCTCTTACCTTACATCGGTCCCGCATTCATTACACAACACAAACGTGGTCATCGGCTCGTCTCTTACCTTACATCGGTCCCGCATTCATTACACAACACAAACGTGGTCATCGGCTCGTCTCTTACCTTCCATCGGTTCCCGCATTCATTACACAACACAAACGTGGTCATCGGCTCGTCTCTTACCTTCCATCGGTTCCCGCATTCATTACACAACACAAACGTGGTCATCGGCTCGTCTCTTACCTTCCATCGGCTCCCGCATTCATGACACAACACAAACGTGGTCATCGGCTCGTCTCTTACCTTCCATCGGTTCCCGCATTCATTACACAACACAAAGTGGTCATTGGCTCGTCTCTTACCTTCCATCGGTTCCCGCATTCATTACACAACACAAACGTGGTCATCGGCTCGTCTCTTACCTTACATCGGTCACGCATTCATTACACAACACAAACGTGGTCATCGGCACGTCTCTTACCTTACATCGGTCCCGCATTCATTACACAACACAAACGTGGTCATCGGCTCGTCTCTCACCTTCCATCGGTTCCCGCATTCATTACACAACACAAACGTGGTCATCGGCTCGTCTCTCACCTTCTATCGGTTCCCGCATTCATGACACAACACAAACGTGGTCATCGGCTCGTCTCTTACCTTACATCGGTCCCGCATTCATTACACAACACAAACGTGGTCATCGGCTCGTCTCTTACCTTACATCGGTCCCGCATTCATTACACAACACAAACGTGGTCATCGGCTCGTCTCTTACCTTCCATCGGTTCCCGCATTCATTACACAACACAAACGTGGTCATCGGCTCGTCTCTTACCTTACATCGGTCCCGCATTCATTACACAACACAAACGTGGTCATCGGCTCGTCTCTTACCTTCCATCGGCTCCCGCATTCATGACACAACACAAACGTGGTCATCGGCTCGTCTCTTACCTTCCATCGGTTCCCGCATTCATTACACAACACAAAGTGGTCATTGGCTCGTCTCTTACCTTCCATCGGTTCCCGCATTCATTACACAACACAAACGTGGTCATCGGCTCGTCTCTTACCTTCCCTCGGTCCCCGCATTCATTACACAACACAAAGTGGCCATTGGCTCGTCTCTTACCTTCCATCGGTTCCCGCATTCATTACACAACACAAACGTAGTCAGTGAATCGTCTCTTACCTTCCATCGGTTCCCGCATTCATTACACAACACAAAGTGGTCATTGGCTCGTCTCTTACCTTCCATCGGTTCCCGCATTCATTCATGACACAACACAAACGTGGTCATCGGCTGGTCTCTTACCTTCCATCGGTTCCTGCATTCATGACACAACACAAACGTGGTCACTGGATCGTCTCTTACCTTCCATCGGTTCCCGCATTCATGACACAACACAAACGTGGTTATCGGCTCCTCTCTTACCTTCCATCGGTTCCCGCATTCATTACACAACACAAACGTGGTTATCGGCTCGTCTCTTACCTTCCATCGGTTCCCGCATTCATTACACAACACAAACGTGGTCATCGGCTCGTCTCTCACCTTCCATCGGTTCCCGCATTCATTACACAACACAAACGTGGTTATCGGTTCGTCTCTTACCTTCCATCGGTTCCCGCATTCATGACACAACACAAACGTGGTCATCGGCTCGTCTCTTACCTTCCATCGGTTCCCGCATTCATTACACAACACAAACGTGGTCATCGGTTCGTCTCTTACCTTCCATCGGTTCCCACATTCATTACACAACACAAACGTAGTCAGTGAATCGTCTCTTACCTTCTATCGGTTCCCGCATTCATGACACAACACAAACGTGGTCATCGGTTCGTCTCTTACCTTCCATCAGTTCCCACATTCATTACACAACACAAACGTGGTCATTGGCTCGTCTTTTACCTTCCATCGGTTCCCACATTCATGACACAACACAAACGTGGTCATCGGCTCGTCTGTTACCTTCCATCGGTTCCCGCATTCATTACACAACACAAACGTGGGCATCGGCTCGTCTCTTACCTTCCATCGGTTCCCGCATTCATGACACAAGACAAACGTGGTCATCGGCTCGTCTCTTACCTTCCATCGGTTCCCGCATTCATGACACAACACAAACGTGGTTATCGGCTCCTCTCTTACCTTCCATCGGTTCCCGCATTCATGACACAACACAAACGTGGTCATCGGCTCGTCTCTTACCTTCCATCGGTTCCCGCATTCATTACACAACACAAATGTGGTCATTGGCTCGTCAGCACTTCGCGTCTGGAGCTGCAACATAAATAGCAAACTTCCTGACCAATAACAGGCGGCGTGTGTTTAGGCTTTAGCTCTGGTTTGAGGCCCGGTGGCTTTAGTCACAAAAGTGAACTGTACAGTTAACAGATTACGCTAACTGCTACTGTAGCTACTGCTACTTTTGACAGCTTATATATTTTATATAAATTATACTTTAAGTATTAAAACATATTCTTGGAAAAAAATTGCGTAAGTAATTTAGCTAAATGAGCTGATTTCCATTGCGCCCTCCACCCGCCCGTTGCCAGGACGACATAACTGGTTATGTGTAGTATTACCACACTTGCCCCACCCAGCACCTCCCACTCCCGCTGCCAGGACGACGTACATGGTTAAACGTAGTGCAGGGTTCTTACACATTCGCCAAAAAAAATTCAAGTATATTTTTTCAACAGAAATCAAGCATGTTTAGGAAATTCAAGTAATATTTGTTGCAGAAATTCAAGTAAAATTTTGGAAAATTCAACTACATTCCATATTAAAACAACAAGCACTAACTTTTCATCTTTTTTATTTATTTATTTTTTTGATTACATTTTTACAAAACACTCAGTATTGCTGAGTCAATGTGTTACGAAAAGCACACATTTAAACGGTCAGAACAATCAGCTGTACATCCTAACTTACATATCTTAATTAAAACTAGAAGTATTTTTGCACAAACACACCTCATCTCCATAAACTTCTTGAGTATTACATATTTTTTAACATAATCTATGCAGCTTTACAGAACCGATAACATAAGTATTATAATTATAAGGAATGTAATAACATAACAGAAAGGTATAAAAGAGAAAATCACTACACCTTTAACAGTAATAACAAAATTACACATAACAGTGCATTGGATAAATCGTAATAGAATTTATTAATTTTTTTTCAGACTAGATAAGACGTACTACGCAAATCTTGTATACCCCAGGCTTATCAAGATCAGGAATTCATCATCGTGAGTTCACAATATCCACGTTATTTCCCATAATCTGATACAAATACAAGTAAAAAACACTGAATACGCCTTTGTGGACTTTTCTACTAAATTTACCAATACAAAACTGAAACACAATAAGTACAGTAAAAAATATATAATACCGGTACTTATTTTGCTATTTTAAAATATCAGTCTTAAATTGAATCAATAACTAAAATTAAAACTACAATACACGTGTGATAATAAAATATAAGGCGTTCTATGTAGCTTGAAATTACAGTCAAAGAAATTAGACAAGATAACACAACATAATACTGACTTCAGAGTGCTAAAAAATATCATGATATTCATTCACCAGGAATACAACATTTTGAATATAGTGCCCATTGGAAACATGAACACTTACTCAGTATCGAATAATGATCTCGATCTAACCAAAAAACGTTCTACTGCTATGTCAAATTAGATCCATCTATTTTGCATTTTTAAGCTGCCCCACTTTCTCCTCAGTAGTTTTGTCCTGCCTTTAATTGAATCTTTCTTTTCACGGGCAGAGCTCCTGAAGCTGTTTGACTTCACAAATAACTCTCATAGCAGAAGCGCTCTTCGAATTTTCAGCTTTTACGGAACATTCATTCGCCGCTATCAGTAGAGAAGATGCATCTGTCTCAAGTTTCATTTTCTGGCGCTTTAGGTTTGAAATTTCTTCTGCAACACATTTCCTTTTCACAGGCTCAACATTTTTCGCTTTCTTTTCGTCTTCTAAATACTGCCTGTATTTAATCCTAAAACTTGACACTAAACCTAGCATCTTCTTTGTAATTGGAATCTTTGCTGCACCCCCTGCCTTTTTAACTTGGTCGTGCACAATCCACTGGGCAATAAAGGATTCTTCTTTAAAATTTTTCCTCGAAATTTGTTTGTTTACGGCTTTCCAAAGCTTTTGATATGCGGCAATCGATCCAATTAATTCATAGAAGAAAACGTCCACACGCGTTTCTCGTTTCGTGTTATCAAAACCTTCAAATCTACCGTTGTTGGGAGGCAAGATTTCAGCAATAAATCTTCTGTATTGACTCATGACTCAATCACACTCTGCATCAGTAATTATCTTTGAGTTTTGAAGAACTCGAAGAAGCTTTGCAAATTGAGCTACTGAATCCTCCGGATCTTTTGCAACTTGCTATGGATGTAGACTTATAGCAGCTTTTTTATTTATAAAAGATGCAAGTTTTCTGTTGCTATATGTTTAGTGTTGTCAGTCGTTTATGTTACCTGGTGACACCACGCGGAGGCTCATCTGCGACTTATTACGCATAGACGTGCCCATTATATTCACCTGCATAATTTCCTCGCAAAGACATACCCATTACTTTCACCAAAATAATTTCCTTGAAACAGTTACATACACAATCAGTATATATTTGATTCCCCTACATAATTTCCTTGAAACAGATAAATAATGGGCACATTTTTGAATGTTGTATTTTGGAACATAAAGAACGTATGTAATATAATGTAATTACTACGCACTAAACCTTCAAGTCACCCAAAAACGTTACTGTATATCACAAAGAATTGAGCAGATAGACATAACATAAAGAAGTTGGTTTGTTGGTATGGTTTTTAACGTCCCGTTCATCAACTAGGATGGGTATATTAGGACGCACTTGCTAAAGAAACAAGTGGGGGAAAAAGAAGAAAGAACGAAGAAATAGTTAAAGGAGAGTTAGAAAAAAAGGAAATTCCGATTAGCCGTCTCTTACGCCATGCACGGAACAGAACGCAGTGGGTGTATTCTTAAGATTCCCCCAATCCCACAGGGGGAACATACAGAAGTACATACTTGTTTATAATATAGGCTGTGGTAACTCATTCCAGAAATAGAATACGCAAATCAATAGAAATAAAACAACCACATTTTATGTATATTTATTTTGAAGTATATATGTGAAATTGTAATATACAATACTGGCAACACGTTTGATACATACTGATCGAATTTTAAATCCAATGTGATAGTGCTAAGAAAATTTCGGACCAGTCACCCCTGACTATACTAATCTATAATAATATTAACAATAATACCATAATATTATTAAGATTATTATGAATCCCGTATTGGCAAAGCCAACTTACTCAGATTCAACATTCGAGTAGTATGTAAATATTCAGTAGGTATGCTGGGCGCAGAGACCTCAGCCTTCTACAATGGGCGCAGAAGTTTTAAAACGCTGTGCTCTTTTGTGCATAATATGTATGTATCCACGCGGTGATACTTAATCTTATTGCAATTGAATAATTTCTTCCTTTTTCCTCTTCTTATTTTTGTTCAATTTGATTTTTTTAAGCAAGCCAGCATAACCACTAATTTCTTTTACGACGCAGAGCATAGGGCCATCTCTGCGTAGCAAAAGAAATTCCCTCCCGCTATACCTAATCCTTCATCCAACCTCCTCTCCTAAACCACACGTCACAGGACCGAGTCCAATACATACAGCTCTGCTATCGCGCCTGCCCCGCAGAGTGTGCATGCATTGAACTCACCCTTGGCCCATTTCATGGCGTAATTGTGCAGAGGATGTTGCACTAAGCACATAAGGCCAGCTTCGCAAGAAACACGACAAGTGGACCTGCAATAACTCCCCCAAAAGAAGCCCCACACATAGAAAGAATTAACAAACGTAATGAACAAAAGTAACGAAACACAACACATCTTTAAGTATGGCTTGGTAAGGAACAAACAATAACAAAACACAAGAGTAAGCAATGTAGGAATAGTATGCAATACAATATAGTGTTTAAAACACTGAAACGTATACAATATGCACTTATTATGGAATATTATTAATTACAATTATTATTATTTTACAAATTCAGGGATATTTAAGTATTTTCAAGGAATGTAAGAGTCCTGCCAGTGTTACGCATGCCACACTAGCACGGGTCCGTCACCGTGCCTGCGTTGACCACAACTGATGGGCCTGGATCGCCTCCTTCGTCAGCTTCGCTCTCGCCCCCTGCCCCCCCCCCCCTCTTCCGCAAGCCAGGACGACGTACCTAGTTGTACGTATTGTTACGCTTGCGGCACTTACCCCCACTCCCCCTTCTCCCACCCCCGCCCGTTGCCAGGACGGCGTAGCTGGTTGTACGTAGTATTACGATTGCCACACTTACCCCCACTCCCCCTCCAAACCCCGCCCGTTGCCAGGACGACATACCTGGTTGTACGTAGTGTTACGCTTGCCGCACTTACCCCACTCCCCCTCCCACCCCCGCCCGTTGCCAGGACGACGTACCTGGTTGTACGTAGTGTTACGCTTGCCGCACTTACCCCACTCCCCCTCCCACCCCCGCCCGTTGCCAGGACGACGTACCTGGTTGTACGTAGTGTTACGCTTGCCGCACTTACCCCCACTCCCCCCTCTCCCACCCCCGCCCGTTGCCAAGACGGCGTAGCTGGTTGTACGTAGTATTACGCTTGCCACACTTACCCCCACTCCCCCCTCTCCCACTCCCGCCCGTTGCCAAGACGACGTAGCTGGTTGTACGTAGTATTACGCTTGCCACACTTACCCCCATTCCCCCTCCCACCCCCGCCCGTTGCCAGGACGACATACCTGGTTGTACGTAGTGTTACGCTTGCCGCACTTACCCCCACTCCCCCTCTCCCACCCCGCCTGTTGCCAGAACGACGTACCTGGCTGTACGTAGTGTTACGCTTGCCACACTTACATCCACTCCCCCTCCCACCCCCGCCCGTTGCCAGTTGATTGATTGATTGGTTTAACGACACCCGCAACCCGTTAGGGTCATATTGTGTCAGTTCTGTTGCTATAGGAAGACTCAGTTGAAACTAAAATCAATTAATATAGACAAAGCAAGCAGTGTATACATCTAAAACCAACTAAATTCAATTTAAAACTTACTGTACAAGTGTATTTCTTTCAGAAAAGAAATAATTTTGCTTGGTGCTACCTTTATAAAAAGGTCTTTCATGGAGTTCACACTGTAGTAGCGTGAACGGATGTTATGAAAATCTACGCAATTGAGTAGAATATGTTTTACAGTCAAACGTTCTTGACAACCAATACATTGTGGAGGCGCATCAATAGATATCCGTGGGTGATGTATGTATGCCCGATTCGAGCTCTATGCATAACCGTTGTATCGCGAATATTGCCAAAAGCTAGTTGCTTTTGTCCAACTGTTGGTTGGATTTGAAAGAGTTTGTTATTTCTTTGTTCGTTCCACTTTTGTTGCCAAAGGTTTTTTACATAACTTGAAATATGTGGTTTAAAGTCGGAGTATGGTATGAGAAGGTCGGATATGTTGTAGTTTAGCGCCTCTTTTGCTGCCTGGTCCGCAGCTTCATTACCCACTATGCCGACGTGGCTTGGCACCCAGCAAAACACTAGGGTTTTGCCTTGTTTGACTGCTCTTTCATATCGTTCTATTAGGTCTAAAATCATCGTGTTCGACACTTGCAGATTTTCTAGTGATTGTAGACCGATAGGAATCGACACAGATAAGGAACTTTTTGTACCTACTAATCTTGACGATTTCCATGGCTAGTTGGAGTGCCCGAACCTCCGCGGAAAAGATGGAGGAGCCGTTTGGTAATCTTGTTTTCAGGGTATTTGATTTGTAACTATTGATGCAGCAACTTGGTTATCAAGTTTAGATCCGTCCGTGTATATGAAATGATGGTGAGGGTAGGTTTCCTTTATCTCAGCAAACCTAACTTTGAACTCTTCAGCATTTTTTGTGTCTTTGGAAAAGTTTGTCAGAGTTTTGTTTATGGTTGGCCTTTGTATTTGCCATGTTGGGTATTTTGAAACTTTCAAGTTTGCAATTTGCTCAACTTTGATTCCAGCATTATTAAGGTGGTTTCGGATTCTAGTGCCAAAGGGTACGATAACCCTAGGGCGTGTGCTTAAGATTTCTGAATGGTCTTTATCGAACACTGCTTTATGGGTGGGGTTTTCTTTATTTGCGTATATTTAGTTGCATATTGCATTGAAAGTTTGATTCGTTGGATATCTAATGGTTGTTCATTTGATTCAACCTGAAGGCTTTCCGCAGGTGACGTTCTAAAAGCGTTAAGGCAGAGGCGAAGGCCTTGGTTTTGTATTGGGTTCAACATCTTTAAATACGAAGGCCTTGCTGAACCGTAGACGATGCTACCATAATCTATTCTTGATCTTATTAATGATCTATACAGTTTTAATTTAGTACTGGTATCCGCTCCCCAGTCTTGGGCGGAGACGACTCGCAGCAGGTTGAGTGCCTTTTGGCATTTCCTCTTCATCTCTTTTATGTGGGGAATAAAATTTAGCTTAAAGTCCAGAATTAGACCAAGAAATTTGTTTTCCTTTACTACAGGTATCTGAGTGTTTGATAAGTATAAAATAGGATCGTCGTGTGGCTTTCGCTTGTTTCAAAAGTGCATGCAGACTTTTTTGGTTTCCGAAGGACGACGTACCTGGTTGTACGTAGTGTTACGCTTGCCACACTTGCCCCCACTCCCCCCTCTCCCACCCCGCCCGTTGCCAGGCCGACATACCTGGTTGTACGTAGTGTTACGCTTGCCACACTTGCCCCCACTCCCCCCCCCTTTCCACCCCCGCCCGTTGCCAGGACGACGTACCTGGTTGTACGTAGTATTACGCTTGCCGCACTTATCCCCACTCCCCTCCCCTCTCCCACCCCCGCCCGTTGCCAGGACGACGTACCTGGTTGTACGTAGCATTACGCTTGCCGCACTTACCCCTACTCCCCCCTTTCCCACCCCCCCCCCCGTTGCCAGGACGACGTACCTGCTTGTACGTAGTGTTACGCTTGCCACACTTACCCCCACTCCCCCCACCCCCACACCCGCCCGTTGCCAGGACGACATACCTGGTTGTACGTAGTGTTACGCTTGCCGCACTTGCCGCACTTGAACAGGTCCGTCACCGTGCCCGTGTTGACCGACATCTGGTGGTCCTGGATCGCCTCCTTCGTCAGCTTCTTCCTCAGATCCTTCATTTCATTGCTGGCCATTTCCTGCAAAACACCGCCAACCAACTCTCTCATAAACTGAATAATATCACAACACTTGTTTACTGCGTTTTTATTTGTTTACTTTTATCTTCCCTCAATCTGCACAATGACGTACAAAACTCCCCAGTACAAGGAGCACTTGTACAGCATAATGCGCCCTTATACAGCATTATGTGCCCAATGACAGCATAATGTGCCCTTATACAGCATACTTTGCCCATTGAGGGGTTGGGACATTTTGTACCTTTGTCACTTTGTACCTCCGTCATTTTGTACCTTTTCTGCCACATTGTACCTCGCCATTTTATACCCTATTTATAAGGGCAATACTCAGTTAAAACAAAAAATTAAATACCGCCTGCTCTACCTGGCCTTCATTTCAGTGAAAACATGTTTATTTATTAATTGCAATAACCTGTAGGATAGTGATGGAGGCCATTCCGTAAAGTGGCTTTACCGTGATTGCAATTATCCTTTCTTACCAGTGTTAATTGCATTACTTCAGTTTATGTTATAGAGTTACTCAGTGAATGGGACAGAACTGATCAGCTCTGGGAGTATATTAAATGCAATAATTTCGAGCAGATTTTCTCTGGAGTTGCTCAACTAGACTGAGTGAATCTACTCAGGGGTTACTCTGCAAAATCAATGTAACTGGCTAGACTTTCAGCACCAGTTTTCTAAAATCAGTATAAATACAGCTTCGATTCTTTGCTAGTTAAATCACCTATTAAACTGCTAACCAGTGCTGTTTCGGATATTTTGTACGTTTTGGATAGAATACAAACTGAACTGATTACATCGCAACGGATAATTCGAGGTTAATGTGGATTAAATTATCGGCTCAACTTTTCACTTTGGATAATTTTGGAAAATAATTTAGTTTTAACATAACTTTGTAAAAGTAAAATGCATCAGAATATATTTTGAAATTCTAAAAGCAAACAAGGCTTCAAAAATGTTTATTGATATATGCCTGCCGTGCAAAGAGGGCATTCGATCTTGTCAACAAATAGTAAAGTGCGTTGAATGTGAGTATTTCCAACACAGACGATGTGGAACGGGTATATTACAAGAAGAATTTTTAAAAGCAAAGAAATGTGAGCTCTTACGATTCAAGATACTGTATGTTTTAAATTTCGCTAAACCTTCACAAAACGGGTAAACAAGCCTGACAGGGCATAAATTAACGGGGTCCCAGGATCCCCGGGATGCCTTAAACTTGGCTTGGGACCCCTGTAGTTTCTGTCTGGGGGACCCCAGTTTCTTCTTGTAAATCGCTTGTTTCGGGACCCCGCGACATTGCAAGGGGACCCCTGGTTTTCGAGACTAGGGTCCCACGGGACCCCGAGCTAAAAAGTTAACTTTATGCCCTGCCTGAATTAAGTTTTCCGCACGTAGCTATTAGACATGTTTAGTTGTCAGTGTTCGTCCTATGGCGCGATTTGGCAATTTTATTGCTAGATTCTCCGATTTTATCCCACCGAAAACACGTTAATTTTGATTACTGGCTTTCTGTAGTAAAATGATAAATAGTCGCGCTAAAAAGCAGCTGTTAAGTCCATTACTGAAGTCAAATTTTTTGCGCCTGTGCCATAGACTCAGATTCGTCATGTAAACACTCGATTTATGTGGACTGTCTGACCATAGACTTAGTGGTAGCTACAACTAGACTGTTATCCGTGACACGCAGAAAATTCCGTTGTTATTTTGCTGGTTACACATTACGCGAGAGCGAAAAAAAAAACAAAAAAAAAAACGTGTATTGTATTGTAAAGAATCATGCAAACTGACAATAAAATATATAAAATTAATCTTTCTCATCTTAAAGACGGTACACAATGACTTAAAAATGGTACAAAGTGGTAAAGGTAAAAAATGTCCCAAGACCCCCACTGACAGTATAATGTGCCCTTATACAGCATACTATGCCCACTGACAGTATAATGTGCCCTTATACAGCATACTATGCCCACTGACAGTATAATGTGCCCTTATACAGCAGCTTAATTACCGCCGCTTCCAGTCTGCGCTACCCACGCGAAGGTTCACTGATTTACGTATTTTGGGGAAACATAGGTCTCACTTCGAAGGATATTTCAGAAAAACTTAAGACTTACCTCGAAGTATTCCGGCTCACAGTGGTGGGGACATCTTAGCGACCATCCTCAACACAGTTTTGACAGAGCATACAAGGACAGCGGGCACTCACCCCCTCCCCCATTTACAGTTTGTCGATCCCTTCGACTCACCTCGGATGCCATTCCAACGAGTCGCTCGTTTCACTATACTTTGGGAGGCGCTTCACTAAGCTTTGTGGCCATTTCGGCGAGGCATTCGATTCGGAGGTTATTTTTTGCGCTTGACTCACCCCGGGGGTCATTTTAGCGCTTGTCGCATCTCGGAGGTCATTTTGGCGAAGCACTTGACTCACCTCGGAGGTCATTTTGGCGTTTGACTCACCTCTGGGGTCATTTTGGCGCTTGACGCATCTCGGAGGTCATTTTGGCGCTTGACTCACCACGGGGGTCATTATAGCGCTTGTCGCATCTCGGAAGTCATTTTGGCGAAGCACTTGACTCACCTCGGAGGTCATTTTGGCGCTTGACTCACCTCGGAGGTCATTTTGGTGCTTGACTCACCTCGGAGGTCATTTTCGCGCTTGACTCACCACGGAGGTCATTTTGGCGCTTGACTCACCTCGGGGGTCATTTTGGTGCTTGAAGCATCTCGGAGGTCACTTTGGAGCTTAACTGACCTCGGGGGTCATTTTGGCGCTTGACTCACCTCGGAGGTCATTTTGGCGCTTGACGCATCTCGGACGTCATTTTGGAGCTTGACTCACCTCGGAGGTCATTTTGGTGCTTGACGCATCTCGGAGGTCATTTTGGAGCTTGACTCACCTCGGGGGTTATTTTGGCGCTTGACTCACCTCGGAGGTCATTTTGGCGCTTGACTCACTCGGGGGTCATTTTGGCGCTTGACGCATCTCGGAGGTCATTTTGGCGCTTGACTCACCTCGGGGGTCATTTTGGCGCTTGACTCACCTCGGAGGTCATTTTGGCGAAGCACGTGACTCACCTCGGAGGTCATTTTGGCGAGGCACGTGACTCACCTCGGAGGTCATTCTGGCGAGGCACGTGACTCACCTCGGAGGTCATTTTGGCGAGGCAGTTGACTCACCTCAGAGGTCATTCTGGCGAGGCACGTGACTCACCTCGGAGGTCATTTTGGCGAAGCACTTGACTCACCTCAGAGGTAATTTTATCGAGGCACTTGACTCACCTCGGTCATTTTGGCGAGGCACGTGACTCACCTCGGAGGTCATTTTGGCGAAGCACTTGACTCACCTCGGAGGTCATTTTGGCGAGGCACTTGACTCACCTCGGAGGTCATTTTGCGCTTGACGCATCTCGGAGGTCATTTTGGAGCTTGACTCACCTCTGAGGTCATTTTGGCGCTTGACGCATCTCGGAGGTCATTTTGGAGCTTGACTCACCTCGGAGGTCATTTTGGCGCTTGACTCACCTCGGTCATTTTGGCGAGGCACGTGACTCACCTCGGAGGTCATTTTGGCGAAGCACTTGACTCACCTCGGAGGTCATTTTGGCGAGGCACTTGACTCACCTCGGAGGTCATTTTGCGCTTGACGCATCTCGGAGGTCATTTTGGAGCTTGACTCACCTCTGAGGTCATTTTGGCGCTTGACGCATCTCGGAGGTCATTTTGGAGCTTGACTCACCTCGGAGGTCATTTTGGCGCTTGACGCATCTCGGAGGTCATTTTGGAGCTTGACTCACCTCGGAGGTCATTTTGGCGCTTGACTCATCTCGGAGGTCATTTTGGAGCTTGACTCACCTCGGAGGTCATTTTGGCGCTTGACTCACCTCGGAGGTCATTTTGGCGAGGCACGTGACTCACCTCGGAGGTCATTTTGGCGAGGCGCTCGGGCTGGATGAGGCCGATGAGCACGTTCTGGCGCAGTTGCGGATTGCGCGCGTCCTTCAGGTTCTGGATGCGGCTGCGCACGCGGTTCTTGTACTTCACGTCCGTATTCCGGAATTCGTCGAAGATACGTGACAGAGGCGGTCAAGGACACAAACAATGCATTGTGGCTACTTAATTTATTTTACGGTTCTTTCTCTTTGTTTGTTTTTTTTTTGTTTTTTTTGTTTTTTTTTTTTTTGCACTGCCTTTCAGGTCCTTAAAACTCTATTGTGGACAGATATTTTTTACATCTCAGTACGAATTTTATAAAGCTGCATTTTCTTGGCATTTGTGTGCAGTGACTTTCTGCACGTATTTCTGTGGTCTTTTGCGTACACATCTGGCCTATAAAACTGCATCGTGTGTTTTTTTCTGTCTCATAATTACAGTGAAAGGCCGACAGCAGCAAATAAAAGGATATAATCTTCTATCTCGGCGCCAAGCAACACTGGGTCGTGACCGTCCTCAACCAGAGCTATAACAGAGCAGCAGAAGGGAAAATTGTAGAAAGTCGCGTCACGTGGTCCCAGGGTCACATGAGACGAATGTCACGTGGTCCGAGGGTCACATGAGACGAATGTCACGTGGTCAGATGGTCACATGAAACAAACGTCACGTGTTCGAGGGTCACATGAGACGAACGTCACGTGGTCCGAGGGTCACATAGACGAACGTCACTTGGTCCGAGGGTCACATGATACGAATGTCACGTTGTCTGAGATATACATGATACGAATGTCACGTGGTGCGAGTGTGTCACAGCACTGCTATCTACACCACGAATAGGTGTGAACACTCAGGTCACGTGGTGCGAGTGTTGCCATAGTAATTCTATCGCGTCCAAGCTACGGCTTGTCCACAGGCTCTAGCTTCAAGAACATGGGTTTAAAATTGGATGGTATTTAAACTGGGATGCCACACGACTGAAACAGATGGAGTAAACGATGTGCCAATGACCTTTTTTCTGGTGAGAAACTTTCACACTGATAAGAATCAAATTAAAAACCGGCTGCACCACACGAAAGACAGCCAGAGCAGCCAAGCCAGCCAGAGCAGACTTACGCGGCGTTTGTAAAGCGCTCGCAAGCATGTCGCGGCACTTCAGACGGACCGGATCACTCGTTTCCGAGGCGGCGCAGTAATACTCGTGCTTCTGTGTCTTCTCCTCGCCCTCCCCCTCCTCCTCCCCCTTGCCTTCGCCCTCGCCCCCGGCCCTATCCCCGTCCTCCCCGTCGCCGTCGGGCGCGGATTTCTCGTCCGCGTTATCCGAGCGCTCTGACTGCGTTTCCATGGCTTCCCGTGAGTCTCGGCTGTCATCCTGGAAACGGAAGGACGCAAGGCAATACAACTATCGTTCTCAATTTCGCCAAAAATCTTGGTTCCGGAATAACTTTTTGTGCTCGCCCCCCCCCCTCCCCCCGAGTTTTCCAAGGCAAAAATCCCCTTCGGACACCAAACCCGCGGTGTAGCACCATATTTTGACTCGCTACCTCCCCCCCTCCCCCCCCACCCTATTATATATTCTGGTATGATATTCAGGTCTAGGACAACAACCCCCCACCCTTCCCAAGGAACGACTCCCCTCAGACATTTACCCTAGGACAATCCACCCCCCCCCCCTCCTTCCCCCGTTGACTACTGCCCCCGGGACGATTCAGGGTTTTGGGTAAACGAATTTTCCTGACTTTTTCCTCACCATCGAAAGCGCGTTACACGTGTTACAATCAATACGTGTTACAATCAATACGTGTTACAATCAACAAGTGTAATCAGTCATTACTTTTCACAATTTAAATTTTCGTCCATACCGTTTCGTCATTCTCACTTCACTAGAATTATTTGTTATTTCTTTTATTATTTGTTATTATAAAAATTATTTGTTATTGATCTTTTTGTTTCTTTTGTTTTTTTTTATAGAATAATGGCGTTTCTCCTGTTCTGAATTCAATTAACTGCACAAGTCAGTGGTGCTTACATCGGCGAACCATCACTTGTGATCAACGATACCCACAGAAGAATCGCGTGTTTTTTGTTTTTTTTTGTTTTTTTGGTATCACCGAGAAGAAACGACAGAAAGAATAAACAAGAATGCTCAGGTACATCGACACAAGCCGAAGAATTTTGAAAACTGGCTACCAAAAATTGTTTTTTAAATCCGTGATTTGGCCAGCTTGGCCAAATCGTGTCGATATCGCCCAAAAGAATATTTTTTCAGACAAACTAACTGGGTAATATTCACACAAAACCCGAAAGTAATCCGATTAAAACT
The DNA here is from genome assembly GCA_949752745.1 of Protula sp. h YS-2021. Lineage (NCBI taxonomy): Eukaryota > Metazoa > Annelida > Polychaeta > Sabellida > Serpulidae > Protula > Protula sp. h YS-2021. The sequence continues at coordinate 5,955,801 of OX457026.1, read as the reverse complement.
GAAGTGAAGCAGCATGGTTAAATAAAATTTTACATGCATTCGTAAAGAAGACAGTTGCCCCCCGCCCCCCTCCCGAAAACGGTACTTATGTGACTAAGAGCGGCACGAAGTCGGCTGGTCTGAAAAAAGTCAATCAGAATTGTCGGGCAGGAGGGAAGGGGGGGGGAGTTGTCCCGGGGGTTAAGACTCTTCAAGGGGAGAGGGGGGACGGGGGGGGGGCAATTGCTGTGCGGGGGGCAGGAGCAGTTGTCCCATTCCCGTGACATTTATTTCAGTTTTCTTACGCTGAACATAAATTTATTCTTTTCATTTAGAATTTTTACTATGTGTGTTTTTTTTTTCAGTCTCTTATACAACAACAGACTCGTGACTAATCGAACAAAGTTAGGAGACGCTCTCAATGGACTGCCCCTTGACGTACGTCAGCTCTGGACGATGCCGTCGACGCTGTACTGACGCTCCGGCTCAGAGACCCCGGACTGCCGTTAGACGAACCTTCAAACGAAACCAGTCACAAACCATTCCTTAGGCAACCACCGCATCAAACTAAAATCCGTAAATAAATCAATTATCTAAAAATAGATTTTACTGAAGTCTTATTTTGCCTTTTTTTCATTGCTTTTTTTTTTTTTTTTTTTTTTTTTTTTTGGTGTATATTTTGGCGTGTTTTTACTCTGACGATCTCTAGTGTTACTTCTACTGTAGAGTTTTGTTTTTATGCCAACAACAACAACAACAACAACAACAACACCGACACATACTCGGTAGCAGTTTCTTCCAGCCCTTGATGAGCGATTTAGCCAATGAAACAACTTCTTCGTTTTTGATTGATTTCCTAAAAGTGTTCACTGTCATTCCAATACGAGATTTCTGAAAGACAAATAATGCTTTTTAAAATGAAGTTGAAATATATATATCATTTATGTACAAAGTTATGAGACGCTCACAGTGGACTGCTGTAACAGTGGAGACCATATCGCACACTTAACAATCGAAATAACAAGTAACATTTGAATTCACTATAATTTACATAACGAGCATGTCCAAGGACATGACCCAGCCGAGTTACCAAACTAGGAAAGAGAGAAAAACTCTGAAATGAATGCTGTTAGGCCAAAAAACGAAGAACTTTGTTTCTGAACATAACTTTTTCATAATTTTAATACACAAAAACGAGTTTTCCCGGGTGGAAGTTACCCGGAAAGGGATGTTGGAGAGGTTGAGTTTTGACGATTCAGTCCGACAAAGCCGGCTGGGTTAACAAAGAAAAAGGGGAAAACAATAGATGTGTTTTTGGCATAAAAAATATTCCAACCTTTCTGTCTAATAAATAGATGTTGCTTGATCAAAACGTAATCTTTGTGGTCTATGTAAAGTGCCAAAATCTGGAAAGAAAAAAAAACAACAGAGAGAAAATACCTGTAAAATATCCAGCGTCATCTTCTGTTTCTTTAGGGTTTGTAAAATGTCTAAAGCCGCGGTGTGATCCTAAAACCAAAAACAAGTGTTGAATTCAGCAAAGAACATAACAAACCTTTAGGTCGCCAAATATCGTACATGTACAATAACCAATACCCCAGGGCAATGTGTACAGGGACACCGTGCACACCCAAATGTCACTCCGAGAAAGTTCTGTATGTATCCCAGGGAAATGTGCACAGGGACGCTGTGCACATCCAAATATCGCTCCGAGGAAGTTCTATCAATACCCACCACAAATCTCCCTTGAAAATATAACCCTCCCCCTCCCACCCCTACCCCCAATTAAACCAGACACCCTTCACTCACTTCCCCCTCTCAGTGTTATAAAGTGTATACAGTAATGCCACTCCCGGCACTCTGCCTGTTAAGGAACATCTCATCATTTAGATAAATTTTTTTTCAACTCCCACCATATCGAACATTACTGACGTAAATTACTGACGCATCGTCAAAAATTACTGACGCATCGTCAAAAAATAGTAACTGCTAGGTGGAAGCATCACGGAAGTAAACTCGAACTTTTGGTACAGTTAAGGCTGAAAATCACACGTCGTAATTAGCCTCTGTGTATTCCAACTACTGGTGTGAATATCTGCCTTCTGCAGCGTGCACCAGAAGATCCCTGTAGATTTGACATCTATGGCCATATCAATCAAAAGGCGTATAGTCTTTCCGCAGGGATGGCAAGCTTATTTCTGGGTAGGAAAAAAGAGTGTCCAGGGACACTGTGACCAGCCGAGATCTAGTGAATCAACTATTATAAGGTTTTAAGGATCGCCATAAAGTGGCAGTAGCATTTTCAAATCTGGTTACTGAAAATTTTGTAAAGACCTATTTACCTAATCTCTGGCGGATTCTAAAAAAACAAGTAAGTATTTGTGAAACACAAGCAGGCCCCAACCGCCCCTCCCCCCAAATTCATAGCGGTATAAAGCGATGACGGACAGACGGACGGACACCCCAAACCTATAGGCCCCAATCCGAAGGGTTGGGGCCTAATAAACTGCACGGAAGAATTAACCGTAGTCTGCACCTAAAAAGTTGAAAGCAATCCAACCAAAATGACTTACAGAAGAACTATTTTGAAAAATCTTGATCTCTAAAACTTTCGAACGGCAGCATGAAGCCAATTTTTCGAAGTGCGCCAAACAATAATAAAGCGCCAATAATAAAAAAAGACCACAAAAAGATTAAAATCGGACAGTTTTTGGCAAATCGCCAAAAGAGCAAACTGTCACTACATAACCACCCAGGGAACCAGGGTTGGCAAGGTTTGGCCGGCCAGATTTGCCCGGCAATTGCCGGCAAGGCAAAATCTCTTAAAGTGGCCAAATCTGGCAGAATCTGGTTTTTTTTTGTTAATTTAATTTTAATATTTATTTTTCTCGAAATGAAGTAAACTAGTTTTATTCACCCAAGCACGCGTTTATTTACATAAATAATGCACTTTCCTATAAATTCAATAACACATATATATATATATATATAGTAATTTTTGGTTAAAATTAGGTTAGAAATTTTTGGTTAACAAGTAAGTATTTGTGAAACACAAGCAGGTCCCAACCGCCCCCCCCCCCAAATTCATAGCGGTATAAAGCGATGACGGACAGACGGACGGACACCCCAAACCTATAGGCCCCAATCCGAAGGGTTGGGGCCTAAAAAGTCTAATCCGCAATTCTATCTAATACTAAGGTACATGTATTTCACTTTACTTCTACAAATTATCCGGCATTAAAATCACTCCCCATCCATACTAAAGCACATCGATAGAATAACAAATGTCTATTTTCCAGTTCATTTACAACTACCAATCTACTTCATGGTTGCCTCTAAGAAATCTATAACACACAACCATCTTGGCTGCTTTCTGGATCCCAAGTCGGTTCCTTAGTTTAGACTGAAGGAACCCAAAGTTAGAAAACACTTGCACAAGACAGGCTGAACTAGCGGGCATTTTCAAAAGTTTTCCGGCAATATGGCAAAGGGTACTATCTCTCTGAACACCGTTTTTATTATGCCTATCAAAGTTAGAAACTAATTATAAAAAACCTGGCGATAATTCATGATTTTAAATTTGCCAGATTCTCCCTGCAATAGCCAGATTTGGCCGCCGGCAAAGTAAAATCGAGATTTGGCCGCTTTTTTGCCAACCGTGTAGGGAACATTCGTACAGAATTGGAAAGGAATCCACTCTAAATTGTCAGAGAAGCAATTTTAAAATTGGATAACAAAAAAAAAAAAACCAAAATGGCGACATTTTGGCCAATTTCGGCTAATCCACCTAAACAAGTATTTTCTCTAACGGTATCTGAAGAAGTTTATTTCTTTTTATCTCGTTTCTCAGTGTTCTATCATGAATTTGGCTTCTAACCCGACCTACCAGTTAGATAGATTAGAGAGTTATCAAAATGCATACGAAAACCAAAAGCACTCTGAATTGCAAAACAATGTGCAAACGTTTAAGAATGAAGTACCTGGACGACTAGCCCTCAATGACTGACTATAGTAAGTCACCGTTCCATGCATTAAAATACGTGTAAGCAAGAAACTTTGTTGGAATTATACCCTGAGCATTTTGTTATACTTGAAACTTGCACCTGAGAACTTTGCAACTTATTCTCAGTGCCTGCTGTGAGGTGAGACAGGTAGACTGGCCGAAAATTTATGGTTTTCATTACAATTCAAGCACAGAGCAACATGTAGAAGTACAGGCAAAACACCTATAACCCTTACCTTTTAAGTTCCTACAGCTTATGCAATGATGCAAAGGACAAAAAAGGTAACTACGGTAAACGGAATGGTGAATTTGGCAATGAACAGTCCGATTGCAACTGTGCCAAAACGTCGTACTAACTGGTTTACTTTATGTCTGGTATTTTTGGATAGAAAAATGATTGAATTCATTTGATAACATCTTACTACCAATCAATAAAACTGATTCATTTTCTGTTGTTCACACTGATTTCAGGTACACAAACCGACACCTGTCATGCATGTTTTCCCCATACTGATACAGTGATTGAGAGAACATAACTGCTTGCATCAGTAACACGAGTACCCACAACCAGAGACTGGAACAATCAATCAGTGGATTACCATTTCTTTATACATCATTTATTAAAACGAAACAGAAGAAATATCTTGTTTTCAACAATGACTAATATATATATATATATATATATATATATATATATATATATATAGAGAGAGAGAGAGAGAGAGAGAGAGAGAGAGAGAGAGAGAGAGAGAAGACAGCAAGAGTGATCTAGGACTAATGGAGAGGAGATAGAATTGGCTAGAGTTGATCGTAATTGACAAAATAAATTTGTTTTGAACCACGGAAGATGTTCTTTTTCATTTTAACAATTTGGATCTACTGTAGCCATTCTTTCTCTCCCTTGTAGGGTCCGCTGGCTGGACGACAGGCCTATTACTAAGATTTTTATCACCTGTCCCCAAAAGTGCATGCGGGTTTCTAGTGTATTTAACTGTTATATCAGCTTCTTCGTTATGACTGGTATTTGAAGTGTGAAAAATCTTATAAGCACCAAGAGAAAACCTAAAATGCATCCAGTCATCCACACTCTCATTATCGCTCACACGTACAACTCGACGTTAAATCTGTATTTATATACCGATGTGTCGCTTGAGGCCATCCTTTCTAACTTTTTTCCAATCCTTATAACTTCCTCCATGTTTTCTGTTATTACTAACACAAAGTAACGTGCCGTTTACAAATAAACAGATATAAATGGACACCAAGAACAGTAAACACCTTCCTCCTCAAAACCGGAAGTCCCTCTGCTTTTTGCAGCACATGATCACCGTTCATTAATTGGCCATTTACTTTAAACATCCAAAAATGTGTCATCCCGCCGAGCCAAAATGCCCATATCATGTCTATGAACAATTTGAATGCACAAAATACAACAAAATCAGGGTTAAGCATGCATATGTTGAAATTTTTGTATTATGGGCATGTTGGCAGGAAATGTACTTAAATCATCCATTTCTTAAAACAGACAGCAACAGTGGGAAAAGAAGACTTTTGGATGGTTATCTAGAAATATTATGAGACTACTGGATGACCATGCAAAAGATTCCTTTTCTATCTATTGAACAATTGGTTCAATTCTCTTGATGGTGAGCGGTTCAAAAATTTCCCAGTCTGTACTTGATGTAGCCATTAGGAAACGTTTAAGGAGACTGAAAGAGGACACGCTTTATACATACAGAATGAGTCACCAACATCCCCACAAATGTGAAGTCGAGTCACTGATCCCCCTCCCCTCTCAAATTGGGATTTTTGTTTACTTACAATTACACCTTACAATACTCAGATCATATGCGTGATGATTGTTTGGTATTTATTATCTGTGTTTGGTATTGATCACCATTCATAACTGAATGTGAATAACCCAAAACCGCCAAATATCACATGACCACATTATCGCCATTTTTGAGGAGGTTTGAATAAATACACCCGAACTGTTAGCATTGTTTTTCTCTCTCTTGCTAACCACCAAACACAACATGGTGTCAGATGTGGTTGAGCAATAAACATTATATAGAGGAGAAAATAGACAAAGCAGGGTGAAGATGCCAAAATTCAATCCGCCGGATAACTTTAATTTTACAAAACCACAGACATGGCCGGAGTGGAAACAGCGCTGGCAGAGATTTTATGTGGCCACGAAGCTGAAAGACGAAGACCAAGAAGTACAAGTGGCAAGTCTTATCTATGCTATGGGTCTACAGGCGGAGACCGTCTTTAACACGTTGCACTTTGACAACGAAGCAGACAAGAACAATTATGACATTGTGATGCGCAAGTTTGACTCGTATTTCATACCGGCGGTGAATAAGATCCATGAGAGAGCGCGGTTCCATCAACGAACCCAGGCGCCAGGTGAGAGTGTGGAATGTTTCATAAGAGCACTCTACGAGCTGGCTGAAACATGCGACTTCCCTGCTGCAGTGAAGCAAGAAACCATTAGAGACAGGTTGGTCGTGGGAATCCTTGACAAAGACTGCAGTGAAAAATTACAACTCAAGGAGGATCTCAAGCTTGATGAAGCTATTGAAATGTGTCGAACATCTGAGCTGGTCAAGAAACAGATGGCAAGCATGACGCCAGTTGCTTCAATGGATATCGTGAGGAGACGACCAGCCCAGTCATCACAAGCAGGCAGGCAAGAAAAATCATACCATAAATACAACAATAAACCTGGCAATAAACCTCAAAGTAAACCACAAAATCGTGTGTGTGGTAACTGTTTGAAGCAACACAAGCCCAGGTCCTGCCCTGCTTATGGCAAAAAGTGTCACTTTTGTGGACGACTTAATCACTACGAGCGAGCATGCAGAAAGAAGAAATCTGTTGCAGAAGTTGAAGAACAGGATGAAGTCTCCGAAACATTTTTCCTGGGTTCAGTAGAATGTGAAGATACTCAGCCATGGAGAACTGAGTTGATCATCAACGATGTAAAGATTTTATTCAAGCTTGACACCGGCGCTGACATCAGTTGCATTTCAGAAGACGTTTATGAACGAATGATTCCAAGACCGACGCTGCAACCATGCACATCAGCTCTCACCAGTCCAGGTGGAGAAATCAAAACGATAGGCCAATTTACAGCTGAAGTACGGCATCGGGGAAAGGAATACACATTTCCCGTGTGTGTCTTGCAAAGCAGCATGCGAAACTGTCTTCTGAGTAGAGGAGCTGCAAGTTCTATTGGATTTGTGCAACGAATAGAAGAGGTTAGTGATGATGTTTTTGGTGATTTCGGACTCATGAAGTGTGAGCCTATCAGAATCAAGTTGAAGCCACAGTCCAGTCCGTACAACCTTGTGAGCCCGAGACGTGTTTCCGAGCCATTGTTAAAGCCAGTGAAAGAGGAACTTGACAGAATGGTTGCAAATAATATCATTTCTCCAGTTACAGAGCCTACAGAATGGTGTGCGCCGATGGTTCCAGTGTTAAAGAAAACTGGAAAAGTACGTATTTGTGTTGACTTAAAGAAACTGAATCAATCCGTGCAGCGCGAACGTTTTGTCATGCCGACAGTTGACGAAATTGCGTCGAAGTTATCGGGGTGTAAAGTCTTTACAACACTTGATTGCTCTCAATCGTTCTGGCAGTTGCCACTGCATGAGGATGACCGTCACTTTACAACGTTCATAACTCCATTTGGGCGGTATTTCTTTAATAGACTACCATATGGTCTGAACTCTAGCACAGAAATCTTTCAGCGAACATTGAAGCAGCTTGTAGAAGATATCGATGGCGTGTTCGTTGATGTTGATGACATGCTGATCTACGCTCGAGACGTCGGCACACATGATGATATACTCAATCAGGTGATTGATAGAATTCGCATGGTGGGTTTAAAACTCAACAAATCCAAATGCAAGTTCAGGATGAAGAAAGTGACATACCAAGGGCAAGTGTTTGCAGAAGAAGGGATGAAGCCAGATCCCATAAAGGTAGAAGCCATTTGCACAATCAAGACGCCCGAGAATGTTGGTGAGCTCCGACGCTTTCTTGGGATGGTAAACTACCTAGGCAGGTACGTGCCAAACTTATCGCAAACGATGGCACCGATGCTGGAGCTGCTGAAGCAGGAAAACGCCTTCCTTTGGGGTGCTGAACAACAGAAGGCCTTCAAAGAAGTGAAGGCAATTTTGTCATCAAACATCGTTTTGGCATACTATGACATGACCAAACACAACAAGCCAACGTTTGTGTCAGCGGATGCCAGTTCCTATGGCGTTGGTGGCTGCTTGATGCAAAGTTTTGATGGGAAGATGAGACCGATTGCATATGCTTCGAGATCACTGACCCCAAGTGAGAGGCGATGGGCACAGATCGACAAAGAGTGCTTGGCACTCGTGTGGGCTTGTGAGAAGTTTTCACATTACCTTGTAGGTCTTCCCGATTTCAAACTGTTCACCGACCACAAGCCGCTTGTTCCACTCATCAATACCAAGGACCTAGACAAGACTCCAATCAGAATACAGCGCCTTTTGATGAGGTTGATGAGATTCAACTGTGTTGCTGAACACATAGCTGGGAAAGACTTGATAGTTGCTGATACCCTCAGCAGAAATTTAATTCCACAAGATGTTGGAGAGACTGAGATAGCTGAACTTGTGAACGAACATGTGAAATCTGTTGCAGATGTGTGGCCAGTGACTGACCAGAAACTCAAAGAGATCATGGTCGAAAGTGCTAAAGATCCAGATGTCGCTTTGGTAATTTCCTACACGCTTAATGGCTGGCCGGAGCACCAGAAGGACGTTCCTGAATCAGTACAATGGTACTTTGCAAGCCGGTCGTCATTCACAGTCATCGACGGAATACTTACTTTCCTGGATAGAATAGTTGTGCCACAGAGCATGCGAAATGATGTCTTGAAGAAACTTCATGGAGGTCATCAAGGCATTGTCAAATCCAAAGAACTTGCTGCACAAAGCGTGTGGTGGCCAACGATAAACCGAGATATACAGCAAGTGTGCAGTGAGTGCAAGTTCTGTGAAGAAATCAAACCATCAAAACGTCATGAGAGGCTTATCCCTACCACCCTACCAGATGGACCCTGGCAGAAATTGGGGATAGATGTGTTTGAACTGGATAAGAGTAACTATTTAGTGACTGTCGATTACTACAGCAGGTACATTGAAGTGATATACTTACCTGACATGACGAGCAGAACTGTAGTTATGAAGCTGAAATCGCTATTTTCAAGGCATGGTATACCCATGGAAGTGAGGAGTGATGGTGCACGACAGTTCGTGTCCAAAGAATTCACTGCATTTTCACAACAGTATAACTTTGCACACTCTGTGAGCAGCCCTCACTTTAGCCAGAGCAATGGTGAAGCAGAATCTGCCGTGAAAATCGCAAAACGATGCTTGAAACAGAGTGATCCTTTTGTAGCGTTGATGCTACATAGGAATACTCCTCACACAGCGACAGGAAAATCACCTGCTGAATTACTTTTTGGAAGAAAACTGCGCACTATGATCCCTACCCTGAAAGAGAATTTAAAGCCAGTGAACTCTCTTCATCAACAGGTTCGCGAACGTGACCTAAAATACAAACAAAATATGACCAAGCAGTTCAACAGAAAACATGGTGCGACAGAATCAACAACCTTTCAAACTGGACAATCTGTGCGTGTGAAAACTGAAAAAGAAAAGATTTGGAAACCTGCAACAATAGTTCAAAAATGTGACTTTCCTAGATCGTATTTGGTAAAAACACCTGATGGCAAACAGCTCCGCCGCAACACGAAACATCTGAGATCGATGCATTCCAATCCTGAAATGAAACCTAGCAAAGAACAAAGCAGACATTTTAATAACCAGTTATGGAATGAATTTCTTGACAGACGTATGCAAAATTTCAATGCAGCTTCCTCCGCTGTCATTCAGAAACCTGAAAAGAAAAGTGTTGCAGTTACATGTCCAAATCCCCAACAAACAATTGTGCAAATGAAATCGTCTGTCTTACCCGCAGCTGTAAATCCAATAAAACCAAGTATAGTTCCAAATGTAAGAAGATCAACAAGAACCATCCGACAACCTAAAAAGTTAGATCTGTAAAACACTGAGCATCCAAAAGTATATATATATGTGTATATATTTCATTGATACGGTCCCTGAGCATTTCGTTCGTATATCATTATCATTAAAGTGTTCAATAATTGCTATTGTATTTATTTTTTTAATTCTCTATAGTTCTCCTGTCTTCTGTTAAAAAAAAAAAAAAAAAAAAAAAGAAGATTTTGTAAATATATATATTTACAATTTTTTTACGAAAATTCTATGCTGAACTTGCCATATAAATGTTTGAGTTCATGTGTCGTAATTCATTTTGCGTCAGAAAGTTGAAGAGAAGGCATAATAGAATTCCAATGTAAAATGATAGACCGATTGAAGAATCTTCCAAAAAAGGTTTGTGATTGGTTATAAAATAAATCGCATGATATTCCATTTAATTTTGACAAATCAGAGATCAGTATTGGTGTACTTTGTACAGATGGAAAAATAGTTCGAAAATTTCTAGATTGAAAATCACATAAACACTGCAAAATTGTATTTCATTTTAAATTCAATATTGTTAATTTTGTTAATTATATCACCTAAGTTAAATTTTTCATGTAAATACTGAAAATAACAAATTTGTCCTAGTGTATTCTTACATCTGTTACCGCGAGTTCTGTTTTCTGCGAGTGCACGTGAGCTGGAGAGAATGAATGCAATTTCATTTAAAATTTCGGAATAAAACTAATTAATTGAAGGATAAAGTGATGAAGTAATGTGAATATATGTTTATCTTGCTATTGGATATAGTTTAGATTCATAACTGTGTAAAAAGTGTTAAATTCTGAAGAACACTGTATTATCGCTCATAAAAAGGTAAGGGTACGGGCAGTCTTGAAAAAAGGGTTGGTGAGAAGGGCATTTTCTTAAAGGGGGAGATGTTTGGTATTTATTATCTGTGTTTGGTATTGATCACCATTCATAACTGAATGTGAATAACCCAAAACCGCCAAATATCACATGACCACATTATCGCCATTTTTGAGGAGGTTTGAATAAATACACCCGAACTGTTAGCATTGTTTTTCTCTCTCTTGCTAACCACCAAACACAACAATGATACTCATGCAACACCAATGCAGAACATAGGTATAAAAGATTAGCTGACGAGTTAGATCAACCTCCTACAAGGAAACAAAAGAAGAAGGATGTAGTGCAAGTGGATAAAGGTAGAAAAATAAGCCTTGATTTACATGCACATCAAGAAGTGTTTGAGCCTGAAAATGAATCTGACTTCCTACTGGAAATCCGACAGCAAGAAAATCGCATCACACGACATAGATAGATTAGACAATGGAATAAAATGGTATATTGTCGTTTTATCCGATTCAAGAAAGTAACGACAAATGAATAGGGAGTGTTGGTAGAACGGGTGGTAATACTCACCTGAGAACTCAGACTTAAGAGCATTCAGTGAAAGAGATATTGATAACGATTTGCCAAACACATTCATAAAATTGTTCAACAAGTTTGATGAGCATGAACGTCAAGGATCTGATGGGTGTTGGATAAGACTCTTCAGACTGAAGTCATGCAGCTACATTAGAACCCTTACAAGCCTCCAGTTACATTGACTGGCAAAAGAAGATAAAGAATGCTAAGAGTGTTATCAACATCAAGAACATATACAACAAATGCTTCCTATGGTCTATATTGGCTCACCTTCATCCGTTGAATGACAAAGTAAGTTCAGTATACCAGTATCAACCGTTTGAATATGAGCTGAATGTAGAAGATATCACATTTCCAACAACTTCAATTCAACAAATTTCTAAATTTGAGAAGATGAACAACATTGCCATCAATGTTTATTGGTTGGAAAAATCAAGTTGTGGTACCCATCCACATAAGTCGCATCAGTCAACACAAGAATGAAACTGAAATCAATTTACTGCTAATCAGTGACAATGAGAAGAGACATTATTGCTTTAGCCTACTCATGAAGTATCTTACAAAACATCGTGGTTAAAAGTTTTACTGCTTCAATTGTCTGCATGGGTTTATGCTACAATACCTTTCGGACAAATATCGTGAAGTTTGTGGGAAGCACGGAGCACAACAATTATCATTTCCAGAGGATAAAATCATTCAATTGAAGGGCATTGCGAAACAACAAAAGACGCCATTTGTCATTTATGCTGACTTTAAATACTTTACAGAGAAACAGGAGGGTGATCGCTACCAACATCATAAGGCTAACAGTTTCCCTTTGTGGTCGTCATCGAATATGAGAAGTGTGCTCCTGTACTTTACCGTGGAGACAATGCTTTCCACACATTTCTACAGTATATGGTGGATGAATGTAATCAGACTATGAATCGAATGCACCACCCAAAACACACTGAAATGACTGCTGATGATAAGAAACAGTTTGCACAAGCTACTCATTGCTACATTTGCTATGAGTTGATGGGAGAGAGTTGACGGCCAAATACATTTATAAAGATATGCAACAGGATAGTCATCTTTTACACACAAGCGATTATCCAAAGGATCAGTTCCTGTATTCCACTTTGAACAACAAAGTTTTGGAAAAAATAAAACTGCGGGAGTACCCATTGAGGAGTTTGTGTATAGGACTTTGACCGAAGATGTATGTTTTGCTGTATGGTGGACAAGAGAAACATACTACTAAAGACATTACACCCGCTTGTCAGAGGCGAATGACACATGCTCAATACAAGAACAGTTTATCTAAGGAAGAGCAGTCATATGTAGTTGGAAATATCATTCGAAGTCATAAACATCAATTTTTTTCAGATAAGATTGTGATGGTTGATCTATCACCATTTGATGACAAGCGCTATGTGCTGGATGATGGTTACACCAAGTTAGTCCATGGACATCACACAGCTCACACTGCTGCTTGTAGAGCATGAGTATATGATGTAAAAGACACTTAAGAATCATTCTGTATTAAACCGTTGAAGAGTGAACATGTCTGCAGTGAGTGAACAGCAACTGAAATTTATGACAATGTCTACAGTAATACCTCCAGCAAAGTCTGAGGCAATACCTACAGCAAAGCCTGAGACAATACCTACAGCAAAGCCTTAGACAATACCTACATCAAAGTCTAAAGCAATGCCTGAGTTGAAGCCACTGCAACTACAACAGCTTCAAAGGCAGCCATAGTTTTAAAAGATAAAAAGAGTTGACTGTCTGCCTGCTACTACCATGTCACCGTGTAAAAAGCGAAAAATGAAGTTTAAGGCAGAGTTTAAAGTCAAACAAAAGTCTGAGTGTAAAGCTACTACTGTAAAGTCTATGAAAAAGATGAGTCTAGATGATTTACCGATTATGATACCCACCAATGGAGAAACATATATATAATAAATGGGTGAAATATCAACAGTAAGTGATGGTTTACATTCGTGAATGTATCACGGATCATGCTTATATACTACCAAGAAGGGAATTTTGTTGTAATTGAAAGATTGGCAAATGCTGAAGAAGCAAATGATGTCAGAGGATCACGCGCTTCAGGAGACTGATGCGTATAAATGCTGTGACATTCAGAAGATGGCTCAGTAGAACTCCTTATCCACCATGGACATATATGTATATGTAACTTTTAATTCATCGGATGAATTGCAATTGTATTATAATGGAACTATTGTCGTCCTATCACCTGTTGAACAAGTTGTGGTGAAGGAGAATATAGAACATTTTTCTGCACCTGGATATCGTCTAAAAGTCTCACAAGATCTTAAAGTGAGAGTCATTGAACGTGACATTGAACGTTTCATACGGTATCTATATATGATGAGCTTGATCATGGTTATGAGTCCATCACCCTCAGTGCAGAAGAATTGGACTATGCTTATCTTACTTGGCAGGGACTGGAGTCTGAACATTAAGCAAGATGGATATGTCCAATTGATACGTGGTTCAAAGAAAATTGACTTTACGTCTGATAAGTCTGTAATCAGTATTACTATGACAAAGAACAATGTCAATAATATTGAAATTGTATTATCACACATCATGTAGATGTGAAAGTGATTGGGTTGAATCAATGTAATGTCAGTTTTCACAGCATTTATAAACGGGGTGACAACATTTATGATAGTTATATCAACTTAAATTGTATGAGTGGACTAACATGCTTCATGTATTAACATAATATGTATCTGAAATGTATCTCTCAATAATTATTTATAATCTTTTCTCATTCTCAATAATTGCAAATATTTGTGATTTATAAAATCAATTGTAAATATTTTTGATTTGTTATATTAAATAAAAAACACACATGATGCTTTTCAACTTTATATTTTTTCTCTGTCAAACAATACATGAGAATGAAAATAAGAAAAAATATTTTGGTTTACAGGTGAGTTAACACCTCGCCAGGTACTCCATTTAACAGAAAGGAGTCTACGGGTGAATTAACCCATCGTCAGGGACCCTTTCTTAAGAATGAACTAGGTTTACGGGTTAATTAACACCATCCCAGGGACCTTATTAGAATGGTATGATACTAGTGTGACATTAGTAACCATTTACAAATATACTTTATTGGATAACTATATAACTTAACTGTAAATAAAAAAGTAAATGTTTGATAGAACAGTGTTTTTTAATGTCTATATACAAAGTCTTTGACTACAAAATCTCCATCACTTCTTTTTAATATATCTACAATATCAAACACACTATGATCTTGAACTCCATGCAATATATAATATATAAAATAAAAACCACATGTATGAGAAATGATCTGCTGCAACGTTATGGGATTACATACTCATTATTTAAAAATTATCTATAGGTACAAGTTTTATTTAAAAACTTGTACCTATAGATAATCACAATTATCTATAGGTACAAGTCCATAAGAATCAAAATATTCCACAACTATGTCAAAGTTTACGGCAACCCAATGTTCACCAGGTTCATCATGATTGTGCTGATGACATTGGCTCCATGCTGTAATGTTGACAGTGGATCCATAGGAAACACTCCGTGGAATAAGCCATTTTTCATAACATCATGGTTCAATAGGGCACCTATCTGCTTCGTTTTCATGATTGATAATCAAATTGATTACTGCGGTTTGCACTTATTTCAATGATGTTGTCAAATTCAGCTAAGACTATGAGATTAACTGTATTTTGCAAGACATTGTTAAAATTCATCTCTGGCCGCAAGTTTCTATGATTGATAAGGGCGTAATGATCATCAAAATCATAATCAGGTCTTAAGTCGAAAGAAAATAAAGCATAACCCCCAGCCCAATCTTCCCAATTAATGATGGAGCTTTCTCACCACTCAGTTTATCAATTATCAAAAGATTAATAAAGAGTTTCAAAAGCGTCAAGATATTTTCCATGCTCAATATTAAGCTTGAGAGGTTTGGATAGGACTGGTTTACTATCAGTATAAAGTTGCATATAATTAATACCAAAATGTTCAAAATTGTATGGATTTCTCAACACTGTTTCAGCAAAGGATTCATTATGGGCAATTCCCATGACAAAACGTTTTGGTAATTGACCCAAATACATATTATCTTTCACCAAAGATTGAAATCCAGCGAAAACGGCTAAAATTTTACATTCTTTTCTGGTAATAGGAAACTTAGTAGGAGTTTTCATCAATGCATTTGTATGTTCTAGCTGAATATCTGGACTAGCTCTCACTTTGCGAATGGTTGAAAAACATCTCTCACTTCTACCTTAAAGGTATCATTTACAGCCATTAATAAATATTCATGTTTTTGCGTATTCAAACGCAATTTCATGCTGATGCCATTGGGAAGATGACCATCCTGTTCAAATTAATATATTCTTAAGGCACCTATAAGCATAAACTAACGGCTTAGACGTGTAAATAAACCATTATTTCCTACTTCAGGTAGTTCACCACCATAAGCATTTGCATGAAAGCCTGTTATGTACTTTCAATGTTTGGCTAATTACACCGCATGAGAATGTATCGATCCGACAGCATCCTTATAACCATGAGAATTATTACTATATGAAATTAATCAATTATTCAGAAATAATTCAATATTGGACCATAAACCATTAAATAAATCATTAATGAATGTTACGTTATCATCTACACCACAAACTCGCTTGATAATAGTGCATACAACACGAAGTCTACTATTCTTTGAATCTAAACATTCTTCTGTACTAGCAGAAATATAAAATTCTGTTCGAGCACCATCTCTAGTGGCAGTGAGTGGTTGATAGTCTACACCATAACTTCTTCTACAGTAGTTTGTGTTGATGGTATACAAAACCATTCCAATCGAGAAAGACTGCATTCGCATGAATGATTATGAATGACTGACATTTTTTCTATTTCTGAAATATATCTTTCTTTGATGTTACTTCTTTCACTTTCTTTCGCCTTCTAACAGCTTTCTTTGGTGTACTTTGTTCAATAACAATAACATCAATATCAACATCAACATCAATATCAATAACATCTTTACCACATTCTTTACAGCCTTCTTAAGATGCAATGGAACACTTTTAGGCCCTGCCTTAATGAGCGGGATAGCTTTACAAGCCAATGCTCCCAAGAATGAACCAATATCATATCCATATTGTATGCGCGCACCTCTAAATCCTGGCAAATTCCATCCACTTGATGAAGGAAAGGTATGTGGATGGAATCGTGTATATATGCTTTCATAATACCTTCATAATACTTTTTGTCGAAAATGAAGTTTACAGATCACCTTTCCAGCTTTAAATGTAACATTATGATCTGTGTCATCCTTAATATTGATTTCTATCGTGTCAAGTTTTGATGTGTTAACAGGTACATAATTACGTTCTGCATTCGTTTTCATAATAATATCACCATCATGACCCTGAATGGGAAACAGAGCGTAGTAAAGAAACATAATAATCTCCAGCTACTTGTGCTTCACATATACTGCAGTATACATAAAGTGTATAAAATACCTGTTTCAAATCTGCTTTATGTTCACCAGAACTAGATTGTTTCTACCATCGACCTGGTATAAATCCTAAAGTCTCAGCTAATCCAGTAGAAAAGACATTTTCATAATCATTTTGCAAAGTGAGAAAAACTCTTCGTCCAACACTCTCATACTTTAACCGAATAGAGCTTTCATTAACAGCTATTGCTACTGCTTCATTTACTGCAATACACATTTCAGGTATAGATCTATAGTAACCATATGGAATGATAACTTCTTGCAACGTGTCATCTAATGTTGTTCGATAATCAAGACTATAGTATATTCCTTTTCTAATTATCGTCCATGTATGTGGGTATTGAATTTCAGCTAAGGCCACTACATACTTTCCTTTCAAATATAATGCACGAGGCAAATGAATTTGATAATTAGAGGATTTATTAGCAGGATAATAGTTCATGCTAGCAGTACTAGGTAAAGTAATGTAAAAACTTGTTGACTTCATTATGACTAAATTGTATCTGTAAGTGGACGGACTGGATATGTATATATGTAACGTCGTGCATGACTCGTTCCGTTCACACCTCGTGTGTTGCTCGGATTATGCTGGCATTAAGTGCTTTGCTTTCATGGTCGACATCGTTGCTGTCTATTACTTCTTCTTCACAACAAGCACTTGCACATCTTATTTTTTACAGGGATATGAATTGTACCTTCATTTTCTTGACAACAGCAACATAACTTTTTATACTGTGTTAAATATTTTCTGATGCTTCTGGAGAATGTCTTTGTTGACCCTATTGCTTCTGTAATATCTTCACGAGTTGTATTTTTTACCAAAAACAATTTTTGGAATATTAGCATCCACAATTTCCTGAATAAATTGCTTCAAGCCTCGTGGTGCTATTTGTTGTTCTTTTTTTTCTTGTAGCAACGAATCCTTCTTTCAGTCAATCAATAATGTTAGAATTTTCAATAACATCTGCAGTTTAAATACAAGTTAATTCTTATGTGTCCATCTCGTGCCATATTTCTTACGTTCTGCCAGAAGTTGTGTTACTTTCACATGATATATAGGTTGAAAATGGTTTAGAAATGTTAACTGTTGTGACTTTTCTGATTTCTCTGCAGCAGATGTTGCAGCAGACTTTTGTTCTTGTCATTGACTTGTTCGTGAATGACGACCAAGAAGTTGACACATTTCCGTAGCAATCTGCACGATTTTGTTTCTTTTTTAAAAGTTTATTCACTTAACTTTAATACCACCATTTGAAGGTTGACTTGATAATAAGTTTCTTGATGATATCAACATCAACATCAATATCAATAACATCTTTACCACATTCTTTACAGCCTTCTTAAGATGCAATGGAACACTTTTAGGCCCTGCCTTAATGAGCGGGATAGCTTTACAAGCCAATGCTCCCAAGAATGAACCAATATCATATCCATATTGTATGCGCGCACCTCTAAATCCTGGCAAATTCCATCCACTTGATGAAGGAAAGGTATGCGGATGGAATCGTGTATATATGCTTTCATAATACCTTCATAATACTTTTTGTCGAAAATGAAGTTTACAGATCACCTTTCCAGCTTGAAATGTAACATTATGATCTGTGTCATACTTAATATTGATATTCTATCGTGTCAAGTTTTGATGTGTTAACAGGTACATAATTAGGTTCTGCATTCGTTTTCATAATAATATCACCATCATGACCCTGAATGGGAAACAGAGCGTAGTAAAGAAACATAATAATCTCCAGCTACTTGTGCTTCACATATACTGCAGTATACATAAAGTGTATAAAATACCTGTTTCAAATCTGCTTTATGTTCACCAGAACTAGATTGTTTTTACCATCGACCTGGTATAAATCCTAAAGTCTCAGCTAATCCAGTAGAAAAGACATTTTCATAATCATTTTGCAAAGTGAGAAAAACTCTTCGTCCAACTCTCTCATACTTTAACCGAATAGAGCTTTCATTAACAGCTATTGCTACTGCTTCATTTACTGCAATACACATTTCAGGTATAGATCTATAGTAACCATATGGAATGATAACTTCTTGCAACGTGTCATCTAATGTTGTTCGATAATCAAGACTATAGTATATTCCTTTTCTAATTATCGTCCATGTATGTGGGTATTGAATTTCAGCTAAGGCCACTACATACTTTCCTTTCAAATATAATGCACGAGGCAAATGAATTTGATAATTAGAGGATTTATTAGCAGGATAATAGTTCATGCTAGCAGTACTAGGTAAAGTAATGTAAAAACTTGTTGACTTCATTATGACTAAATTGTATCTGTAAGTGGACGGACTGGATATGTATATATGTAACGTCGTGCATGACTCGTTCCGTTCACACCTCGTGTGTTGCTCGGATTATGCTGGCATTAAGTGCTTTGCTTTCATGGTCGACATCGTTGCTGTCTATTACTTCTTCTTCACAACAAGCACTTGCACATCTTATTTTTTACAGGGATATGAATTGTACCTTCATTTTCTTGACAACAGCAACATAACTTTTTATACTGTGTTAAATATTTTCTGATGCTTCTGGAGAATGTCTTTGTTGACCCTATTGCTTCTGTAATATCTTCACGAGTTGTATTTTTTACCAAAAACAATTTTTGGAATATTAGCATCCACAATTTCCTGAATAAATTGCTTCAAGCCTCGTGGTGCTATTTGTTGTTCTTTTTTTTCTTGTAGCAACGAATCCTTCTTTCAGTCAATCAATAATGTTAGAATTTTCAGTAACATCTGCAGTTTAAATACAAGTTAATTCTTATGTGTCCATCTCGTGCCATATTTCTTACGTTCTGCCAGAAGTTGTGTTACTTTCACATGATATATAGGTTGAAAATGGTTTAGAAATGTTAACTGTTGTGACTTTTCTGATTTCTCTGCAGCAGATGTTGCAGCAGACTTTTGTTCTTGTCATTGACTTGTTCGTGAATGACGACCAAGAAGTTGACACATTTCCGTAGCAATCTGCACGATTTTGTTTCTTTTTTAAAAGTTTATTCACTTAACTTTAATACCACCATTTGAAGGTTGACTTGATAATAAGTTTCTTGATGATATCAACATCAACATCAATATCAATAACATCTTTACCACATTCTTTACAGCCTTCTTAAGATGCAATGGAACACTTTTAGGCCCTGCCTTAATGAGCGGGATAGCTTTACAAGCCAATGCTCCCAAGAATGAACCAATATCATATCCATATTGTATGCGCGCACCTCTAAATCCTGGCAAATTCCATCCACTTGATGAAGGAAAGGTATGCGGATGGAATCGTGTATATATGCTTTCATAATACCTTCATAATACTTTTTGTCGAAAATGAAGTTTACAGATCACCTTTCCAGCTTGAAATGTAACATTATGATCTGTGTCATACTTAATATTGATATTCTATCGTGTCAAGTTTTGATGTGTTAACAGGTACATAATTAGGTTCTGCATTCGTTTTCATAATAATATCACCATCATGACCCTGAATGGGAAACAGAGCGTAGTAAAGAAACATAATAATCTCCAGCTACTTGTGCTTCACATATACTGCAGTATACATAAAGTGTATAAAATACCTGTTTCAAATCTGCTTTATGTTCACCAGAACTGGATTGTTTTTACCATCGACCTGGTATAAATCCTAAAGTCTCAGCTAATCCAGTAGAAAAGACATTTTCATAATCATTTTGCAAAGTGAGAAAAACCCTTCGTCCAACTCTCTCATACTTTAACCGAATAGAGCTTTCATTAACAGCTATTGCTACTGCTTCATTTACTGCAATACACATTTCAGGTATAGATCTATAGTAACCATATGGAATGATAACTTCTTGCAACGTGTCATCTAATGTTGTTCGATAATCAAGACTATAGTATATTCCTTTTCTAATTATCGTCCATGTATGTGGGTATTGAATTTCAGCTAAGGCCACTACATACTTTCCTTTCAAATATAATGCACGAGGCAAATGAATTTGATAATTAGAGGATTTATTAGCAGGATAATAGTTCATGCTAGCAGTACTAGGTAAAGTAATGTAAAAACTTGTTGACTTCATTATGACTAAATTGTATCTGTAAGTGGACGGACTGGATATGTATATATGTAACGTCGTGCATGACTCGTTCCGTTCACACCTCGTGTGTTGCTCGGATTATGCTGGCATTAAGTGCTTTGCTTTCATGGTCGACATCGTTGCTGTCTATTACTTCTTCTTCACAACAAGCACTTGCACATCTTATTTTTTACAGGGATATGAATTGTACCTTCATTTTCTTGACAACAGCAACATAACTTTTTATACTGTGTTAAATATTTTCTGATGCTTCTGGAGAATGTCTTTGTTGACCCTATTGCTTCTGTAATATCTTCACGAGTTGTATTTTTTACCAAAAACAATTTTTGGAATATTAGCATCCACAATTTCCTGAATAAATTGCTTCAAGCCTCGTGGTGCTATTTGTTGTTCTTTTTTTTCTTGTAGCAACGAATCCTTCTTTCAGTCAATCAATAATGTTAGAATTTTCAATAACATCTGCAGTTTAAATACAAGTTAATTCTTATGTGTCCATCTCGTGCCATATTTCTTACGTTCTGCCAGAAGTTGTGTTACTTTCACATGATATATAGGTTGAAAATGGTTTAGAAATGTTAACTGTTGTGACTTTTCTGATTTCTCTGCAGCAGATGTTGCAGCAGACTTTTGTTCTTGTCATTGACTTGTTCGTGAATGACGACCAAGAAGTTGACACATTTCCGTAGCAATCTGCACGATTTTGTTTCTTTTTTAAAAGTTTATTCACTTAACTTTAATACCACCATTTGAAGGTTGACTTGATAATAAGTTTCTTGATGATATCAACATCAACATCAATATCAATAACATCTTTACCACATTCTTTACAGCCTTCTTAAGATGCAATGGAACACTTTTAGGCCCTGCCTTAATGAGCGGGATAGCTTTACAAGCCAATGCTCCCAAGAATGAACCAATATCATATCCATATTGTATGCGCGCACCTCTAAATCCTGGCAAATTCCATCCACTTGATGAAGGAAAGGTATGCGGATGGAATCGTGTATATATGCTTTCATAATACCTTCATAATACTTTTTGTCGAAAATGAAGTTTACAGATCACCTTTCCAGCTTTAAATGTAACATTATGATCTGTGTCATCCTTAATATTGATTTCTATCGTGTCAAGTTTTGATGTGTTAACAGGTACATAATTACGTTCTGCATTCGTTTTCATATTAATATCACCATCATGACCCTGAATGGGAAACAGAGCGTAGTAAAGAAACATAATAATCTCCAGCTACTTGTGCTTCACATATACTGCAGTATACATAAAGTGTATAAAATACCTGTTTCAAATCTGCTTTATGTTCACCAGAACTAGATTGTTTCTACCATCGACCTGGTATAAATCCTAAAGTCTCAGCTAATCCAGTAGAAAAGACATTTTCATAATCATTTTGCAAAGTGAGAAAAACTCTTCGTCCAACTCTCTCATACTTTAACCGAATAGAGCTTTCATTAACAGCTATTACTACTGCTTCATTTACTGCAATACACATTTCAGGTATAGATCTATAGTAACCATATGGAATGATAACTTCTTGCAACGTGTCATCTAATGTTGTTCGATAATCAAGACTATAGTATATTCCTTTTCTAATTATCGTCCATGTATGTGGGTATTGAATTTCAGCTAAGGCCACTACATACTTTCCTTTCAAATATAATGCACGAGGCAAATGAATTTGATAATTAGAGGATTTATTAGCAGGCTAATAGTTCATGCTAGCAGTACTAGGTAAAGTAATGTAAAAACTTGTTGACTTCATTATGACTAAATTGTATCTGTACGTGGACGGACTGGATATGTATATATGTAACGTCGTGCATGACTCGTTCCGTTCACACCTCGTGTGTTGCTCGGATTATGCTGGCATTACGTGCTTTGCTTTCATGGTCGACATCGTTGCTGTCTATTACTTCTTCTTCACAACAAGCACTTGCACATCTTATTTTTTACAGGGATATGAATTGTACCTTCATTTTCTTGACAACAGCAACATAACTTTTTATACTGTGTTAAATATTTTCTGATGCTTCTGGAGAATGTCTTTGTTGACCCTGTTGCTTCTGTAATATCTTCACGAGTTGTATTTTTTACCAAAAACAATTTTTGGAATATTAGCATCCACAATTTCCTGAATAAATTGCTTCAAGCCTCGTGGTGCTATTTGTTGTTCTTTTTTTTTCTTGTAGCAACGAATCCTTCTTTCAGTCAATCAATAATGTTAGAATTTTCAGTAACATCTGCAGTTTAAATACAAGTTAATTCTTATGTGTCCATCTCGTGCCATATTTCTTACGTTCTGCCAGAAGTTGTGTTACTTTCACATGATATATAGGTTGAAAATGGTTTAGAAATGTTAACTGTTGTGACTTTTCTGATTTCTCTGCAGCAGATATTGCAGCAGACTTTTGTTCTTGTCATTGACTTGTTCGTGAATGACGACCAAGAAGTTGACACATTTCCGTAGCAATCTGCACGATTTTGTTTCTTTTTTAAAAGTTTATTCACTTAACTTTAATACCATCATTTGAAGGTTGACTTGATAATAAGTTTCTATATTTTGATTCAGGAATAAGGACCATTTTCATTGTGTTCATTTTAATAGCAATTGAGCTAATAATGGAAGTGCAATTCCTGTAACGGTTGCAAAAAATCCACCTTTCTGATTCATTACTCCTCTTTACGATTAAGGGAAATTTTCTTATCAGTCAGTTGTCGAATGGATTATTGTTTACGCTTTAATTTTTTTTATACATATGTGACTTTAATGGTAAATGTCCATGTAATATATTTAGACATATTTCAAATAAACTTATTTTTTGTGGCTTGCTTCCATAAGGATTTACGTCGCTTAGCACTGTCACGTGCTAATAAAGCAAGATATGATTGATACGCTCAAATGCATCCAAACATCTCGACGTTCAATACCAAACTGTTGTCACTCTTCTTCGTACACTATGTGATTCAGATAAACATAATGTGTATCATTTAGTAGAATACCTGTGCGAACGCGTAACTTATCTTCTGTCTTTGGTTTTGAATCAATAAATAAATAACCATGAGATCTGCTTGTAGTCCCTTGATATGCCTCAATGTGAAACTGACATTTCCCTGGATACATTTGCCGATGTAGTATCTGTTGACTATCACTTGGACTTTTTAAAAGAATAATGTAATGCGTATTTAAACTAATATTACACATTTCCATCCCATGGCGAAATAGATTGTGTCTGGTGAAAATAATACTTAGATTTTTATGACTGCTTCCAACACTAAATAATTGGACAATCTGGTCATGCGTTCGTCCCTATCGCATTTAGCCATGAGATTATCAACAATGAGTAAGTTATTCTGTTTTGGATTGAAACGTTTTTCAATATCCTATGGAATACCTTTCATGCCTTAGTATGAAGGTTGATCTGCAACATAGAGTCATAAATATTGTTAGGAAATGGTTGAATATTTTTTGTTAAATAATTGATTTCACAAGAAACGTTTTTCCACTACCTGTTGGCCAAAAAACCAAACATGTAAATGGATGCTTCATGGTTCTTGAATATCAGATTAATTAAAAGAAATATTAAATTTCTTTGGCCAGCCTAACCACTTGACAAATAATTCTTTCACACCTCGTTTTTTTCTTGTCTTCAAAGCTTATTTAGTTTTGTATGCGGATTAAATATCCTTTGTAACCGCTTGTAATAAATGACCATCGTGTCAAAGGCTAACTTGAAATGAAACCAATCATTCACATAACAAAACTGTTATTGAAACGCAAATACGAATAACCTAACTAATACTTTACCAAATTAGAGAAAAAATCAGTTAAAAGATTATGCTATGCATTAAAGTTTATACATATAAACTTTAATGTTCTTCAAACATTTTGCAAATATCTATATTCACTTCAACTTGTCCATTATTGAACGTATCAAGCTCTGATGCATCCGCTGACAGTGAAACATCATCACCATAATGTAAAATAATTCTACCGGCCACAACTAGCATCAGGCTAGCTGCCCCAATCGTATTGACTTTGATAAATCCTGGGTCAATGTTATAAGTATTCCCTGGTAAATTCAGTTCTTCACATTCACTTAGAAAAGACTGGATGAAAAGATTTCTTTGAATTGTCTTTCCAACAACTTCCCATATTCTTCACTTTCAGTATCCATTCAGACTTAAGATACAGAAGCTTTGAAAACACAAAGTTAATATAGTTCACTTTAAAGACGTCATCCAATGTTTCCATACGTCTGTGAAGGAGCTGAAATGTTGACATGGTTAACTGTTCTTCTATAAAAGAATCTGTCAAATAATCTACCACGCGTGAGTACACTCCTACATCAGTACGAACAGAGTGAAATGTAGAATCAAAATCAAACTCTTCTGCATCTTCTATTCCAGTTTGAAAACACTGTTCAATAAGCTTGTTGTGTAATAACAATTCTGTTAAGGTTGTAATGCGCCAATTCCCAAAAGGCATCTAATTGTCAAAGCTGTTCTTTCAAAGCCCAAAGTGAGTCAGCTCATCAATCGTAAGTCTACATAAATCCTTTTGAAAATAACACCCATTCTCACAATACAAAAACTTGTCTTTATTGCTTGGTCTCTACAGAATATATGATTATATACCTCGTCTAAAAGCTCTTTTTAGTGTCACTCTTCTCAATTCATTGGCCTTTCCTCTATATGCATCTCATCAACCATTAAAGCTTCACATTTACCGCAAAAGTTTTTAGCTTCACATAATTTTCAATCAAATCTGTGGCAGTGGCAATCATTATCTTCTACATATTCTTCAACGCCAAAAAATTCACATGTAAGTTTAAGCTGTTTCTGTGTATTTGCGTTATGTAATCGGACCTCAGCTAGTTTTTCCTAGGTAAGATTGGTTGTTTTCTTTTGTTTATCCTCAGTTAACTGGACTGATATCAACCAACAATTGCATCCCGTATATGTCTCATCAATCAAAGGACTAGATGTTGATGATACTGCCAATTCGTTAAAGAACACACTCTTTATCTGTGGCATCCACCAGCGTTGTCCATTCGCCACCGTTGAAGTTGATGTAGTACGTATAGCCTTTCCTTTGATAGTGAGAGATGCGCACAAAGCTAACATAGAGGCAGTCGTGACACTTAATCACTTCTAAGCGCTTTGATTGTGTTAAGTCAATGTTGGGCAGCTTCGTCAAGTTGTCATTCACTTTCTTCCAGAAGAAGATAATCCGATCCACTTATCCTTTCGTCTGATTCTAATGAATCCATGAATCAACCTGCACGTTCAAGGTAGCACTCATTTTTAATTGATTCTCCGATTGTTGTGCCTCCTTTTTAGTTAGAAAGACGAAGTCTTTGCTTTGGTGAAAAATAGTTTAAGAAGGTTCAGTGGTTCACAAGGTGTTGAAGGCGAGCTGTTGAAGTTGGTAGATACTGCTTATATATCGTGCAATTGCAAGCTAAAGAAGGGGGTGAGAGGTCCGAGGATAAAAAACAACCTCGTTCAGAATTGTCTGAAACGGATACATATGCAACATTCTGAATTGGGGGGGGGGGGGGGAGTCCGAGGGTAAAAAAAGCAAACTGTTCAGAGAGGGGGGGTTGGTTCAAGTAAACATATAACTGCACACTTATCCACACCAACACCCTTGATGGGAACGTCAGGCGACTTACTATACTATACTGATACTATACAGTGTGAATGCCGGCAACATCAAATGTGGGAACGTTGGCTTAGTCACACGGCCTACAGCCGTCTCTCCATATAAGCCCAACGCTGCTCCAGTCCCATTATCACTGATCACTTCACAGCCGTGGAATTAACGATTGGTAAATTTCTAAGCGATGACTTAAGCGCTAAGCATGGGCTTTCTCTCCGGGATAAGGTCTTTTTAGGCCTTATCCTTGGAGAGCATGAACTGTTCAAAGTAAAAATAGCTGTAGAAGAAGCGCAGAAGCTAACTAGTACAGTGTAAAAAATCCTGCTATACCTGACCAAGCTTCAGTGGAACAACCGCCTGCCAAAACTCTTATGCCTCTGTCATTGACTCTGGATTCATCACCAGCACTACCTGATGATTTCAGTCTCAAAGCTGATGATGCCTCAGCTAACGCCGTTTAAGAGATGATGCCAGGATGGTATAAGACTCATGCAAGGGCGGAAGCCACAGAACAACCTGCGCCTTCAAATCTGAAATGTCCCTTCTGTAGCATTCTATAAGCTATACCAGAGGAGAGGAGAGCACACATCAGCATCTGCGCAGTGGGAATGGAGATTCAAGTTAATTGCTCAAGCTGGAAAAGATTCTAGACAACCAGACTCGACGTGAGTCTCTGAAAATGTAGTCCAGCATCTCTTAGTCAAATGCCTCCTTTTCCCACTACTAACAGTATATTGGTAGTGGGAAAAGGAGGCATTTGGATGGCCATCTAGAGGTCTCATGATACTTCTAGATGACCATCCAAAAGTCTGTTTTTCTATCTCGAACCTTCCTCCTGCTTAGGTGAGGAAAAAATTGTCAAAAATGCAAAATTGACTCTTTTCTTCATGACAAGATTTTTTTTCATTTTGTAACCCATACAGTATATTGGTCGAACATTTTCATATGCATTTTGCTAAAACGGTCGCTAGTTGATTTGTCAGTGTTGGCACACAGATGTATAAACTTCATCAGTCTTTGCACTGACATCCTGGGCCAAGATTGGTAAAGTAACCTTGACACAGTGCTAGAAAATAATCATCGGGTCAACACTGTATACTAGGTTTTAATAAAGCTTCTCCACTGTTGACAAACAATATAGGCCCAATGATGGGAAATGACAACGGACCAATTACGAAATTTGGCTCAATATTAGCGTACAACTCCTTTATAAAATCTCACGGGAAATGCCGTCCTTTAAAAAAATAGTAAGTAAAAATCTGAAATGAAACTATCAAAATTTTAGAAATATTTGTTTGCCAGATTTATTATTTTTTTGACGAAATTAGAACCTCAGAACCTTAAGCAAGTTGCTGTACTTAATCTCGCACAATGTAAAAATCTACATTATGTAAATAAATACTGCTGATTTTGCACAGTCAGCTTAACAGCAAAGCAAATATTTTGAATCGATGTTAATCTCTCACTTTCCAGCATGATACATGGATACCATTTTTGATGGTCCGTATACATGGCCATATTCCTCAGTTTGTGCATATAATTAAATTACTCAGGCTTGCGCAAGATATGCGAACAATATGTTAAAAATGACAAATTTTGCTATTGAATTTTCTGTTGACTTTAAAATCTAATTTGCAATTCTCCTCTTATTTCAATATGTAAGCAATTTATGTCCAATCACTGTCATTCTACATTTTTTTGTGTTCTTCTTTTATATTTTAAACATAACAAAGAAATTATTTAGAAAAAGGCATTAAGGATCGTTAGGATTACCTCATTAATTAATTATTATATTTTTATTCCAGAAACTGCTGATGAATGAATGTTTCTGCAGTGATATAAATAACCAGATGAAAAGCCAGATTACGTCAAGGTCTTCACGATTAAAAATTTAAAAAACTACACACAAAGACTCTAACATATGATGATTTATCAAATCTTGACTTTTAACTTCAGTGACTCTACCTTCCTGGAAATAGCTATAAGAAATGAAAAATCATGACAAAATTGGCCCCTTCATCTGATGTAATGCATTTTCCTTCTTACTCTTTGTTTAGTGATATGTCTATTTCTTGTGTTCATTGTTAATTGTTTTCTTGTCATTACTTTTCCTGACTTTGTTTTGTTTTTATTTATCATAGTTAAAAGAAAGCAAAAAACCAGTAAAGGGTAAATAATCACACATTATCCAGGACGTAATCAAATAATAAACAGAGAGTTTACAAACAGTAGCCAACCAGCCAAATGTAAGAAAGTAAACAAGCAGTAAAACAATAAAAGGCAAAAAATTACATCAGAACCTAAGCTAACTGTGTAAAAATGGAAATGCCTCTTACAGTATTAAAATTCTTTGGGCACTACCGCAATTTTCTTAGAGACGTGATTTCTCCTAAAATATAAGATTCTTGAAACAAATTATTGATGAACTCGTTACGCTACAACAGAATTCAAATATGCTTGTAAAACATTAGTTATATTTACCGAAGTACAGTAAAACCTGTCTATTAAGGACAGCAAAGAACTGATCGTTTCTGTCCTTAATAGACTAATGTCCCTAATGGACAGGTTGGACATTTTAACAACATTTTCGGCATCCTAAACTAATCCAAATAAGCATCTTTCTTTTGCAAAATGTTTGCAATTAAATTCATCTGCCAATTTTCGAACATTTTTACCATTGCTAGCCTTGATTATTTTCACCTTTTCCGCCAGTGAAAGTTCGTTTCTCTCCCGCTTAACGCCTCTCATTTAGCTTTTTCGAGGCGACATCTCTGTATTTCAATTGCATTACAGTATGAAGTACCCTTAAGCATCCCCAGTAATCTATATCAAAACGATAACTCCGTAATGTCATTGTCTTTCCACGGTCAGTTCCTGTCCAAACAATACGCGACACGACATACTCCGATTTTGCTTAAGATCAATAAGCAGGGATTAAGGGAGCATACAGCAACGAGTTTCACATTGGGGTTTTGATTG
This sequence comes from Protula sp. h YS-2021, assembly GCA_949752745.1. Classification (NCBI taxonomy): domain Eukaryota; kingdom Metazoa; phylum Annelida; class Polychaeta; order Sabellida; family Serpulidae; genus Protula; species Protula sp. h YS-2021. Next base: position 5,926,031 of record OX457026.1, on the reverse strand, counting down.
TTTGAGGTGAAATACTGCTGGCCTCAGCAGACAGGTTAATTTCAATGCATTTACGGAATTACGGACAAATAAAAGTGTAATTTGTCCCTATTCACAGGTGTCCCTAATTGACAGGGTCGATTAACGTACAAGTCAATGGGATTTTAAAAGGGACTGACAGAAAGTGTCCCTAATTTGCAGGGGTCCTTAATAGACAGGTGTCCTTAGCACAGGTTTTACTGTATATACAAAACGTATTAAGACAGGCTAAAAAGAACTAGAGCCGCAAACTATTTCGTCATTTTATTGGAAAAGCTTGTTTATTAAACATTCAATATCATTTAAGTAATTTACAGTTACAGTAATTGATTCACGCATTTAAATAACATTCTTACAGCAAATAAAAAGGTAGTACATAAAGGGGTTGTGTGTAATATACCACTGATAAACTTTAACCAACAGAAAGTATCATTATTAATATCTGCATGCTTTTATGGGTCGAAAAAATAACTGGTTAACCGATTGTCAGATACACTTCTCATGGTATTAATGCACAAAATTTTGCATGAAACTATAATTTTTTATTTTAGACCTTATTAAAAACATTAAGTAGCAAAATAAATTATTACATGTATCTTATTCATGAACATGTTGTTATATTTCGTCTTAAACAAAATGATATTTAATTGGTTTTGGAATTTGAAATATAGATTAAAAGTTATTTCAAAGTTATTCACGCTTGTGTTCAATTTCAAAAGCTTTTACCTTTTGAAATGTTCATTTGTTCATCATGTTATGTTTATGAAGTTATTTAAACTTTTTACAAATCACTGATTTATTTCATTATAAACTTAAACAAAGATTTGGCAGCTGAATGTGGATGCTAGTTTTGTTCCATTTTAACAAAGAAACACAAGATTAATGCTGCCCATTAAAAATTGCGCCCCTTTTATAAAAAATGGCATATTGTAGGTTAATGTTTGTATAATTGGGGCTGGTAGACAGAATTCGGTTCTCAGAACATATAAAGTTGGTCCCTATTAGCTGAACAAGGGAAGGCGTCGTAGCTCTGATGGAGATATATACGAAGTAAAAGTAAGGAAGATGTAAGGGGGCTAACACACAAAGAATTTACAGGCTACCGACCCAACAGTATCAAAAAGAAGTTTGTTTCTTTTTATCTTACTAACCATTGTTCTACCGTGACTTTGGATTCTAACCCGACCCACCAGTTAGATATACTAGAGGCTCCCATACACTCGTTAGGAGTCAAAACACCAAAAACATGGTGTAAGTGTCAAGGTCAATATAAAAAAGTGTCCAGAATTTCAGTTTCTATTTCGCTGAAATATATGTAAATGCTATTAAAATACATAATATAAAGATAAAATACACTTTGGTCAAATTTGGTCAAATCACTGCAAGTAATTTTATTTTACTATTATTTAATCATTTCTTCATTCCTCAATACTTAACATATTTGACGTTAATTTTGCTGTGTTTTCGCATTGATGCATAAGCTGTCGCTCTTACTGTAGTACATAAATAAATAAATGAAATTATATAAATCCTGCAGCTCCGTAGTGAATAATAACCTTTTTATGAGGTCTGGTTAGTTTTAAAGAACATCATCATTTTAATTTCTACAACTCATCTGTCAAAAGTTGATAGATAATAGAATTTGGCACTTTTATTTACACACAATACTCATCGATACATAACACATACCGATATACCAGCAAAGTAACAGACTGCAAGTGATTATGTAGACATGGTAATGTGACTACGCAAAATCGATAAGGTAAATATGTTGCTATTTAAATCCTTTCGTCTTTTACAAAGGCAGTCACGAAATTGATTTTCAGGCTAAAAATTCTTTTTAAAAGCGAAAGAATAAAATGCTGCGCTTCTTACATCGTTTTGGAATTAATTTGTGCTTAAAACAAACGCATAGTATTTGCTGTTTATGGATTTGCTTAGAAGATCATAACATAATAGAAACGGTTGAAATTTAATAATATAACAATTTTATACATGCTCCTTAACTTATTCAGTAATTTATAGAATATTCCTAGTATCTTCTTTGCTAATTTGATCATTTAATCAAAACATTTAGTTCATCAGTGATAAACATATGCTAAAGATTGACATACACATGCATACATCAGCGCATAAAGACGATACTCTACTAGAAACTGATGACTGGAGCAAGAAACGTACTTTGCAATACTACTACTGTTGCTATTACTACTACTATTGCTACTACTACTCCAGCTGTCAGTGCTCTTATTATTATTACTATTACTTTTACAACTATTATTTTTTACCTATCACTATACCTATTACTGTAAATAATAATAATGATAGTAATAATAATAGTCACAGTCAATGATAATTATTATTAACATTATAACAGTACTGACACTACTACTACTACTGATGATGATGATGATGATGATGATGCATTGTGCTTGTTGACAGGCGTTTACAACTGCGGGAATTTTAGTAATAGCATGGTGGTGCATACAATGCTAAGGCACTGAGAAAAGGACAAAGTAAAGATATATTTGTAAATAAATATAACAACATTTTATGCATCAAATATACTACTCATTTACCACACAATATTCAAACATCTGTCGTATATTGCGTATAAAAGCATAGGAACCGTCAATAGTGAGGTTGCCTTTGTTGTGAGGTATGGTGTGGTATCAGGCTATTTACCCAACAGTGTATTAGTAATAAATTTAATACACCAGATTTTATCATCGATTTTGTATTTTATGTTTTGTCCTAAAGCAATTCACAATTCACAAAAAGGTGCATGGTAAATGGCTGTATAATTAACAAAGAAGCATGCTGCCAAATTACATGCATTGCAAAGACGAAACTTGAATGATCATTTCATGATAATGACTTGGAAATAGTAAATAATATTTGATGTTGGAATATTTAGTGTAAAATAATGCTACTAGATTTTGTCAGACTGTATGAAATCACAAAAACATTGTTGCCTCATTCCATAAATAATGCACTGCATTCTTCTGTGATTGATACAAGGCATTTCTCCACTTTGAAATTTCTTTTTTTTTCTTTTCAGAATAATCTTTTAATTACAATTATAAGTAAATATCAAACATGAAAAATTACAAGAATATTCGCTACAAGACTACTTGATAAAAAGTTCTTCTAAGCTATAACTAACAGGATATACAAAAAGAACGTTTAAATTTTGGTATTATTACATATTTCAACATTCTCAAGATAAGTAGCATTGAGGATAGTTATCTTATTCCATATCAACTAAAACTGTACAAATTTCTAGAATGTTCGAGCTATTTTGATGTTATAGAAGCAGATAATTAGCTATAATAATGTACCCTTACGATAGATGTTCAGTAAGACATTTTTATTTTGTGTCTCTTTTCTTTCAATTAATTGTATTACGAATAAAAACTCCAGTTGAATATGACCACTGTTTAATCATAATGTGCTAAAAATTCTGATGAGCCGTAATTAACCAAGCATAAAATAATATGTTGTCAGAATATGAGGCATCAGTATATTCAGTACATTTTGCACAAAAGGGACCTAAGATTTAGAATATTATAAACCATACACCACAATACTATCCCGATCAGTCCCAAGGGTGGTCGGGTTTCTCCGGATGGGATTCGAGTAATTTTGATGCTATACAAGTGCATACTTAGATATAATAATGTACCCGTACGTTAGACGTTTAGTAAGACATTTTTCTTTTGCATTTCTCTTATTCCATTCAGTTTTATCACAAATAGAAAAATGCAGTCGAGTGATACCACTGCTTAATTACAATGTGCTAAAAGCCTACTCAAAATTGTAGAAAAATGATTTTTACAGAGAACAGATTCGCAAGTAATTATCTATTAAATGTCGCAAATAAAGTCAATTTAAATGCAGTTGCGAAGTGCCAATGAAAATCAGAGATGCCCTTCTTAAACTCCCACATTCCAATTCAGATCCCTGTCCAAAGATGTCTTGTATATAAGTACTTCTAATCCCCCATCTCAGTTACAAGCATCCAGCCTCAATTGAAGCAGAACTATAACTCCTCTAATTGGAAATCGCTACTGTTTATTTGGCACAATCGTGTTTTGTTTGTCCTGTGACCGGTCTTATTTGACATTTGGAACTGACAAAAGTGATCTTTCATTCAATTTTTGATGTGGTTCGATTTCTTAACAACAGAAAGGAAAGAAGAATATCGTTTCTTGTGAAAAGCGACCCAATTTGCATGATGTCGGATTTCCGGGGTACCGAATTCTGGTATACATAACATACAGTAGTCGATGTTAGCAATTACAGAAAGTGAATTTTCAAAATTTAAGTAACTTAAGATTAATTTAGTTTGCTTTAGTTTGCTTAAATCGGGGTTAATTTTGTCGCGGTTACAGGGAAACCTAACCAGCCGTACATTAGATCATAATACTTTATAGGAGGAAGGCTTTAGAATCAATATAGAAAGTGGGATGTCGACATTTATGTCTCCTATACAGGGGGTGGCTGCCACGTGCTCAGATGTAAATTTCCAAAAAGCAACAAGTAAAACATATATAAATGTATTATAAGTCATTTTCCCACTACAAATTGTTTAAATATTGTTATTGTGTTTTTATGTAAGACAAAAATATAATGGCGGTATCTGGCTTATGTTGCCATTTTATTTTGGGAGCAGTAAAGGAAAGCCACTCCGCTTCCGATTGTTTGTTAATGGAATGTGCGAACTGTAGCCTATCATCAAATAAAACCCATGAGGAAGCTTTTATCTACTCATATGCCCTCTCTGTATAATTACATTTTTGACGTTGTAACACCAGTGTTATGTTGCATATTATCGCCTTTCGTCAAATAGGCTATCAATTAATGCGAAAAGAATTCCATTTTAAACATAACACTACATTAAAAAAGTATTACTTATACTAACGCACTTTAAGTTAATATATATATTAATATATAATTTATATTAAAAAACTTTATTTACTGAGAAATTACACCTCAGTAAAACTTTAGACCAAACTTTTATATATATATATAAGTTTGGTCTGAAGTTTTACTAAGGTATAATTTCTGAGTAAATAAAGTTTTTTATATAGAATAATATGTATATTAATATATAATATATACATATATAATAAAAATTGAATTAATCAATTGAAAAGTGAAAACGGTAAAAAAATTAAGAGATATAATTGGTTTCTGACTGAAAAGGTGTTTTCATTTTTCCCAAATTACGAAATGTACCACTGAGTCAACAACATGTTAACGTACGTGTTATTTATGTTTCCAACTATACACTACTATTGACGTAAGAAACACAAAAAGTGCTCTTAAATTTATATTGAAGTACTAGCAGCAAAAATATTAGAAAATATGTATATTTTAAATCGCTGTGCCCTTCAGAAAACGAGAAAAGCTGCAGGCGATATTATCGGCACCAGCACAACAATTGATAACTAGACAATGGCTCAATAAAGGCTTTATGAGATACCAGTTAGAATTAACAATAATTATTTGCGTTATGATGAAATGGATGGCAGTTTGTCCTATCAGGGAAAAAGTCGTTTCTGGTAATCTTTCATGCTTTTCACACATGAGAATTATTGTCTTGCTTCACTCCGTACATGCTGCTACCACACAACAGGTTATCAATGAAGTAGTAAGTTTAATATTAACAATAGTGACTGAAGAAGAATGGCAGGCGTTGTACAACTTTGTGAGAAAAGCTTTATTCATATTGTGTGATAAAAATAGCAATGACGAAAGCTCTCAAAAAATAAGAGCATTAAGGCAAACATAAACAATCTACAAAACCTGTAAAAACAATTATGGAATTATAGACTATAAAAACTGGAACGTATCGTTATTTTAACACCAGCATTTAAATTTGTTATCCTGAACTAAACTTGTGAAATTATCTGCTAAGTCGTTATGCGTCTGAACATTTTCACAAAACCTTTGCTACCCTTTGTAATCCAATTCTGTGTTTTCTTGCCAGAACCCTCCAACAAAACACCATATTATAGTGATCAGTTAAACATAAACTAATTCTTGTGTTGTGACATTACAGTAATGCACTATTTAAGTTTATACTTATATCAAGCATACTTTATTGCATTAATCAACATATGCTTCGTGTTTACATTTTAAAATTAAATTATTTTGTACAACTCTTAAATGAAGTTGATCAAATGTAATCGTATGGTGAGTGTATATTGAGATTAACAAATCTTGCTGGAACTTCTTCAGGTGAGACATACATGAGCCAAGCTTAAGGCTCATTTGAGATTAATTATAGCCAAGCTTAAGCTCGTAGTACTATGAAGCAAACTTCATGTAAGACAAACCTTGACCCCGAAAGGCCCGGAAAAAAACGCGAACTAGCGTAAGAAGGCTATATCTTCCATCTGTCCCCGCTCAGGGGCCATTTCTTTATTCCGTAACGGAATTATATGGACTGATGAAAGAATCTGCCGTGCTGAAGTCATTGTTTTCTGTAGGGAATAAGGTGCAAAAACTGGCAGTTACAGGTTTATGAATCTAGGCAGTTTACAGCAATAAAACACTAGGAAGTAGAAATAGGCACTGAGCACACAGGCCTATGAGCCATCGATAAAGGGTGCAGCCCTGAGCCTAAGGCGAACATAAATTCTAGTCTCCGCTCGATACAATTTAAAAGCGTCAGCATTTTGCTACGAGAAAATTATTACAAATAATATATAGGTTTCTTTTTTTCAAACAACCAATGTCATAAAACCATATGTAGTGCAATGGAGATTTGCACATAAAACTTTTCGCGCACAGAACGATAGGAGATGATAAGGGAACCATATCAAGATTACATCTGCGGTCCCAACTGAAGCAAGAACAATAAACGTGGAGGACAAAATTGTGTTTCCTCTCACGGTGCTGGCTGCATCATAATAAATAGATAACTCATAAACAGGAGTGCTCTCAACAAGGGAAGCCTAAAAACTAGCCTTACGGGGTCAGTGATAGATTGGAATTGATCTCGTAGCTGGCTTAATAAAGTAGAAAAGTGCTAAAAAACTGCAGTGCTCTTTTATTTTATTCTTTGTTTGAGAAGACTGCATGTTGGCAATGAGCTGTTTGTGTGTTTGTTGCTATATGGTTTTAATTTTCAAATAAAAGTTTTAAAATATTAGAAAACTACAATTATAAATGGATTTTGAAACTAGAAAAGAATATAGGTGGCATTTGAGGAATAATCATAATTACGGTCATACTTTCTACGTATTTGTGGACTGCAAAAGTTCTCAAGTGCAACGTTTCATTATTTTAACCCTATGTAAAATTCCTTAAGCCCGAGGTATGTTATAGTTTTTATAGTATTAGTAATTAATAAGGAAGTTATTAACCGATAATAATTATTAGAAGTTTCTGTGAAATTTTTGTTAAAATGACAATGCAAAAAATTACTAATTTTTTAAAAAAAATATTCTCGTTTCTGTATCGCAGTTTTAATTTAAAACAGCAAAATATCATTTAATTTGATCATTTAATCTTAAATAACAAAACTTGTAATATCTCCATCTTATGCTCGTCAGAGGCTTTGACGAGTTAAAACTCAGAGATTTTTTCGAATCAAAACTCAGAGGCTTTGACGAATCAAAACTCAGAGGCTTTGACGAATCAAAACTCCTCACTGACATAACAGTGTGTGCTTCGGACTGTAAGAAGATTTGCACACAACAAATTAATCAAGTAATCATCTTGTAATGAGCAGGGGTGATAATTTACTTCATCATAATCTAACATATAAAAATTGCATTCAAAAAGGATCAGAGGTGTTTCTTTAACGAACCCCTTTTGCATGCAAAATATCTGTTAAAATATCTGTTAATTCTGGAAATAGAGATTCAAAATATTCATACCACAAAACAAGTAATTAGAATAAAATCAATGACAGTATGTAAACATTGGAATGATTTTAACCAATATATGTTAAATATGTTAGTATTGTAATGTTGATATTACGTTAATATTTTAATGAACGTAAGTTAATCACAATAATTTTAAGGGTACAAGTTAATTAGAATAATTTAATGAACATAGGTTAAAAGAATCATCCTAATAAACATAACCTAACTAGAACAGCTTCAATAAAGGCAAGCAAATTAAAATAATTTCACAAAACATAAGTTAGTTAGAATAATCTGATGAATATAAATCAAGAAAAATAATTTTAATAAGCATAAGGTAATTAAAATTAATTCTAATGCACATATATTTGATGTTTAACATTTAATTAGGTTGTTTTATTTCATACTTCGTCTTTTTTGTCTATATATCTGTCCAATTATGAATGCCAGTAATGTAATTGTAATTGTCGGGGGTGTCGGGTTGGAGGGGGTTCGAAAGGTTTATCTCTGTCATATGGTTTTACAATGATGATCCCGGCTGGTACTTGCGAGGAGGATGGGGGGGGGGGGAAGGGGGGCGGGGGTGCGGGGGGGTATCACAGACAAACACCATTCTTACAATATTGTAACAGCCCTCCAAATACAGACCTTCAACCAGAGACTACCCAGCTAGGGAGAACAGATTTTTGTAAAAAGTCGGTGTATATCCACCCCCTCCCCCCTCCTCCCCCCCTCAAATGGTCAGAATTTAGCGTGTTGCTACAGCTGTCACAACGAATTTTCCTCTTTCATGGTTTCTTTTTTAAATAGGCGACAATGTGATTTCGTGGACTTAGCTGTTTGTAACCACATGGTTTGGATGACCTCTGGACACAACATACCTCCTAGTGACAAAACATTCCCCCAGTGACTAATGTAACCCCTACTGACAAAATACATCCAAAGTGACAACACATTTACCCCTACGGGCGAAATATACCCCTACTGAACAGATGCATCCTAAGTGACAAAATATACCCCTGTTGAAAAGATATACCTCCTAGTGACAAAATGCAAATATGTGATAAAATATATATTATACTGACAAAATATGAACACAGTGTGTAAACAATATATCTGTAATATCCGTTTTCGTTGACAAACTGATGTTTGAATATTTACAGATATCTCCAGGAGAGGAAAAAAACAACACTGCGTTGAAATGGAATCAAGTGTATTTTTCTGTTTACAAACATTGCTGCTTTGTTTGGAGCTGGTGGGTGGGTGCCAGTTCCCACAATTCACGCAGTACCGCTCTGGGGGCGGGGGATTCCGAGAGTGGCATAGTCGTATCGTCGGCTCTGGGGGCTACACCGACATCCACGCCACCGTCACCCGTGTCTACAGCAACGAAATACGTACGTTTACGTACAGCGGTGACGGATTGGCTCAACCGATTCTCCACACACTGCACTGTATCCTCAAGCGAAATGGGCGCTTTTTGGCGCAAAGGCGCCAGCAAGGAAAACCCCGGAAATACATGTGTGTGGATTTCATAAAAAGAAGTGATTACGTCATGCAGCTGCTCCAATCAAATTTAAGCGATGTGGAAGATCCAAGCCTATGTAACGATGAGTCGGAAATGGCCTTGGATAAATGGCCTTATGTCAACAGGGCAAATCTTTTTAACAGCTATGATTCCTGTCCCTTGAATGGTGGCTACAACATTTCCATGTTCGATAAAATGGAACAGAAAGACCTGTGTGACGTATACAAAGGTCATACAAGACTCGAAATTGCCTGTCACAAAGGCGAAGGGAGTTCCATGCATTTTTTATTCCGTGAACAGAATTGCATACCACCAAACTTGAACATGGAAATTGATCAACAGTTATATTGCATGGGAAGTTGGCAACAAGATCAGTATATCTTCACTGTATTACGACATGATAAAACTGAACATTTCTGGTGTTTTCGCTTCCCAGTTGGCGGCCATGATAGATTCCCAGCTGTCCTATTTCGCGACCTCTATTGTGACACGGAGTTCATCCCCGATACTAATGCCTATGTTGCCATATACATGTTTAAAGAGAGCGCCTGGGGTATGACGAATTTATGTGAGAATGATTACGAACTATGCGATATAGCTGGTGACCCATGCGTCAAAGAAGGGTCACCAAAACAGCTGATGTGTGCCAAGCGTTGTGGCGTGTGCACGGCGGAACGTCCCGAACGCTGTGTCATCCCCGAGAAGTTCCGAGGTAACTGGACTGGTGAAGGACCAATCAAAAACGCTGTTACTGTTGGCAGTAGCGGCGTTACGATTGGTCACAAACTTCACTTGCAATGTGTTGACTGGAGCAATGAAAACAGCCAACTAGCAATTCCGGATTATTTGGAACAAATGTTTGTGACAACATTTAGTAACGGTTGCAAACCACGCTACACTTGCATACAATTTAAAACGCATTCGCCATCGGTTCTTCGCATCAGACTGAGTGAATGGCAGACGTGGCCCTTCCGAGGAACCAGCGGACGCGTTGTCGATTGTGCCGGCTTCTATTACGTCACACCTCACGTGACTGATGAAGGGGAATTTAGAAGCAGTCATTTCAACACCTTAATATCGGACGTTAGGACGGAGTATGTTGATTGTGAACTCCGACGAACACGGTATTTTAGTATGATGTTTGACGATGGCGTGAAATGCACTGGTTCCCTGACTCAAGAAGGAATGAGAACCAGTACGAAAATGAAACTAGTGCTGGATGGATGTCCCGGTAAGCAAGCGGAGCAAATTTATGCTTGCATGGATTCCGAGAGCCGACCGTTCTCCCCCAAACAGATGATAATCACCGAAACGCTGGACACTGAGTACAGGATTGCGTGTTGGTTTTTTCCCCAGCATCCTGATAACGTATTCTATCTGATACCAGTATTTGAGTGTAATGAAGCCGCAAATGAAAGACTAAATGGTCCCTTTCTTAAGCCAATTGCAAGCTTCCGCGATCTACCGCATGTATCAATTGCAATTCACGATGAAGAGGATAACGGAGAAGTTCCAGTTCAAGCCATAACAAAAACTAAAAATTCTCCGGTTTCCCAAATAAACTGGATTACATTTGGCACAGAGTCTGATGCAAGCGGAAGCCACGAACAGGAGAACACAAGTACAAAACACTCGACCAGTTCAAGTAGTGGGAACAAGGACAGGAAAGGAACAAAAACAAATGTACAAAGAGACACCGGAAGTGAGTTTCTGCCTGAAGAGCATGCCACTTCAAGCTCCAGACAGACGAAGATTGCTTCCGTTATTTGCACTGCTCTCGTTGTTTGTGTCAGCACCGCGATGACGTAATGCGATGACGTAATTTATTAAATATAGACAGTCATTTTCACTGTCAAGTATTCCACGGCCTATGTAATGCCATTGTCACATTTATTAGGCAATTATTCTAATTTTTTTTATTTTTGAAAAATTAATTTATGATTGGAATTTTTTTTTTTTTTGATATTAAGAATAAATTTGTTATTGATATCTTAATTATATTTTGGGTATCAAAAATTAGCATTGAATGTTGGAGAGGCATTCCACAGAGGTGAACAGCAATTTGCAATATGAGGACGAAACATACTAGAGCTTTTTTCATCTGAAACACTGAAATTTTAGTAACATCACAACTGATATGAAAGTGTTGCTTGATAGAAACGCGTTTTTTTTTTTGTGGCATTAAGTGAAATTGTGCAGTAAAATGATGCGAGAATTTTCGCAAATGCAGAACTGTAAACGTACTATTGTTTCGTAATACACCTAAACAAAAATGGACAGGTCAGATCTAAAACTTAAATGAGAGAAAAACTCTCGCCTTGTTTTATACATAAAATGTAACCCATTACGGCTGTGAGTATTCTGTTCACATTGTCGCATGGGGGCGTTACGACGCAGGATGTTCTGTTTGGTGACGTTATGACGCCAGGGGCCATAATCACAAAAGTGAACTGCACAGTTAAAAAAAAAAACAAAAAAACAAATATAGATAGAGGGGTACCCCGGGATAGGACCACCTTGCACATTAAACCATCCACACCAATAAGACCTCTTTTCCAAGAGCCTCCTTTAACAGAATCGTCCCGGAAATCGGACCATTTTAAGTAAGTCCCATCGATGGTCCGCGGAATTCTACTGCACATTCCCTGTGACGTCATCAAAACATAAGAACTTTTGTAAATAGAGGGGCAATGATCGGCATTCTACGGTCTAGTTTTTGTTTACCATATGACTTACGTTCTTCCGCCTTACAACCGGAAGTGGATTAAAAAAAAACCTGTCACTTTGAGTTATTTCCATTTACTGATTCACTGGTTTCCGATAAAGGTTTAAAAATAGCCGTCCCTTCTTGCTTAGTCACTCGCTTTTTGAAAATGTTTCTTCGGCTGTGAAGAAAAAATTAAGCATTAGACGGTGAATCACTATGTTATAAAAAAATTGCTCTATACTTGAAGATTTTCAGGCGCAAGTTGTATTTTATCTCTGAGGCATTTGTTTGCAGGTCCCGAAAATCTTAAGGTAATTGACAGAAACCGTTTCGGCAATTTTCGGAGACCGGAAATGAACGAAGGCGGCTCTGAGATATTTGTTAACAGTGGTACTTCTTATTATCAAGAGCGAACAAAATCCAATCTATAGAAAGGACACTGTTTGAGAAGATTGCGGAAATAAACCAGATCATAGTTCGTAGTGCGCAAGCCGAACTTGAAAAGTAGGGTGAAAACGTTGGTTCTACCGCACACAAAGAATTAAGAAACGACATGACCTCTATGAGAACCACTGCATACAAAGAATTAAGAAACGACATGACCTCTATGAGAACCACTGCATAGGAACGGATGATTGTGACGTCATAATCATTGTGACAGTCATATCAGTAAGTGGAGCAAGGGAGCAAAAGTTGTAGAACTACAATTGGATCACATCAGATCCAGGGATGGCATCCAGTGACAACTATTTCGGTAAGTGTTTATTGAAACTTTATAAATAAAAAGTGAACTTTGTAAACAAACTTTGTAAACAAACTTTGTAAACAAACTTTAGTTATTTGCATAATTGAAACTTTGTAAACAAACTTTGTAAACAAACTGTGTAAACAAACTTTATAAATAAAATTTGTAAACAAACTTTGTAAACAAACTTTATAAACAAAATTTGTAAACAAACTTTGTAAACAAACTGTGTAAACAAACTGTGTAAACAAACTTTGTAAACAAACTTTATAAACAAAATTTGTAAACAAACTTTGTAAACAAACTTGACTTATTTACATAATTGAAAATTTGTAAACAAACTTTGTAAACAAAATTTGTAAACAAACTTTGTAAACAAAATTTGTAAACAAACTTTGGTTATTTACATAATTGAAACTCATTGAAACTTTGTAGACAAGCTTTGTAAACAAACTTTGTAAACAAACTTTGTAAACACAATTTGTAAACAAACTTTGTAAACAAACTTTGTAAACACAATTTGTAAACAAACTTTGTAAGCAAACTTTGTAAACAAAATTTGTAAACAAAATTTGTAACAAACTTTGGTTATTTGCATAATTGAAACTCATTGAAACTTTGTAAACAAACTATGTAAACAAACTTTGTAAACACAATTTGTAAACAAACTTTATAAACAAACTTTGTAAACAAAATTTGTAAACCAACTTTGGTTATTTGCATAATTGAAACTCATTGAAACTTTATAAACAAACTTAGTAAACAAACTTCTTTTTTTTTTCTTTTTTTTTTCATTTCCCACACACACACACACACACACACACACACACACACAAATACCACGACTGAGCGTTTCATTTCGTAAGTCGCATAGGTATTTTAACCTTCTGATGACAACTTTTTTCCCCACACTCTCCACACACACACACACACACACACACACCACGACTGAGCATTTCATAAGCCGCATAGGTATTTCAACCTTCTGACGGCAACTTTTTTCCCCCACACTCTCATGCATACATACCAACACCATGATAAAATGTTTTGCTTATGTTGCTCTTTGTACTCCATTATTCTACTTTTTTTTTGTTTGAAATGCAGTGTTTACTTAGAAAAGAAAATGGCGTCATACAACCTACAATCGTCATCAGCAGCATTTCGTCATCAGTGTAATCAGACTGCGTAATCAGATTTCGTCATCAAACAATGTAGACAGCGGTGTTAGGCTTTTTGTTTTTCTGAGGCAGCAGTGTCTAACTGCTTGGAGTTGCAGTATGCAGTGTTATACTTGACCGATTTGCATGAAAATTTTACTGTTTAATTCAGTTTTATATCTAGTTTTCACATAGTCATGGACTGGTTGTGCAGCTAGCTGTGTGCATATTTACCGTCATTTTAATTTTGTAAAAAGTGGGATAACTTTCGTTATGATTGACAGATTTGCATGAAACTTTCACTGTTTGAGTCAGTTTTATATCTAGTTTTAACATTAAGTAGTCATAGGCTATTTGTGCAGTTGGCTGTGTGCATTTTTACCGCCATTTTAACTTAAAATTGTGATAACTTTCGTTATAACTTTCGTTATAGTTAACTGAAAATTTCACCATTACAGTGCTTCTTCGCGGATGAATACCATTTGGCAGACCATTTAACTTCACCGCTAGATGTCTCTGCTGCGTAGCAGTGCAGCTGTACAACTTCACAACTGTAAGTGAGATATTCATATACACAAGTAAAATTCTGCTGAGTCAGCAATTTTAACATTTTGGAAACAAGTTTGAACAAGTTACACACCATATTTTGATTACATGGAAGTAGCATAAAAGCATGAGTGAAACATGTCAACTAGTGATACATTCTGCTGAGTCAACACACCATTGAAGTGGTATAAAAGGAAGAGTAAAACGTGTATTTTACTTCATTTCAGTTCTAGCAGTTGAAGAGACAACAACGATGGCACCAGTCTACTGTCATGATTGTGATGTGACATTTCCATCTCTGGAAGTGTTCGTGACACATACATGCAAACCAGCTAGGATGAAACGTGCTCATGAAGAGCTTGTTGAGCAGATTGAAGCCAAGAGACGAAAGACCGTACAAGATGGTGTTGAAAGACCTGATCCAGTCCTCTGCTGTAAATGCGCCAAGATATTTTCCTCTTTGGATGCATTTGAGACACATGCATGTGATGAGATGGAAAATGTGTCTCATGAAGAACAAAGAAAGAAAGAGACAGGACAAGTAGGCAGAGGCAGAAGAGTGAGTCTTGGTGAAAACGCACAGGAAAGGCGGTTTGAGCCTGAAGATGGATCGGATTTGCTACTTGAAATGCGACAACAAGAGAACCGGATTAAGAGACATTTGCTAGAGACGTTAAACCATGGCATGAAATGGTACATTGTGGTACATGCACGCTTCAAGAAAATGACACCAAATGTTGAAGGTGTGATGGTAGAACAAGTGGATAATGCCTTCATCAGTAGTCCGACATATGCAGCATACAATCCAACGGATATTGAGAAGGACTTACCAGAAGCCTATAAAGAATTGTTTACCAGGTTTGATGAACATGAGCGACAAGGCTCTGGTTGGGTGTTGGATAACATATTATTCATTGAAGTGCATACAGCTACGTCAGCGCCACTGGAAGCGAGCAGTTTTATCCCACTACCGAAGAAAGTAAAGACTACAAAGGCGGTGTTAAACATTCAGAATAAAGACAACAAGTGCTTCTTATGGTCTGTATTGGCTCACCTTCACCCTTCAACAAGCAATGACCCACAGCGTGTGCATCAATACAAGCTATTTGAGAACGAATTAAAGGTGGAAGACATGACATTTCCAACACCGATTACAGACATTCCAAAGTTTGAAAAGGAGAACGATATGTCCATTAACGTGTTTGGATATGAACATGATGTCGTTGTTCCCATACAACTCAGTCGAAACACCAGCGCCAACAGCGTCAGAGAAATTAACTTGCTTTTGATTAGCAATGACAAGACAAGACATTACTGCCTCATCAAGAATTTCAGCAGACTGATGGCTTATCGAACAAAGCGTCAGAATGCAATATTTTATTGTTTCAACTGTCTTCATGGGTTTATGCGACAAGATCTTTTAGACAAGCATCGTGAAGTGTGTGGCAAGCATGGCGCACAACGTTTATCATTCCCCAAGGAACCCTTCATCAAGTTCAAGAATATAGCCAAACAACAGCGAGCGCCGTTTGTCATTTATGCAGACTTTGAATGCTTCACGAAAAAGCATGAAGGAGACAAGTATCAACATCATCGTCCAAACAGCTTTGCCTATGTGGTTGTGAGCCAGTATGATACACGTGCTCCAGTCATATATCGAGGCGATAATGCTGTGAAAGTCTTTTTAGACCATATGGTGAATGAGCGTGATCGTATTGTGCATGGTCTACAGCAGAAAAAGAAAATAGTCATGACTCATGAAGATGAAGAGCATTATAAGAACGCTACAGATTGTTACATTTGTCATGAGCCTCTAGGGGCAGATCGTGTGAGAGATCATGATCATATCAATGGTAAATACCGCGGAGCTGCACATAATGAATGCAATTTACAATTTCGACTTCGAAAAGATCAGCAGGATGTTGAAGATTCTTTCATCATTCCTGTCTTTTTCCACAATTTACGAGGCTATGACAGCCATTTGATCATGGAAGAAATTGGAAAGTTCAAAAACGAAAGGATTACAGTCATTCCCAACACCGTTGAGAAATATATTGCATTCACCATGAGCAATCTGAAATTTACAGACAGCTTTCAGTTCATGAGTACTTCTCTACAGAAGTTAGTATCCAACCTGGCGGCAGAAGGGAAAGACAACTTTTATAACATGACGTCACACATTCACGATAGCAACCAACAAGATTTACTGTTGAGAAAGGGAGTGTACCCTTATGATTACGTGGATGAGCCATCCAAGTTTGCTGAAACACAACTGCCGTCCAAAGACAAGTTTTACAGTCTACTCAGTGAAGAAGACATTAGCGATGAGGATTATGCGCATGCGCAGAAGGTGTGGGAGACATTCCACTGTACTACATTTGGCGAATACCATGACTTGTACCTGAAATCAGATGTGTTGCTGCTGGCTGACGTGTTTGAAAACTTTCGTCACGTATGTCTTAACACGTATGAATTGGATCCTGCTCACTACTATACAGCGCCAGGACTGTCGTGGGATGCCATGTTGAAAGCGACAAAGGTGAAATTGGAATTGATCAACGACATTGACATGTACCAAATGGTTGAACAAGGCCTACGTGGGGGAATATCTGTCATCACACACAAGTATGCGAAAGCAAATAACCCCTACGTAGCAGATTACGATCCCTTGAAACCGACCAACTACTTGACGTACCTGGATGCAAACAACTTGTATGGTTGGGCTATGTCGCAAAGCATGCCGGAAAGTGGATTTATGTGGGTGAGCGAGCCAGAATCCATTGACTTTATGGATGTGGATGAAGATGACGAGATTGGATACATTTTAGAAGTGGATTTGGAATACCCATATTCAATCCATGATCATCATAATCACTATCCAGTGGCTCCAGAACGGAAATGTGTGAAAGTGGGAGAATTGTCAAAACATAGTCAGAAGCTACGGAAAGATCTAAACATGAAAGGCAAACCTAGTGAAAAGCTCATTCCCAACCTGTGTGACAAGAAGAAATATGTGCTTCATTATAGAAATTTACAGCAATATGTCTCACTGGGATTGAAAGTCACGAAGGTGCACCGTGCCATCATGTTTGCACAGAGCAAATGGTTGGCAAAATACATCTCCTTGAACACGGAAAAGAGAAAGTTGGCCAAGAACCCGTTTGAGAAAGACTTCTTCAAATTGATGAACAACTCTGTGTTTGGCAAAACCATGGAAAATGTAAGAAAGCGCATGAATGTGGAACTTGTTCACCAGGAAAAGCGGTTCAAGAAACTTGTAGCCAAACCTTCCTTCCACAAATTTAGAATTTTCAACGAAGATTTAACCGCGGTACATTTGCGCAAAGTGGATCTGCTTCTGGATAAACCCATTCAAGTTGGGTTCACCATTCTCGACCTCAGCAAGGTGCTCATGTTCCACTTTCATTACAACTACATCATGACCAAGTATCCCAACGCCAAACTCTTGTTCAGCGACACCGACAGTCTATGTTATGACATAGAAACGGACGATATATACAAAGACATGCAGGAAGATGCTGACTTGTTCGACACAAGTGACTATCCCCCAGATCATTTCCTGCATTCCAACGTGAACAAGAAAGTGCTTGGGAAAATGAAAGATGAGACGGCGGGCATTCCCATTGAAGAGTTTGTTGGACTTCGGCCGAAAATGTATAGTATGATGTATGGTGGGAAAGAAAAACGTACGGCCAAAGGCATCACTCGCGCGTGTCAAAGACGGATGAAACATCAGCAGTATAGAGACAGTTTGTTCAACCAAACGCAAACGATGACTACAGGACACATCATTCGAAGTCATAACCACCAGATCTTCTCGGAGAAGTTGAGGAAAGTGGCTCTCTCTCCCTTTGATGACAAGCGATATGTGATGAGTGATGGCTATTCCACTTTGGCGCATGATCATTACAGTATATAAGGGGGAGACACTTCAACTTTAGAGTCAGTTGTGGTGTGAACACTGAAGTGTCAACATGAATCGGAAAAGATCTGCACCAACGGATATGGATACTCTTGCTGATACAGTCAAAGACATGAAAGTGAAACATCCTGATACTACCATTAAGAAATTAAAAGTGGAGACGACGGTACCAACACCACAGTCGTGGGATGGAATGCTTTCTCTAGGCAATGGAAAGTATATCAAGATTATGAAACAAAGTAATGAAGGTGTGGTGAACATTCGCAAATACCTCAGAGATGAGGGGACTGGAAAAAACCGTCCAACGAAAAAGGGTATCTTGCTGACAATACCTGAATGGAAAATGCTGAAGAAGCAGGTGAAAGAAGTGGATAAAAGGCTTCGCAGACAAGACGACAAGTCATAACAAGGTAAAAACATGAATGCACTCATGCTGAACGGTGGTGTTTACCTTACTGTCAATGAGAGGAATGAAGTGATACTAGATTCTAAGACAAGTTATCATCGGTTTAAACCTGAAGTGTGGAAAGACTTTAAAAACATACCACTTGAACCTGGGTTTAAACGTAGACTTGAAAATAAAGTGGAAGTGACGGTAGCTGAATATGATTCTAACATACGTGTAGAAATCTGTAGAAATCTTTTACAGGATTATCCAAAGGATTATAAGGGAGTTGTGCCAGATACACCATATACAGATTTGATCCTCTTTGATATCAAGAATTGGCGCGCAGTCTTACGATTCCTAGAAGCGATACAACATCCACTCTTCACCATCTTGCGAGCATAAAAACGTCTTTGCAGACAAGGAGACAGCTCATAGTTCATCTGACTGTTGAACGAGATGGAAGACTTTTTAACGGAATATAAACCAATTACGCATGGATTCTCATATCTGAGAAACGAATATGACGACATTGTGCTTAGACATTTTGGACAGTATCTCGTCCTATCACTTGATGATCAATCCGTGTTGAAAGATCATCTAGAGAAGTTCAGGATACCTGGCTTTCTCCTGACAGTCTCAAATGAATTAGAAGTGCGTGTGACTGAGAACGGTCTAGACGTGTTTGTACAATTTCGTCAATATGACGAGCTTACAGAAAACTATGACTACATCACCCTCAACACAGTGGAATGGAACGCGTTGTTGCAAGCATTGGATTGGAAAGAACCTAACGCTTGAATTCAAAGAAACAGAAATATGGCTTATGCGGGGCACCAAATTCATTGAGCTGACACAACCTATGCGTGTGATGGACATTGACTTAGAAGAAGGATATGAACTGAAACTGTCTGAACATGAAACTGTTAAAGTGATAAAGTTTGGTGATGTGTGTTATGTGAGCTTTCATAGCATTTACAAACATGGATGTAATGTCTACGATACCTATATCAATTTAGATTCTAATGAATGGTATTCATTGATGAATGTATTGAAAAATGAATGTGTTTGTAAATAAAAAATTTGTAAATAGTGTAAATAGACTTTGTAGTTAAGAGTTTGTAGTTAAGAATTTTGTAAATAGTGTAAATAGTGTAAATAAAAGTTTGTAAATAGTGTAAATAGAATTTGTAGTTAAGAATTTGTAAATAGTGTAAATAGCGTTTGTAGTTAAGAGTTTGTAAATAGTGTTTGTAAACTTTGTAAATAGTGTTTGTAAACTTTGTAAATAGTGTTTGTAGTTAAGAATTTGTAAATAGAACACAATAAACAAGACAGTTGTTTGAAACTTGATTTGTTTTATTTAACAACAACAACTTAACTAATATAACAACAACAACAACTTAACTAATATAACAACAACAACAACTTAACTAATATAACAACAACAACTTAACTAATATACAACAACAACATTAATAAAACAATGGTTTATAATGTCTATATACAAAATCCTTTACAATAAAATCACCATCCTTTCTTTTTAATATATTCACAATATCAAACATACTCTGACCTCGAGCTCTATGCAATATATAATATACACAATAAAAACCACATGACGATGATATTGGCGTTTGTAATGAGATAGAATTATACATATAGTCATTTCTTAAAAACATGTCTAAACGATCATCGAGAGGGAACAGTCCATAAGAGTCAAAATATTCCACAGGGTCTTTATCATAATACACTGCCACCCAATGTTCTCCTGGTTCATCTTGATCGTCTGTGTTGATCACATAGGCGCCGCGTTGTAAAGACGGTAACTGGTCCATGGCAAACACGCCTTGAAACAAGTCTTTGGTCATGACATCATGACTCAATATGGCATCAATCTGCTTCGTGTTCATGACTGGTAGTCGAATTGGATGCTGCGATTGGCACTGATCTCAATAATGTTGTCAAATTCAGCATAGACAATGACATTGATTGTAGGTTGCAAAGCCCTAGCAAAGTTCATTTCTAGCCGCAAATTCCCATGCTTGATCAGGGGGAAATGATCATCACCATCATAATCCGGTGTTAAGTCAAACGAAAATAAAGCATAACCTCTAGGCCAATCTTCCCGTTTTATAATGGAACTTTTCTCACCATTCAACCGATCAAACGATTTGTAAAGCGTTTCAAAAGCGTTCAGGTATTTGTTCTGTGTAATGTCAAGCTTGAGAGGTTTGGATAGAACTGGTTCACCATCCGTGTACAGTTGCATATAGTCCAGATTAAAATGATCAAAATTGTATTGAGGAATCCATACTGGATTCCATACAATCAATGTCATTGTCTATGCTGAATTTGACAACATTATTGAGATCAGTGCCAATCGCAGCATCCAATTCGACTACCAGTCATGAACACGAAGCAGATTGATGCCATATTGAGTCATGATGTCATGACCAAAGACTTGTTTCAAGGCGTGTTTGCCATGGACCAGTTACCGTCTTTACAACGCGGCGCCTATGTGATCAACACAGACGATCAAGATGAACCAGGAGAACATTGGGTGGCAGTGTATTATGATAAAGACCCTGTGGAATATTTTGACTCTTATGGACTGTTCCCTCTCGATGATCGTTTAGACATGTTTTTAAGAAATGACTATATGTATAATTCTATCTCATTACAAACGCCAATATCATCGTCATGTGGTTTTTATTGTGTATATTATATATTGCATAGAGCTCGAGGTCAGAGTATGTTTGATATTGTGAATATATTAAAAAGAAAGGATGGTGATTTTATTGTAAAGGATTTTGTATATAGACATTATAAACCATTGTTTTATTAATGTTGTTGTTGTTATATTAGTTAAGTTGTTGTTGTTATATTAGTTAAGTTGTTGTTGTTGTTATATTAGTTAAGTTGTTGTTGTTGTTATATTAGTTAAGTTGTTGTTGTTAAATAAAACAAATCAAGTTTCAAACAACTGTCTTGTTTATTGTGTTCTATTTACAAATTCTTAACTACAAACACTATTTACAAAGTTTACAAACACTATTTACAAAGTTTACAAACACTATTTACAAACTCTTAACTACCAACGCTATTTACACTATTTACAAATTCTTAACTACAAATTCTATTTACACTATTTACAAACTTTTATTTACACTATTTACACTATTTACAAAATTCTTAACTACAAACTCTTAACTACAAAGTCTATTTACACTATTTACAAACTTTTTATTTACAAACACATTCATTTTTCAATACATTCATCAATGAATACCATTCATTAGAATCTAAATTGATATAGGTATCGTAGACATTACATCCATGTTTGTAAATGCTATGAAAGCTCACATAACACACATCACCAAACTTTATCACTTTAACAGTTTCATGTTCAGACAGTTTCAGTTCATATCCTTCTTCTAAGTCAATGTCCATCACACGCATAGGTTGTGTCAGCTCAATGAATTTGGTGCCCCGCATAAGCCATATTTCTGTTTCTTTGAATTCAAGCGTTAGGTTCTTTCCAATCCAATGCTTGCAACAACGCGTTCCATTCCACTGTGTTGAGGGTGATGTAGTCATAGTTTTCTGTAAGCTCGTCATATTGACGAAATTGTACAAACACGTCTAGACCGTTCTCAGTCACACGCACTTCTAATTCATTTGAGACTGTCAGGAGAAAGCCAGGTATCCTGAACTTCTCTAGATGATCTTTCAACACGGATTGATCATCAAGTGATAGGACGAGATACTGTCCAAAATGTCTAAGCACAATGTCGTCATATTCGTTTCTCAGATATGAGAATCCATGCGTAATTGGTTTATATTCCGTTAAAAAGTCTTCCATCTCGTTCAACAGTCAGATGAACTATGAGCTGTCTCCTTGTCTGCAAAGACGTTTTTATGCTCGCAAGATGGTGAAGAGTGGATGTTGTATCGCTTCTAGGAATCGTAAGACTGCGCGCCAATTCTTGATATCAAAGAGGATCAAATCTGTATATGGTGTATCTGGCACAACTCCCTTATAATCCTTTGGATAATCCTGTAAAAGATTTCTACAGATTTCTACACGTATGTTAGAATCATATTCAGCTACCGTCACTTCCACTTTATTTTCAAGTCTACGTTTAAACCCAGGTTCAAGTGGTATGTTTTTAAAGTCTTTCCACACTTCAGGTTTAAACCGATGATAACTTGTCTTAGAATCTAGTATCACTTCATTCCTCTCATTGACAGTAAGGTAAACACCACCGTTCAGCATGAGTGCATTCATGTTTTTACCTTGTTATGACTTGTCGTCTTGTCTGCGAAGCCTTTTATCCACTTCTTTCACCTGCTTCTTCAGCATTTTCCATTCAGGTATTGTCAGCAAGATACCCTTTTTCGTTGGACGGTTTTTTCCAGTCCCCTCATCTCTGAGGTATTTGCGAATGTTCACCACACCTTCATTACTTTGTTTCATAATCTTGATATACTTTCCATTGCCTAGAGAAAGCATTCCATCCCACGACTGTGGTGTTGGTACCGTCGTCTCCACTTTTAATTTCTTAATGGTAATATCAGGATGTTTCACTTTCATGTCTTTGACTGTATCAGCAAGAGTATCCATATCCGTTGGTGCAGATCTTTTCCGATTCATGTTGACGCTTCAGTGTTCACACCACAACTGACTCTAAAGTTGAAGTGTCTCCCCCTTATATACTGTAATGCCCATGCGCCAAAGTGGAATAGCCATCACTCATCACATATCGCTTGTCATCAAAGGGAGAGAGAGCCACTTTCCTCAACTTCTCCGAGAAGATCTGGTGGTTATGACTTCGAATGATGTGTCCTGTAGTCATCGTTTGCGTTTGGTTGAACAAACTGTCTCTATACTGCTGATGTTTCATCCGTCTTTGACACGCGCGAGTGATGCCTTTGGCCGTACGTTTTTCTTTCCCACCATACATCATACTATACATTTTCGGCCGAAGTCCAACAAACTCTTCAATGGGAATGCCCGCCGTCTCATCTTTCATTTTCCCAAGCACTTTCTTGTTCACGTTGGAATGCAGGAAATGATCTGGGGGATAGTCACTTGTGTCGAACAAGTCAGCATCTTCCTGCATGTCTTTGTATATATCGTCCGTTTCTATGTCATAACATAGACTGTCGGTGTCGCTGAACAAGAGTTTGGCGTTGGGATACTTGGTCATGATGTAGTTGTAATGAAAGTGGAACATGAGCACCTTGCTGAGGTCGAGAATGGTGAACCCAACTTGAATGGGTTTATCCAGAAGCAGATCCACTTTGCGCAAATGTACCGCGGTTAAATCTTCGTTGAAAATTCTAAATTTGTGGAAGGAAGGTTTGGCTACAAGTTTCTTGAACCGCTTTTCCTGGTGAACAAGTTCCACATTCATGCGCTTTCTTACATTTTCCATGGTTTTGCCAAACACAGAGTTGTTCATCAATTTGAAGAAGTCTTTCTCAAACGGGTTCTTGGCCAACTTTCTCTTTTCCGTGTTCAAGGAGATGTATTTTGCCAACCATTTGCTCTGTGCAAACATGATGGCACGGTGCACCTTCGTGACTTTCAATCCCAGTGAGACATATTGCTGTAAATTTCTATAATGAAGCACATATTTCTTCTTGTCACACAGGTTGGGAATGAGCTTTTCACTAGGTTTGCCTTTCATGTTTAGATCTTTCCGTAGCTTCTGACTATGTTTTGACAATTCTCCCACTTTCACACATTTCCGTTCTGGAGCCACTGGATAGTGATTATGATGATCATGGATTGAATATGGGTATTCCAAATCCACTTCTAAAATGTATCCAATCTCGTCATCTTCATCCACATCCATAAAGTCAATGGATTCTGGCTCGCTCACCCACATAAATCCACTTTCCGGCATGCTTTGCGACATAGCCCAACCATACAAGTTGTTTGCATCCAGGTACGTCAAGTAGTTGGTCGGTTTCAAGGGATCGTAATCTGCTACGTAGGGGTTATTTGCTTTCGCATACTTGTGTGTGATGACAGATATTCCCCCACGTAGGCCTTGTTCAACCATTTGGTACATGTCAATGTCGTTGATCAATTCCAATTTCACCTTTGTCGCTTTCAACATGGCATCCCACGACAGTCCTGGCGCTGTATAGTAGTGAGCAGGATCCAATTCATACGTGTTAAGACATACGTGACGAAAGTTTTCAAACACGTCAGCCAGCAGCAACACATCTGATTTCAGGTACAAGTCATGGTATTAGCCAAATGTAGTACAGTGGAATGTCTCCCACACCTTCTGCGCATGCGCATAATCCTCATCGCTAATGTCTTCTTCACTGAGTAGACTGTAAAACTTGTCTTTGGACGGCAGTTGTGTTTCAGCAAACTTGGATGGCTCATCCACGTAATCATAAGGGTACACTCCCTTTCTCAACAGTAAATCTTGTTGGTTGCTATCGTGAATGTGTGACGTCATGTTATAAAAGTTGTCTTTCCCTTCTGCCGCCAGGTTGGATACTAACTTCTGTAGAGAAGTACTCATGAACTGAAAGCTGTCTGTAAATTTCAGATTGCTCATGGTGAATGCAATATATTTCTCAACGGTGTTGGGAATGACTGTAATCCTTTCGTTTTTGAACTTTCCAATTTCTTCCATGATCAAATGGCTGTCATAGCCTCGTAAATTGTGGAAAAAGACAGGAATGATGAAAGAATCTTCAACATCCTGCTGATCTTTTCGAAGTCGAAATTGTAAATTGCATTCATTATGTGCAGCTCCGCGGTATTTACCATTGATATGATCATGATCTCTCACACGATCTGCCCCTAGAGGCTCATGACAAATGTAACAATCTGTAGCGTTCTTATAATGCTCTTCATCTTCATGAGTCATGACTATTTTCTTTTTCTGCTGTAGACCATGCACAATACGATCACGCTCATTCACCATATGGTCTAAAAAGACTTTCACAGCATTATCGCCTCGATATATGACTGGAGCACGTGTATCATACTGGCTCACAACCACATAGGCAAAGCTGTTTGGACGATGATGTTGATACTTGTCTCCTTCATGCTTTTTCGTGAAGCATTCAAAGTCTGCATAAATGACAAACGGCGCTCGCTGTTGTTTGGCTATATTCTTGAACTTGATGAAGGGTTCCTTGGGGAATGATAAACGTTGTGCGCCATGCTTGCCACACACTTCACGATGCTTGTCTAAAAGATCTTGTCGCATAAACCCATGAAGACAGTTGAAACAATAAAATATTGCATTCTGACGCTTTGTTCGATAAGCCATCAGTCTGCTGAAATTCTTGATGAGGCAGTAATGTCTTGTCTTGTCATTGCTAATCAAAAGCAAGTTAATTTCTCTGACGCTGTTGGCGCTGGTGTTTCGACTGAGTTGTATGGGAACAACGACATCATGTTCATATCCAAACACGTTAATGGACATATCGTTCTCCTTTTCAAACTTTGGAATGTCTGTAATCGGTGTTGGAAATGTCATGTCTTCCACCTTCAATTCGTTCTCAAATAGCTTGTATTGATGCACACGCTGTGGGTCATTGCTTGTTGAAGGGTGAAGGTGAGCCAATACAGACCATAAGAAGCACTTGTTGTCTTTATTCTGAATGTTTAACACCGCCTTTGTAGTCTTTACTTTCTTCGGTAGTGGGATAAAACTGCTCGCTTCCAGTGGCGCTGACGTAGCTGTATGCACTTCAATGAATAATATGTTATCCAACACCCAACCAGAGCCTTGTCGCTCATGTTCATCAAACCTGGTAAATAATTCTTTATAGGCTTCTGGTAAGTCCTTCTCAATATCCGTTGGATTGTATGCTGCATATGTCGGACTACTGATGAAGGCATTATCCACTTGTTCTACCATCACACCTTCAACATTTGGTGTCATTTTCTTGAAGCGTGCATGTACCACAATGTACCATTTCATGCCATGGTTTAACGTCTCTAGCAAATGTCTCTTAATCCGGTTCTCTTGTTGTCGCATTTCAAGTAGCAAATCCGATCCATCTTCAGGCTCAAACCGCCTTTCCTGTGCGTTTTCACCAAGACTCACTCTTCTGCCTCTGCCTACTTGTCCTGTCTCTTTCTTTCTTTGTTCTTCATGAGACACATTTTCCATCTCATCACATGCATGTGTCTCAAATGCATCCAAAGAGGAAAATATCTTGGCGCATTTACAGCAGAGGACTGGATCAGGTCTTTCAACACCATCTTGTACGGTCTTTCGTCTCTTGGCTTCAATCTGCTCAACAAGCTCTTCATGAGCACGTTTCATCCTAGCTGGTTTGCATGTATGTGTCACGAACACTTCCAGAGATGGAAATGTCACATCACAATCATGACAGTAGACTGGTGCCATCGTTGTTGTCTCTTCAACTGCTAGAACTGAAATGAAGTAAAATACACGTTTTACTCTTCCTTTTATACCACTTCAATGGTGTGTTGACTCAGCAGAATGTATCACTAGTTGACATGTTTCACTCATGCTTTTATGCTACTTCCATGTAATCAAAATATGGTGTGTAACTTGTTCAAACTTGTTTCCAAAATGTTAAAATTGCTGACTCAGCAGAATTTTACTTGTGTATATGAATGTCTCACTTACAGTTGTGAAGTTGTACAGCTGCACTGCTACGCAGCAGAGACATCTAGCGGTGAAGTTAAATGGTCTGCCAAATGGTATTCATCCGCGAAGAAGCACTGTAATGGTGAAATTTTCAGTTAACTATAACGAAAGTTATAACGAAAGTTATCACAATTTTAAGTTAAAATGGCGGTAAAAATGCACACAGCCAACTGCACAAATAGCCTATGACTACTTAATGTTAAAACTAAATATAAAACTGACTCAAACAGTGAAAGTTTCATGCAAATCTGTCAATCATAACGAAAGTTATCCCACTTTTTACAAAATTAAAATGACGGTAAATATGCACACAGCTAGCTGCACAACCAGTCCATGACTATGTGAAAACTAGATATAAAACTGAATTAAACAGTAAAATTTTCATGCAAATCGGTCAAGTATAACACTGCATACTGCAACTCCAAGCAGTTAGACACTGCTGCCTCAGAAAAACAAAAAGCCTAACACCGCTGTCTACATTGTTTGATGACGAAATCTGATTACGCAGTCTGATTACACTGATGACGAAATGCTGCTGATGACGATTGTAGGTTGTATGACGCCATTTTCTTTTCTAAGTAAACACTGCATTTCAAACAAAAAAAAAGTAGAATAATGGAGTACAAAGAGCAACATAAGCAAAACATTTTATCATGGTGTTGGTATGTATGCATGAGAGTGTGGGGGAAAAAAAGTTGCCGTCAGAAGGTTGAAATACCTATGCGGCTTATGAAATGCTCAGTCGTGGTGTGTGTGTGTGTGTGTGTGTGTGTGTGGAGAGTGTGGGAAAAAAAGTTGTCATCAGAAGGTTAAAATACCTATGCGACTTACGAAATGAAACGCTCAGTAGTGGTATTTGTGTGTGTGTGTGTGTGTGTGTGTGTGTGGGAAATGAAAAAAAAAAAGAAAAAAAAAAGAAGTTTGTTTACTAAGTTTGTTTATAAAGTTTCAATGAGTTTCAATTATGCAAATAACCAAAGTTGGTTTACAAATTTTGTTTACAAAGTTTGTTTATAAAGTTTGTTTACAAATTGTGTTTACAAAGTTTGTTTACATAGTTTGTTTACAAAGTTTCAATGAGTTTCAATTATGCAAATAACCAAAGTTTGTTACAAATTTTGTTTACAAATTTTGTTTACAAAGTTTGCTTACAAAGTTTGTTTACAAATTGTGTTTACAAAGTTTGTTTACAAAGTTTGTTTACAAATTGTGTTTACAAAGTTTGTTTACAAAGTTTGTTTACAAAGCTTGTCTACAAAGTTTCAATGAGTTTCAATTATGTAAATAACCAAAGTTTGTTTACAAATTTTGTTTACAAAGTTTGTTTACAAATTTTGTTTACAAAGTTTGTTTACAAATTTTCAATTATGTAAATAAGTCAAGTTTGTTTACAAAGTTTGTTTACAAATTTTGTTTATAAAGTTTGTTTACAAAGTTTGTTTACACAGTTTGTTTACACAGTTTGTTTACAAAGTTTGTTTACAAATTTTGTTTATAAAGTTTGTTTACAAAGTTTGTTTACAAATTTTATTTATAAAGTTTGTTTACACAGTTTGTTTACAAAGTTTGTTTACAAAGTTTCAATTATGCAAATAACTAAAGTTTGTTTACAAAGTTTGTTTACAAAGTTTGTTTACAAAGTTCACTTTTTATTTATAAAATTTCAATAAACACTTACCGAAATAGTTGTCACTGGATGCCATCCCTGGATCTGATGTGATCCAATTGTAGTTCTACAACTTTTGCTCCCTTGCTCCACTTACTGATATGACTGTCACAATGATTATGACGTCACAATCATCCGTTCCTATGCAGTGGTTCTCATAGAGGTCATGTCGTTTCTTAATTCTTTGTATGCAGTGGTTCTCATAGAGGTCATGTCGTTTCTTAATTCTTTGTGTGCGGTAGAACCAACGTTTTCACCCTACTTTGAAATCCTGTCATTTTATAGTAGAGCAAAAAATTAAAATAAACAAATAAGAAAAAAAACTATAAAAGTTGCCTTTTCTCGAAAATCTTGACATTGTGAGTTATTTAATCTTGTTTTATGGTGTAAGCAAATAAAGTTCTTATATTATTCAAAGGCGTTTGTGATTCAGGTCCCACCATTCATTAACTGCAAAGCGATCTTGTTGTTTTGTTTCATTGATTTTGACGGTTTTCACTTCCAGAACTGGCAACCTGTTTATTTTTTTCTCCGCTCTCGGTGACAAAGATCGCGGCTAAGGTCTTCCAGATCAACCCACAGGTCAACGGGTCCACGGATTCACAGGTTCAGAGGTGCAGGGGTCCACAGGTCTACGGGTCCGTAGCTCCACAAGTCCACGGATTCACAGGTCCAAAAGTCTACGGGTCCACAGGCCCACTGCTCCACAGGTCCATGGGCCCACAGGTCTACAAGTCCATGGATTCACAGGTCCACAGGCCCATGGGTCCACAGGTCCACAGGTCCACAGGGCAAGCAAGTTTTATTTTATCTGTTGTTTCTTCTTCAAATCAGTGGTCAACCGCCAACATCACCAGCGTTATTGTATAAAATGAACTGTCCCGAGAACTTAAAATTTACTCACCCCCTCGCCCGATTAGGGGAGTGGGGGGGGGGGCACTTGGTATCATATGTGTTACCATTAAGAGTGTGACGGTACGCCATGCCCACGGTTCAGTTCGGTTAGGTACACTTTAATTATTCGGTTCGGTTCGCTTTTTTTTTGGTACGTTTTTTTTGCAAAAATTGTTAAAATTTTGCCGAATAATATTTGTGTTTAGGTAAATATTTATCGTAGAACGGTGAATAATGCCTTTTAGTCATGTGATTTCAAACAAAAACCCCACAAAAAAAATGATAACGCTCAAGATTATACATTAGAGACTGTTTTTTTAATAAAGCATCACTCCTTTAATATTTATTCGATGACGAAGCACCTAAAATGGGTCTACCCAAAGGAGGAGACCTAATAATGATTTAATTAAACATAAATTCATTCTATTATTTAAGAAGGTGCTCATTTTTTAACACAAAATGTCCCTCAATTCTCATTAAGTATTAAAATAAAATCACAGCAACTACAATTAAGCACAATATCTCAAATAACAATCAATATACATATTATTTCACATTACCGAACTTACAATTAAATTAAAGCATACCCTGTAGCAATCATTACAGTTTTATCCTAATTTAAGTTTCAGTTTTGTGGTAACTTAAAAACATTTACAGAGTTTCTTAATTATAACGCCATACACAAAAACTGCTTTACACATATTATAAGAAGGTTTAAATCTTGAATTATACCTAGAAAACATAACGTTAATGTGGTTCTCAGAATTTACATATTTTCTTTAAAAAGAGCAACATGTCAACAGTCAACTTGCTGAGGTTTTATGCTTGAGAAAAAAGTAAACTGCAAAATAATAATAATAATAATAATAATAATAATAATAATAATAATAATAATAATAATAATAATAATAATAATAATAATAATAATAATAATAATAATAATAATAATAATAATAATAATAATAATCATAATCATAATCATAATCATAATCATAATCATAATAATAATAATAAAAAAAAATACCCCCCCCTCCCACGGAAAATACCACGGTTTTTCTCTTGACAGAATTGAACCGAAGAACCGCGGTCGTTTATCGGTGACGATACAAAACTTGACACCCCTAATTACCATGTCTGCCCCCCCCCCCCACAAGAAAAAAAAAAAACGCGGAGAAAGGGGGTAGGTTTGGGATTTGCGCGTAGTGCTAATTTCGTTAAAATTGAGCTTTTTTTCATTCAGTACCTCGAGTTTATCACAAAAGGGAGCTTTTTAAACTGCACTCCGCGTTAGTTTAAAAAGGGGGCTGTTATTTTAAACTAATCACTCATTTCAAAAATCGTTTTAAAAAGCCATGGACGCGCATGGTAACCAGTTCCTCCACAGGTGCCCCCCCTCCCCCCTCCCTCTTCCCCACTGTGAGGAATCTACCCTGCTGTCGGACACGCAAGCATTGGTACAGTGGCTACCAGCTTACCTTGTTATTAGATTGGCAAGCGCTCCCTCCACACCCCCCCGGAGATACCAGTTACCCCCCTCCCCCGCCCCGCGTGTCTCGAGCGTGTCTCGGGCATAACAAGTACCCCCTGCTGGAGCGTGTATGTTACCTATTATGGAAATTAGCTTTTTTTTTTTTTTGCTAATACTGATGATTGTCTGTATTTACCACCTCAAGGAGAATCGGATCATGACAAATGCTATTTCCATTACACATGATTGAAGAGAAGTATTTTGATAGAGCACCGGCGGATCCGATTGTCATCACATGTAGCTATCCGATGATGATCAACTGTGGCTATCCGATCGAAGAGCAACGGCGGATCCGATCGTCATCAAATGTAGCTATCCGATGATGATCAACTGTGGCTATCCGATCGAAGAGCAACGGCGGATCCGATCGTCATCAAATGTAGCTATCCGATGATGATCAACTGTGGCTATCTGATCGACATAACTGGTTGACCATTTTGACCTGAGATCAAAACGAAGGCTGTCACGTGCTGTCATCAAATTAAAATGTCGATAAAAGCCAGGTACAAGTTAGACAAACTGGAACCATTGAAAGTCTACCAACTGAAGATCAAAGCAGTTTCAATATCATGGCCTTTGAGGGTAACTAGGCCAAAGAACAGCACGGTGGCGATAACCAGGCCGAAAATAATGATGTTGATCATTTTTGTGATAAATAACAAAGAGTTTCTGGTTGAAGACATGTACATAGGCCAAGCAGAGGAGTGAAGTAGTTGGGGTGAACTAAATCGGCCAGATGTGGATATGCCAAATATGGATATGCCAAATATGGAAATGCCAAATATGGGAATGCAAATATGATAATGCTCAATATGGGAATGAGCCGAAGAGTGAACAGCAATGATTTCATAACAGAGCAAGCAGGATGAGTTATGGACAGAACGTACTCACGATAAAACGTACTCTGGACAGAACGTACCCACGACAAAACGTAACTGGTACAGAACGTACCCACGATAAGCTTACTCGGTACAGAACGCACCCAAGTCCAAAATTAAAAAGGACAGAAGGTACCCATGATAAAACGTATCCGGGACAGAACGTACCTAGGACAGACTGTAGGAGAGATCGAAGTTTAACTAATTAAGGGTTTACTGCAGAGTGGGAATAAAACTTTTCCACTCAATATTGATTCAAAATTAAGAAAGAAAAAAAAAAAAAACACTTCAGTGGTTTTCAACGGACCACTTAAAAAAAGAAGAAGAAAACTTATTGTTTGCTGAGTTTTGATTCAAGTGATATGAGATTAAGAACATGATCTCTATTTTAAACAACAAAGCAAAAAATCTTTTAAGCACAGCGTGGGCCAAAATGAATGCGCGAAATAGATCTAACGGCAGTTTATCGAAATGGGCAGGGTACGAAATTAAACAAAATTAAGGGGTTTACATTTCAGGTTAAATCGCATGAATCGCCAGACATGTGAACACATCCTTAGCGAACTAAACTACACGAATAGCGGGGCATGTGAACGC
This sequence comes from Protula sp. h YS-2021, assembly GCA_949752745.1. Lineage (NCBI taxonomy): Eukaryota > Metazoa > Annelida > Polychaeta > Sabellida > Serpulidae > Protula > Protula sp. h YS-2021. The sequence continues at coordinate 5,892,893 of OX457026.1, read as the reverse complement.
ACCTTAACGAATTAAATCACACGAATAGCATGGCATGTGAACGCACCTCAAGTTAGGTTAATCGCATGAATCGCAGGGCATGTACACATACCTTAAGTGAATTTAATCACCTCAATCATCAGGCATGTGAATGCATCATAAGTGAGCTTAATGACGTATGTTCCTAGGCCCTGCAATCATCACTCATGTGAATGCATCATAAGTGAGCTTAATGGCGTATGTTCCTAGGCCCAGCAGTCCTCACTCATGTGAACGCATCGTAAGTGGGCTTAATGGCGTGTGGCACCAGGCCCTGCAATCCTCACTCATGTGAACGCATCTTAAGTGGGCTTAATGACACATGTCACCAGGCCCTGCAATCCTCACTCCTGTGAATGCATCATAAGTGAGCTTAATGGCGTATGTTCGTAGGCCCAGCAATCCTCACTCATGTGAACGCATCGTAAGTGGGCTTAATGGTGTGTGGCACCAGGCCCTGCAATCCTCACTCATGTGAACGCATCTTAAGTGGGCTTAATGACACATGTCACCAGGCCCTGCAATCCTCACTCCTGTGAATGCATCATAAGTGAGCTTAATGGCGTATGTCACCAGGCCCTGCAATCCTCACTCATGTGAACGCATCATAAGTGGGCTTAATGACACATGTCACCAGGCCCTGCAATCCTCACTCATGTGAACGCATCGTAAGTGCTCACACGTATCGCTTATTGTGGAAATTGGAACTATATAAATATCTGTCTAAAACGAGCCACACAAAAAAGCCGAAAGACTTATCAATGCACCTATTCAATCTTTGTGGCGGGTGACATATTGTGGAAGTAATTTTTTGTCAACAATTTGCCATTATTGTACTCTGGAGCGTAAACAGAATCCGGACCTATCATTACCACGCGGCTGATTGTAGCCACTATCTATCTTTCTTTTTTTTTCTGTGTTGGGCCAACATGTCATTTTCGTTTGAAGGTACTTAATTTGAGAGCTATTGATAATTGACAAGAGATTCGATCTGATTGAACAGTTGTATAAATAAAAGAAGTATTGTATCATGTGATTAGGCAGTTAGTAATTAATGAAAAGGATATTGTGTTCCTTTTTTTAATGCGTTCGACAGTTTATAGCCATTAGGATCATTTGCTGAAACGGTCCTTGGTGTTTACAAACCAGCGAAAGGGCGTGCTACTTCAAATTTGTTTAAAAGCAAGGAAAATATTTAAAATGGTTTCCATTAGGATATACAAATAAAGAGCCTTAAAATGGATACCGTTTGTGGCAAAAACCGTCTGTTTGCAAATTAGCCAAGAATGTCGGAATAGAAACTAAAATAGCAATCTGCTAACTAAATAAGCCCTTTTTTTTGTTTCCTTTATATGCGTGGATTTTATAAGTTTGCTTTGCCGTCTTTATGTAAAATAAATTTAACCTGGATAAAACTATTATTAATATATAAAATGGTACAACATAATATATATTAAACTGGATACATATATATAAAAGTTTTAAAATGTAAAAAAAGGCACAGCATTGTATGTACTGAAAGTGTTGAGTGAGCAGGTGAGGAGTGAAGGATGCATGTGAATCGCAGTGAGGGGTTGTCGCGCATGAGATCGGAGAGGCAGTCCGCGCCGTCTACGGTGAGCAGGGATAGAGCCGCGGAGAAAAGGGAGGCGATCAGGTACGGATGAGGGTGGGGGGAGGGGGGAGGGGAGGGGAAAGGGAGGCGATCAGGTACGGATAAGGGCGGGGGAGAAGGCGGAGGGAGGTAGGGGGTATAGGAGAGGGCTATAGAGTAATTCTGCCATATGAATATGTAGCAAAAATTCACTTTTAGAAAGGTATTTTGATAAATTTACGGATTTTTTGGGGGCGAGGGGGGGGGAGGGGTAACAAATTCAATACTTTCGCGTCACTCTGCTTCACTCTGGCTTTCCGTCTTTAGTTGTGGCAAAATTCTTTGAGAATGTTTCATTTCCTGAATGCTTCACAAATGCAGCGGATCTATAGGATAACCGAGGTCATTTTTCCCCATATATTCAGTGAGGTGGTCGTGTGACGGCTTATCATGCGACAGGTGGTCATATGACAGGTGGTCATGTGACCGGTGGTCATTTGTCCTGCACCAACTCAGTGATTTTGCTCAATTTGATTCGAAATAATTAGTTGTGCTTAAAAAAAATTTTATAACATTGTTTCGAAGTGGAAATATTTATATAATCAAAGTTTAGACAGCGACACAGAGGCAGGAACATTGACACAGAGGCAGGGACATTGACACAGAATCGGGAATATTGACAGTGTATGGAATTAAGCAGTTATGTCAACCAAACGAACAACAAACTCTCAGATACATGTAATAAGGAACACAATAATGACTGAGAAGTCATTCACTGGTCCAGAGGGGACACCAGCGCAGCGCAAACACGTAACACAATACACGAGAATATATCACAGTGGCGGATACGGGGTTTGATCAGAGGGGAGGGGGAGGAGGAGAGGGGGGTTGGTAGGGGTGCCAACGTTAAAAAAATCACTTAAAGTAGCAAGTTTTTCAGTCAAACTTTTTGTGCAAACATGAAGTCTTCTTTCTGTTGGAATTTAGGTCGGGTGGGGGGGGGGGGTGTGACCCCTGTAATACCCCCACCCCCCACTGGAACCGTCAATGGATTATCATTCTTTTATATAACAGTTGTTTTCTCTGTCTCCTCTTTTCTTATATTCAGCATTTCCCTTCATTGTTGTTTCTTAAAAGATAAATTATTGGTTCGTTTTACAGTTAACATAAGTATTGACACACAAGTATTGACACATAAGTATTGACACATAAGTTTGACACACAAACCTGTGGTCAATAAAATGGCTTCGATGTTTTGGAAATGAATATGACAACACAGGCTTACTCTTTTGCCCATGTTTGTGTTGAAAGAACAAGAAGAAGAAGGAAAAAAAAGACTTAACCTTTGGCCCAGCGGTAAAACGAAAAGCTTTATAGTCACACATGTATACATATGATCCTGAGAATAATCTGGCGATCGATAATGATCCATAATGATCCATGACTGACATGCAGACATGAACCATTAGAAGCCAACGGCACCAAATAAATCTGCGATTAAATACATTTACTTAAAGCACATTATTCTCAGCATAATCTACCAAACGCACGGTAAGCTCCACCCCCCTGTCCCCTACACCCCACCCCTCTTCCCATTTCACATACCCGGTAAAAGCCCGCCGCCCTGCCCTCTCCATTAAGTGATTTTTTAGGACTTCAATGAGCTTATGATGTATTTACATCGTCTTTAGATGGTTCTTAATCACATATTATTAATTTTAAAGCAGGTTGTTTTTGATTGCATTAAAAAAACAACAACAAAATAGTTAATGGTGAGATCATAATCCAATTAAGAACTGTACTTCAATCTAATTGCAATTAATTGGTCATGATATGAATAGAGCATGTTTCGCTAAGCCCTAGATTCTAATTACCCACACATCACATCCCTGGAACATACACAAAACTTAACACAGAAGGGGGAGAGGGGGGGTTACCGGATATGCAAAATTGGTGTGCTTGTTACCGTGGGGTGGGAGGGGCTTTTTCTCGGTGGGTTTGTGGGGGGGGGGGGGGGTTTAGCCAAGAACCGGCACCAACCATATCCAGCCTAGTATATCGTCTGTGTTTAACAATTTTCGTGAAAAATCCCGCAAATGCCTGGAAAATTGAAAACAAACTCCCTCCCCCCTTATCCCCATCCGTCGTCCCCCCTGCTCCCTTACCTATGGTCAGCAAGATCTTCGAACTGACCTGAAATTCTATTGATCTTTTCAAATTAAACAAAACTCAATGATCTGTTAATTATCCCTTAGCCTCGGTGACCCTTTTTCAATTTTAGCAAAATTTAAAGAGATATCTTTACGACTTCAGCATTTTTGCGGGAGCGCTTTTATCCCGAATTTGCCACTCCAGACTAGTGTCCCCCCCCCACTCCCATCCCCACCCTACTCCCCCAAGGTTGTTAGTGGAGGAACGGGATGATCTTGGGCTAAACAAACACTTTAAAAGACAGGCAGTTTCTTGTTGACTGATCTGGTTTTTCAGTCGCAGGCGCTGGTAACTCAGGAACGAAGCACAGAAGAAGCTGTTTGTCTCTTCACCCACACTTGTCAGTAGCTGTTTGTCTCTGCCCCACCCTTGTCAGTAGCTGTTTGTCTCTCCACCCACACTTGTCAGTAGCTGTTTGTCTCTGCCCAACAATTGTCAGTAGCTGTTTGTCTCTGCCCCACAATTGTCAGTAGCTGTTTGTCTCTGCCCCACACTTGTCAGTAGCTGTTTGTCTCTGCCCCACACTTGTCAGTAGCTGTTTGTTTCTCCACCCACACTTGTCAGTAGCTGTTTGTCTCTGCCCCACCCTTGTCAGTAGCTGTTTGTCTCTCCACCCACACTTGTCAGTAGCTGTTTGTCTCTGCCCCACACTTGTCAGTAGCTGTTTGTTTCTCCACCCACACTTGTCAGTAGCTGTTTGTCTCTGCCCCACAATTGTCAGTAGCTGTTTGTCTCTGCCCCACAATTGTCAGTAGCTGTTTGTCTCTGCCCCACCCTTGTCAGTAGCTGTTTGTTTCTCCACCCACACTTGTCAGTAGCTGTTTGTCTCTGCCCCACAATTGTCAGTAGCTGTTTGTCTCTGCCCCACACTTGTCAGTAGCTGTTTGTCTCTGCCCCACCCTTGTCAGTAGCTGTTTGTTTCTCCACCCACACTTGTCAGTAGCTGTTTGTCTCTGCCCCACACTTGTCAGTAGCTGTTTGTTTCTCCACCCACACTTGTCAGTAGCTGTTTGTCTCTGCCCCACACTTGTCAGTAGCTATTTGTCTCTGCCCCACACTTGTCAGTAGCTGTTTGTTTCTCCACCCACACTTGTCAGTAATTGAATATGACATACTTGAATGTCAAGTTTTCAAGATTAATGAATAAATCCGCGCGTTTATATTTGCATGGAATTAACTAGACGAGTGCCTAGGGTGATAAACTGACACACCGCATGATGAAGGCGGGGGGTTTGTGGGGGGGGGGTGGGGTGGTGGGAGAGGGGAGCTGGGAGTTCAGGGCGGGGGCCTGGGCTGGGGTCGGGGGAATACTGGGAATTGAGGGAGGGGGCAGGTGAGGAGTGCTGGGAGTTGAGGGCAGGGCGGGGTCGGGTCGGGTTGGGGGGGGGGGGGTAACTGGGAGTTGAAGGCGAGGGCCAGGGACTGGGGCTGGTATCGGGGGAGGGAATGCTGGGAACTGAGGGCGCGAATCACGGGGCGGGTGCTAGGAGTCGAGGGCGGGACGGGACTCATGTCGGCATGGGATGGGGGGGGGGGGGGGGGCTATCGTAGGAGACAAGCCCTTTTCTCTTTCCCGAAGAAAAAAATGCGTTCATAATTAAATGCAATTTTGCCATGTACAGTTTTGTTACCCCCCCCCCCCGTCCCCAAACCCGCACACCCCACTCACCCCAGATAGGAAACTTTTTTGTATTATATTGTTTTGTATCCTGATGATAATAGATTCTACAACCTTGAAATCAACAAGTGCTGCAACAATAAATGTGACAGGCAATAAATAAAAGTAATGAAAATCTAATCTCATTACTTAGATAACAGCACTTATCTCAGCGTCATAATCCTGATGATCCTGATTAACGCACATCATACAACAGTTGATCCACGTCAAACGTAAATTACCCGTAAATTATATAATGTGCGACTACTTAGAATATGGAAGACATCAATTAGTGGGCTTACGATGTTGTCCAAAGCGGTTAAAATTAATATAATCGCATTATATTTTATGTTAATTGACATAAATGAGCCTTCCTGTTTTCTCGAGACAAATGCAAGGAAACCTCATAACCACGGACGAGAATAGTTTGAACGAGAAAAAGGAGTGTATTATCGGAAATGCCGATGGGTTGTACCCACTGCATCCGCTTGTAAGGGCATCTGGGCATGTGGAATGCCAATCCCCTGTTCACCATCCTGCTCTGCATTCGAGCCTGGGTTCTTGCTGATTGTCAAATCAACGCCTCTAACCAAATGACCTAATTATCAATCCCATTTCAAATTTGATATAGCGCTACAATACAGCAACTCTTCAGTCTTAAAATTTTAAGTTGGAATCGAAATGTTACTGATTTAAATTTATTTATATATACAGCGGAACCTCGAAATCCGACCACTCTATCGGGACCACCTCTGGAATGGGGCACATTTTTTCGGTCCCGAATGCGCTCCATAGACTTCAATGGTTAAGGAAACTCCCAATTGGAACCACCTCGGAACGGACCACTTCGGGCCACTTTTTTCGGTCCCAAGCACTCAAAATGCCTGAGATCGGACCACTGTGGGACAGAGGGGGAAATCACTGTATCTGTGCGGCACATTATTCACAACACTTAGCTTGTTGCCGTCTTAGATATTGTTGCTAGGGATTACGGTAACAAGTGTGTAACCAGAAAGGGGCTTTATTTTGTTAACTATTGTCTAAACAATAGCACCTGACAACATACAAACTCACTGCCTTCCCTTTTTGGGCAGAACTTTTTGCGCGCTATATCCCTTAAGCCACTGTGACCGCCCCGCTAATTTTTTGAAACACGGTGTTATAAACTTTTCCGTAGTCCAACCACGTTGAAATTGTGAACGTATAAAATTTTGTGTGTCTATAACATACAGATTGTTAATCAGTGGAGAAGTAATAGATAATTGTAAACGAATATAACTTTCATTGTGTTTGGACATCAAAGTTGAATCTATGGTAAACCCACACCATTTTACACCAGAATGGCCAAACCTGCCAAATGGGACCACCTCTGAAATAGGGCACATTTTTCCCGGTCCCAAGGGTGGTCCTATTTCAGAGGTTCCCCTGTACAGTAAAACCTGCCCTAAGGACACCCTGTGTTTTAGGGACACTTGAACTGGGGACAGTGCACGCCAGACTGTTTTTGAAATCCCATTGACTTCTACCGAAAGAAAACCTTTATAATAAGGACACCTGCCTATTGAGGACTAGGGACCGCATTTTTCCGCACAAGTCAAGTTTTGCACTGACGTCGGCCTGTATATTAAGGACAGCAGTCCCAATTAGGGACAAAAAGGCTTAGTCAGTTAGGTGCCTTCATACACAGGTTCTACTGTAAGGGGTCAATTATTCGGGGATAAATGTGGAGTTCTGACACCTCCCTATTAGAGACCGAAAGGCTTAGTCAGTAAAGTGTCCTTCATACACAGGTTTTACTGTACTGGTATTTCTATATATTTCAGAGCGCGGAAAGAGAGAGCAGAGCCACTGAGAGGATGGAAAACGAGTAATTTATTTCCCGATACGGGTAAGTATTTCTGTTAAATTCAGTCCCGTATATGACGCCATATAACTCTGCAAAATGTGGTTGGAAAAGATAGCTAATGTTTGAAAAAAAAACTAAAAAAAAGCTGATGCTCACGTTGTTTGTTTTGATGAGTTCCAAACGATCTCTGAAAACATTCCGTTGGTTTGAATGTATATTTCCGGCACACATTCCCATGGAGATGGAGCAGACATTTCTCATGGAGATGGGGCACATATTTCCAATTGAGATGGGGCAGACATTTCCCATGGAGATGGGACACATATTTCCTACTCTCTAATTTACTGTTATGATTTTACAGTAACATTTTTGTTAACATTGCAGAAATGAGAATTGGAAAATTAAATTAATCTGCTCGTGTATTTTCTATGTTTGTTATGTGTTTGTTTTCAGATTTTACCACTTGGGCCCAAAGAAAGGAAGCCATTGACTTGCGAGAAGGTACATGGTTTTATTCTGAGTATTTTGCATGCATAAAATCCCATACGAAACTTTCTTGCAAATGTCGTAGCCATATATGGGTCAAACATGCAGCTGTATGTTGGTATGTGTTTTATCTTGTGGTGCCCATCAACAGGAGTACCCCGTCGTCGTGTCCGGTGTGTTGAATATAAATAAGAGCTTATTATGTGATTGATTTATATTCTTGGCAGTTAAAACATATTTTGGGATGCTATGTGTTTTATCGACACATCAGTATAACTAGGTCAACATATGGTGAACATATGGTGAACATATCCGGAAAATATTCATCTCAGTAAAAGTCAACTGGCTGCCGCATTGTTAATCAGATCAACAACTCAAAAGTTTTGTCTCATTTTTATGATATGAGAAAAATTAAATAATTATTATATTCCAGGCCATGTGACCATTTTCATATGTTGGTCATATGATCATTATCATTTGACACTGTAAAATACCATATTTCATCTTCTCACCACTGACTTTCAAACCATGTCGGAGTGGTATACGACAAACAGGGTCATGTTACGATGCCTGAGTGATATACAGTGAGCAGGGTCATATTACGATGTCTGACGTGGTATACAATGAGCACGGTCATGTTACGATGCCTGAATGATATACAGTGAGCAGGGCTATGTTACGATGTCTGACGTGGTATAACACTGAGCAGGGTCATGTTACGATGCCTGAGTGATATACAATGAGCATTGTCATATTACGATGTCTTGTGCGTGTTCTCACAGGAAGAAGCTTTGCTAACAAGCGGGAATGGGACCCTTACGTATGTACGCTGCTGAGAAAGTGTCGTGCCATAGAAAACATAGAGGACTTCGTCTCCCAGAGCTTGTCCATATCGTTAAAACCACCTGCAGTGGAAAAAGAAGTTAAAAAAGTACCGCTGAAACATGCGAGAAGTGAAAATTTTGCCAAGTCTAAAGAATATGCGCAAATACTTGAAGAGGTTTCGAAACCAAATGGATTGGATTTATTGAAGGAAGGGATAGAAAAGGAAATTAAAGCTGCAGAAAATAGTGTAAAAACTGGTTCTGTTCCTCCAAATGGTGCTAAAATTACGAAACTTGCGCATCTAAAATCTAGTCAATCGATTCCTGAAGTAGAAAATGAAACCGAAAGTAAATCCGTAGATAAAGACCCGTCAGATGGGGTTGACGCTTTGCCGGTGGATGACGTCAGGAATGATACACCCGATCAGTCAGTTCACGAATCGTATTGTGACAGTGTTAGTTTTGCTGGCGGATTAAGTAGTCGCAAGTCTGAGGTGGGTGAATTGAAAGGTCAAGAGGTCAAACAGCCACCTCCTAAATTCGGATACACCCAAGCAAACAGGAATGATATCTCTGCAATTTATAATAATGAAAATAGTAAAAAATCAGCCAATGAAACGGGACCGAGTCTTAGACGGAATAATACGGAAAATGCCGAGTATGAAACGATATCGGAAATTTCTAATTATAGCACAAAAAGTCAAAAACAAACTTCAAAAGCCGGCATAGTCAAACGAACTCTACAAGCCACGAGTGTTTCCCTGGCACCCGGTTTTCAAACAAGTCACGGCGGTCACAAAAATGCTCATAAAATTTATAGTATGTCACGCTCGGAAACTAACATCAAAGAATTAAAAGATGAGCCGCAGATTATGACGGCCCGTCGTCTAGACGATGACGTAACGCAGTCGTTGGCTGGTATGTCTATCGCTAGTATAAAGACAGCTCGTCGCGTGGGGTCATCTCAGAGTGACTTGCCCAGGAGCCAGCATGGAAATTTCCACTCACAATCGTACCAGGATATTTCCACGCAAGACGAGACTGGTACACTGTCGCAAAAACAGGTGATGCTGGTGCTAAAAAAGGTCACATTACAGGATGATGACTTAGATCAAGCCGCCGAAAACGCAAATGGTGGTGCCGTGAAAAGGAATGCCCTCACCTCAGCTATTGCACGGAAATACGGACTACTTACTAATGGCGTTCACCCAGATTCATCCGCCGACCGGACGCTTAGGGCATTATCGGGTAAGACCAATAAAACCGTACCCACAGGTAGCATCCGGCCTCTATCCGGTGACAGGAGGAATGACAATGATAAGATTACTTCCGGTAGGGGATCTAACTTCCCTATAGGGGATCTGCTCCCAGCCGTCGATAGCAGCATTCGAAACAGCATGCCGGCGAGGCACTACCGGTCGACGGAGCATTATGGGACGGGGGACAGGGACATGAGCGTGACGGGGAAGGACAAGATGTTGCCCTACGAAGACAGCACCATCATGATGAAAGAAGGCATAGAACTGCTGCGGATGAGGGAGAGGGAGGGCACGGTACGTACCTTTTTATATTTTGCGGGGCGGGGGAGGGAGCTAGGTGGTTGCTAGGGGTAGGGCGGAGGTGTAGGGGTTGGAACTTTCAAAACAGAAGGGCTGGTTGTTGTGGTAGACGTAGGGTGGGGAGAGGGGGTGTTTAGGGATAGGGCGGAGGTGGGGCAGGGGGGGGGGTGAAGAGGGGAGGGTATCCTGGATCTAGCAATGCAGAACATTTTAGATAACATCGGTTAACAACTCTTATAATACGTGTTTCGAAAATTTAAGCAATTACACAGATGGGTGCTTAAGTATGAGAAAAGTTATAAAACCGTGTGTTTCTGATACTTGTTTGTATGTGTAATCTACAAATTAACGGTTGATGATAGAATAAAGTGGGAACCGGATAGTGTCGGAGCGCCAGTGGCGCTGATGTGAAGTGTGCTCATTCCTGGTGCGTTCCCACTTGCTGGGTTCTTCATATGACAAGGCGGGTTTTGAAAAGCTGTGGTATTTGTGAGATGGGCCTGTTTGTGGGGTGGTTTTTGTGAGATGGTCCTATTTGTGGGGTGGTATTGGTGAGATGGTCCTATTTGTGGGGTGGTATTTGTGAGATGGTCCTATTTGTGGGGTGGTATTGGTGAGATGGTCCTATTTGTGGGGTGGTATTTGTGAGATGGTCCTATTTGTGGGGTGGTATTTGTGGGATGGTCCTATTTGTGGGGTGGCATTTGTGCAATGGTCCTATTTGTGGGGTGGTATTTGTGAGATGGTCCTATTTTGGGGCCGGTATTTGTGAGATTGTTCTGCAGTACCCAGACAACAAAACCCTCTCACATTACCTAGACAGTATTCTAGCATAGTATCTAGACAGTAACCCAACACAATACCCAGACAATACCCTCCGATAGTACCTAGAGAGTACCCGCGGAAGTACCGAGGCGGTACCCTACCATTATTCTCCACCAACCACCAATATCATAGATTGGTGATCTGCTATTCCGTAACCCGGTGTAACAGGCTATCTTGCCCCCCCCTGTACAGCTTCCCCCCGGGGGGGGGAAGCTGGACTAGGCTATCTTCCCCCCCCCCTCTGGGATATTTTGCCCCCTCCATAAAAAACCGAATAAATGAAACAAATACTTAACTGCAACAGAACTTTTAATGGTAAATGATCTCTATAGAGTACAATTTCTTCTGTGCTTGAAAATTATCAAGTTTTTGCGTAATTCAACAGTCATTTACACAATTCACTGCAGTTCACTTGCGCTTTTGGTCCAACCAGGTCAATGCCGATTTATTTTCATATATTTTTATTTATTTTCATTCACTACTTCTTTTCAATATTTCCTCTACTGATCAAGTAATTAATTTACAATCAAAATAAAAAAATGAGATGCTCAGACCCTTTTGCATACCCTTTTACACTTCTCAATTCTTAGTAAACTTTTACCGCAAAATCCATTTCCCTGAGATTGTTTGTACTGCATTATTGTCGAATACAATTGATCAATAAATGGATTATAAAAGGAGATGTGGCTTTATTGCAGTCAACTGTAAATCCCCCGATAACTGTGAATAGAGAGCGAGTATACAAACGGATTACCCTTTATGTAAAATACAACTAAAGAAACTTTTATTTTAGGGGGGGGGGCAAAATATCCAAGGTGAGGAGAAGCTGAACAGGGGGCAGAATATCCCAGAGGGGGACAAGATAGCCTAGTCTAGCTTAAAATACAACTAAAAAAAACTTTTATTTTAGGAGGGGGGCAAAATATCCCAGTTGGGGGAAGCTGAACAGGGGGCAAAATATCCCAGAGGGGGACAAGATAGCCTAGTCTAGCTTCACCCCAGGGGGGGAAGCTAGGCTAGGCTAGCTTGCCCCCGGGGGGAAGCTATACAGGGGGCAAGATATACTGTTACACCGGACTGTTAAATTTAATTGCTGTCCAACTGGGAAACATTTCTTTAAATAAATAATGCTTTTAGGATGCTATTAAAGTAGAAGCAGTAGGCTACGAGTATGCTGTGAGTTATTTTGGTGACAGACTCTTCAGTTACGAATAATGCTGACCATGAAGTCCCGGAGTGGGGTGGGGGGGTGGAGTTGGGGGGGGGGTTGAACTTGGTATCATATGAGTTACCATGAGTATCCCAAAAGAAAAAGAAATACGCGGAGAAAGGGGGGTAATGTTGAGGGCGGATGAGGGGGTATTATGTCAGAATTAGCACTCCGCTTTCAGGGGTCGTTTTTAAAGGTAATGAATTAACACGCATAGTAACCAGTTCCCGAACACTCGCGTAACGTCTAAAATACATCTATACTAGATCGGCAATATCGGCAACTTCGTCGGCCGATGTATCGGTTGCACATAGGATTAACTATGGCCCGACGCATAATAGATATAGCGGCTTCGTACATCGGATATACATCGGGCCGATATATCTTTAATACGTCGGGCCACCGTCGGAAATATCCCTACAAATTCTTCGACGTCGGATACCAACCGTCGGCTATACGTCGGTTATACGTTTATATTCCGATGCATTTCCGACGAACTTCCGATGATTTTTATACGTAAAAAAAATTTGTTTCTAACCTTAACTGACCCATTGACCCTTTACCAACCATTCATAATTCACATATTCATACATACACCATAGCATATCAATATACAACATAGCATATCTATATATTGCAACTGAACACTAGTACTTACTCGGGTTTGAACCGGGGACCTCTTGCATCCTAGGCGCGGAACATACCTCTACTCCACGGCGGCTGGGGCTAGTTTATTGAGGCAAATGATAATTTTCAAGTATATTCATAATGCTCCACTATTGATTCTTCAAAACGTCAATCGATAAATTTCCGACGCCGAATAAGCATCGGAAAATATGCCTTTTATAGACGTATAAAAATACGTATAATATACGATTCCAATATCGGCATCTTTTTTCCGATGTATTTCCGACGTCGTTTATACATAGGAAAATATGCGTTTTATAGACGTTTAAAAAAATACGTATAATACGCGTTGGCAATATCGGCATCTTTTTTCCGACGCTGTGGAATATGTGGAGCACTCGTACACAACGCAATATATATATATTTATATATATATATATATATATATATATATATATATATATATATATATATATATATATATATATATATATATATATAGTTTTCATTTCAAGTTATGCGTGAAATACACAAATTTAGAGATCCATTGGAAATCGGTATATTTCCGACGTTTCACCGTCAAATATGTATAATATGCGTATATTTTTATACGCATATTACATGCTTGTAATATCTCAAATAAAAACATTAGTTTTCGTCGGAATTCGGTATATTTCCGACGTATAGCCGATGTAGTGACATATTTGAGATCCATTGGAAATCGGTATATTTCCGACGTTTCACCGACAAATATAACTATATGTATAATATACGTATATTTTTATACGCATATTACATGCTTGTAATATCTCAAATAAAAAAATTAGTTTTCGTCGGAATTCGGTATATTTCCGACGTATAGCCGATGCAGTGATATGTTTGTATATTATACGATTATTGCAATCCGTCGGTTATACATCAGTAATATCTTTTTCAAAAACAATTAAGTTTTGTTCCGTCGGAAGTACGTCTATGTCAGACGTTGGGCCAACATATACAAATATATGTATAATGTACGTATAACTAAATACATCGAATATACGTATGCAATATCCGTTTCATTTTTTTTTACCATTGGTCGGAAGTTAATCTATTTCCAACGTATAACCAATGCATAAAAATATATGCATAATATATGCATTGAGAAATACGTGTAATATATGAATATAATATTTTAGCAAAAAAAAATTCCCAATTGGTCGGAAGTTCGTCGGAAAAAGATGTCGGCCCGATGAATATTTACCAACATCTACTAAACTGAGGAAAATAATCATCGGGCCAACGTCGGTAACCGATGAACTTCCGACGAATGAGAAAAAAATGGCAATTCGACTATTGCCAACCTATAACCGATGCATTACCGATGCATCGAAGCCGATGCCGACGTTTTCCGACCTGGTTTATACCGTTCCGACGTCGGCCCGACGTTACGCGAGTGTTCGGGTTGGTACGTGATGTCACATCACTAGAATAAACGTGATGTGGGCCTTGAAATGTGAACTAATATACTGATACTATACTTATACTTACTGATACCACACTGAATCAGTATTACTGATATTATACGGCTATACTAATGCACTGAAACTTTAGCAAAAGCGACCTGAGGTTATTTAATTTAGTCATGTGGTCAGTGAATTATATCCAGGGGCTTTATTCCGCCCGCGGCTGACACGTGCCTAAAAGTAATCGTTTGTTTCTCCCCCCCACCCTCCCCCGCATCCCCACCCCCTCCCATTCTCGATGTTCAGTATTCGGTATTCTCCAACAATTTCCGTTGCATTCGCACTGGAAACTTGATACTGCTTTCGAGTTTCTGTAGAATAATTTATTGATGCAGCGAGAATTTGCAATTCTAATAAACAGGTTAGTTCTTCCTTGCTGATCAATATTGATCCTGTTACTAAGCAAATAATTACAGTCCATGACGGGAACCAGCAATGTCCGTGACACTCTGACCCAAATGTCGCTGGCTCAAGTGTGTCAGGCCCAAATGTCGCTAGCCAAAATGTTGCTGATCAAAGTGTGTCAGGCCCAAAAGTCGCCGGCCCAAGTGTGTCAGGCCCAAATGTCGCCCGCCCAAGTGTGTCAAGACCACATGCCGCCGGCCCAAGCCTCTCTGACCCAAATGCCGCTGGCCAAAATGTTGCTGGTCCAAGTGTGTCAAGCCCAAATGTCTATGGTCCAAATGTTTATGGTCCAAATGTTTATGGTTCAAATGTCTGGACACCATTATAAAGACGTCTAAATGATATCTTAAGGTGAGATAACCCTTTTTAATCGTTTTATTTTACAGATATTCTTAAGTATTGCCAATTCAAATTCAAAAATCATTCAGTGCATTTTATTCAGTAATATTTTTTATTCAAAAATTAAATGATCTCAATTAAATTGACAGGAATCATACAGTAGCGTACAGTAAAGCTTGTCTGCTTCAGCTCATGGTTCATGTACAGCAGAAGCAGTTCTAAAACTGACACACCGCTTCTCATAAAACTGACACCGCTCCTCATAACACTGACACCGCTCGTCGTAAAACTGACACCGCTCCTCGGAAAACTGGCACCGCTCCTCGTAAAGCAGCCATTCATTTCATCTTCTCTAAACTGGATGAACTCCAGCAAAGATTCTTTGCTTAGACAAAGGCATTACATAGAAAACAGAACACAGAACATAGGACATAGAGCACGTAATATAGAACATGGAGCGCAGAACAGAGGACATAGAACATAGAATATAGAACATAGGACATGGAACGTAGAACAAACTGCCTCTCTTCTAGTATGAATTTAATATGCCTTAACAACAAAGAAACAAAAGAAAATCACTGGATTATTATCGCTGTGTTTCATTGTGTATTCAATTATCTTATCAAAATCTGATAGCGTTTATATTGCCAATATCACAACCTACAACGCTTTGCATATTACATGTGTCTTGATGTGAAAAAAGAACGATTATCTCTACGACTTTTTTGCTTATCTTTTGCACACGACAGAGCATAATATGTTAAGGGGAAAGATATTCTGGGTGGCTTTGGGGCTGCGGTTTCAGTGAGGGGGCAGGGTTGGGGGTGATTTTGGGGTGCGATTTGGGTAAGGGTGGACAGGGGTGGGGTGGTCTTAGGGGAGCGGTTTGAGTGAAGGGGACGGGGTGGGGATTATGGGGTGCTCTTGGGGGTAAGATTTGGATGAGGGGGTGGGGGTGGGGGTAGAGGTGGTTTTGTGGTGCAGTTCGGGTGAGGAGACAGGGGGTGGAGGTGGGGTGAGTTGGTCTTCGGGTACGGTATGGGTGAGGGGGACGGACTGGGTCGGTAGGTCTTGGGATGCAGTTTGGAGGAAGGGGACTGGTTGGGGTGAGGTGGTCTTGTGGCATGCTTTGGTGAGGGGTCACGGGGGGTTTTGGTGGGATGGGGGGGGGGGGGTACTAGTATGAATTGTAATTACGTTTTTCTCTGTTTTCTTTTTGAAAATTGATAGTTATGTTTTGAACCAATAATTGAAAAACAAGCTTCAGACTGAACGTGTCCGAAATTCTAAATTTTAAAATACCTCAATGCTGTTCACGCATATTTACCACATATTGTACAGTGAAACCGCGGGATAGGACCTAACCCGCAAATAAGACCACCCCGAAAATAGGCATGTCCCGCAAGTAGGCCCAACCCGCAAGTAGGCCCAACCCGCAAGTAGGCCCACCCCGCAAGTAGGCCCACCCCGCAATTAGGCCCACCCCGCAAGTAGGACCACTCCGCAAGCAGGACCATCCTACAAGTAGGCCCACCCCGCAAGTAGGCCCACTCCGCAAGTAGGGCCATCCCGCAAGTAGGCCCACCACGCAAGTAGGCCCACCCCGCAAGTAGGCCCACCCCGCAATTAGGCCCACCACGCAAATAGGACCACTCCGCAAGTAGGACCATCCTACAAGTAGGCCCACCCCGCAAGTAGGCCCACCCCGCAAGTAGGCCCACCCCGCAAGTAGGCCCACCACGCAATTAGGCCCACCCCGCAAATAGGACCACTCCGCAAGTAGGACCATCCTACAAGTAGGCCCACCCCGCAAGTAGGCCCACCCCGCAAGTAGGCCCACCCGCAATTAGGCCCACCCCGCAAGTAGGCCCACCCCGCAATTAGGCCCACCCCGCAAGTAGGACCACTCCGCAAATAGGACCATCCTACAAGTAGGCCCACCCCGCAAGTAGGCCCAGTCCGCAAGTAGGCCCACCCCGCAAGTAGGCCCACTCCGCAAGCAGGACCATGCCGCAAGTAGGTCCACCCCGCAAGTAGGACCACTCCGCAAGTAGGACCATCCTACAAGTAGGCCCACCCCGCAAGTAGGCCCACCCCGCAAGTAGGACATGCCGCAAGTAGGCCCACCCCGCAAGTAGGCCCACCCCGCAAGCAGGACCATGCCGCAAGTAGGCCCACCCCGCAAGTAGGACCATGCCGCAAGTAGGACCATGCCGCAAGTAGGACCACCCCGCTTTGTAATTATCTTGTTCTAGGAGCATTAATAAAAATATAAAATATAAAAATAATAACAATAATGAATAAAAAACAGTCACACTTAGGGTCAGCCCAGAAATCGGACCATTTTTGGTACCACTCCACTGGTGGCGATTTTCAGGATTGTATTGTAAACAAAACATGACGTTTTCTGAGTACTTGGATTCTACGTTCACTTGAGAAAATCTTTTGTCAACTAGAGCCACATTTCCTTTTTTTCCTAAGCGAAAACCTACACATGGAAATGTGTAAAACTGGTGACATTTACAATGTGTAAAATTCTTGAATTTACATGAAATGAAAACCTTAAACGACGGATAAATATAGAATTTCGGTATGTGCTATGTACTTGTCTTTAGAAATCATAGGTGTGCTTGGATGTGGGCAAGAGAGAGAGAGAGAGAGAGAGAAGAGAGAGAGAGAGAGAGAGAGAGAGAGAGAGAGAGAGGGAGGGAGAGAGAGCGAGAGAGAGAGAGAGAGAGAGAGCGCAGAGAGAGAGAGATAGAGAGCGAGAGAGAGAGAGAGAGATAGAGAGAGAGAGAGAGAGAGAGAGAGAGAGAGAGAGAGAGAGAGAGAGATGAGAGAGAGAGAGAAGAGAGAGAGAGAGAGAGAGAGAGGGAGAGAGAGATCAGTGTGTGTGAAAATCGGTTGGAAAATATCAAACAATCCATGAGATTAGATTGAGAGAGGCATGTATTTTCGATAATTTTACATTCAAAACAGAATTAGCGCATAGAAGCGCCAATACACACAACGCGGTGTGCTGCATAAAAATTAACCCCTCTTTAACGCAAATGACACTCGACGCAGCCTCAAACCCCCCCCACCCCTTTTCCTCCGCAAATATCATACCAAGTGCACCCCTCCCCCCATACGTCACAGCAATGCGGCGTATAAGAAAACACATACCCACTGCAGATCCCGCAGCTTACTGGATTCTGTTGTTTAGAAGGCTTGGTATGGTTCTTGCGCATCTGAGGTATCGTAGATCTAGAAATTCCACACGCTGTCACGATAGGTACAGCCCAAGCTGGATCTGAATACAGTTACAACGACTATCTCTGCAGTTATTATTGGTGCCCGCCTCGAGTAACGTAGCTGTACTGAATGAGAAATGTACAGTAAAGCTTGTCTCCTGACAAACCTCTATAATGTGGACAACTCCCTAATGCGGATAAAATATCTCAGTACTCTTCTATATAATAAGAACTGGATATTTAACTCCCTATTCCGGACTTCGGTCGCCCCTTTTTCAGACTAGTATACAGGTTTTTACTGCTTGAATAACCTGTCTAATTCGGACTAGACAATGGCGCGATCTTTGAGTACTGTGCATCTCCCGGATGATGTGGCGACTAATGTGGCGCAACAAATACGATTGCTTTTGCTGTATGTGAACTGTTTAATCCCGTAAGAAATGTGCCAATCCGTAGTGGGTTGTATGTAGATCTGTAGTGCCTGGCCTCATTCACTCAATTTGTCAGAAAAAATATCTGAATGGTGTTATTAATCGATATTGAAAATGGAGGAAAAAAGGGAAGCTTAATCGTTCAATCTTGTTAAAGATCATATTTTGAAATTTTATGGTGCGCGGTTTGAATACCAGTTATCAGCCCTCCTTTAATGTCTCCACTTTCAGGCGTAGGTGTCAAGGTCTGTTGTGTAGGTGTGTTTGGGGGGGGGGGGGCGGGAGGGTGGAAGGGGAGTTGTCTCTGTTATTACTGGAAGATGATTTGCAGATTGCCAATATTACAACAATTCTGCAAAAGTCAACAATGGTTCAATCAGGAAACAATCGAACCGTTGTATCCTGATTGATCCTTACATCCTGCTATTACGGACACCCTGCTATTCCGGACAGATTTCGCCATTCCCAATGCTGTCCCGATTACCCAGGCTCTACTGCATTACTTTTTTCTCTACTTTCCTTCATATATTGATGAAGCACATGTTTATCTGTAAACCTGCAAAATTTTATCTGTGTAGGATAAGAAATTCTTAAAATGGAATATGAATTCGAAAGAGAATCAAAATATTCGTGAATAATAATAAGTTTTGCACACATTGTACAGATTTATTTATTTATTTATCTGTTGATAGTTTTGTTTAATTCTTATTACACGCTTGCTTTACTTTTAACGATAAGAACATATGGTAGAGCCCCCCCCCCCCCCACCTCCCCGCCCCCGTTACAGCTATTTTACAATATAGTTGGACGTTCCTTGGTGGGTCGTTGCGTGTTGTGAGAACGGGGACCTGGTCGGAACTATCCAGGCTATCGCAAATGTATTAGGGCATTAGTTAATTGAACCTTGTATTTGCAATATAC
Source organism: Protula sp. h YS-2021 (assembly GCA_949752745.1). Lineage (NCBI taxonomy): Eukaryota > Metazoa > Annelida > Polychaeta > Sabellida > Serpulidae > Protula > Protula sp. h YS-2021. The sequence continues at coordinate 5,873,202 of OX457026.1, read as the reverse complement.
AAATATACAAAGCTTCTCGTGTAACTGGCGTGCTGATCCAATACCAACAAAGTATTATCAGGATCGTCGGGATTTCGAGTATTGTCCGGGGATTCTTCAGACACTGATCGAGTGTCTAAAGGTCAAAATCAACTGAAAGGGGTCAATCTACTTGTCCAGTTTTTTATATTATTTTACAAAGTCGTTCAAAGAGGTGCACGTCTAAAACTCAGATTAATTGCACTATGTTGTATATATTTCGGCTGGCAGTTATTTGCGATGTGAATTCTTCATTTTTTTAATTATTTATACTGCCGTTGCTCCTTATAATACCCTCTGTTGGCATACCATCAGATTTAATGTCACTTAGGTTAAAATCCAAGTAATAATATTTTGAGAGATTTGCTACAAGTGAGATTAGCTCTGTTTGGTGTAAGTATGTTCTACATTCACGTATTTGACCTTTAGGAAAAACTTTAGAAAAGACTCTTCAGGGCGATAAAATAACAGTATTTCTTTTAATGTCGATTTTTCTTTCAACAAAATCAGAGAAAACCTCATCAAATCACTGCAGTCTTAGGGTTTGATCAATAGATGTCAGATCTTCACTTATCGCTGTCAGATAATTAAAGAATTTATAAAAATCCCAAATAAAGAATATGTTGAGAAATATTATTTATTACAGCGAACACCAGAGGGCGTCTATGTGGTTGGATGTACAATTCTGACGTCATTTTAAGCGTCATGTAACTTATCCACGGTGGCTTTTTCTGCCCCATTGCCTTGTTTTCTTAAATTCGAAATCAGAGTGAATGTCAATAACCAAAATATCCCAGGGGTGGGGGTTGGGTGGTGGGGGGGGGGCTTTGGTGCCATTTTGTATAACCATGCGTGTCAAAAAAAAAATCTCGGGGGTGGGGGGGGGAGGGGGGGGGGTAATGGGGCCAGACGTGACCAGAGCGGAGTGCCAATGTCTTATTTAAAAAGAGGTTATTTTTATTCAGAAATCCGCGCTATTTTCCCAAATGATGTGTTCTGTCAAAACTGCACTTGCGTTTTATTTTAAAGGGGGGTATTGTTTGAAAATTGGCACTCGGTGTTTAGGGGTAGTGGATGGACACGCATGGTTCCAAGTGGTACGTGAGTGGCCTCCGGCAAAAATATCCAGACCTAATCTTCCGTGTTGGGCCTTATTTTTTTTACTATGGATATGATTATGTAATGGCATACGATGACGTGTCATTATTTTCCTTTGTTAATACACACGACGGTGACGTGATAGTCACGTGTAAGCAATCGATTTCTTTATTCCGGTTTTGTGCCTATTTATTTTATTATAAATTAGTAACTGACTTACCCTATGATTATGTCAATCATTAAGTTGATTAATCTCGTACGAGCAATAATGCGATTGGCTGTTTGATGTTGATTGACAGCTCGGGCCGCAGGGGTTCCGCGCGCAGCATGGGAAGACGCCGCTACACCGCGCCAAGGAGAACGCCCACAAACGGCTCTACACGCAGCTGGAACCAAAAGCTGTTCAAGTATGCGATTATTTTCTACTTTTCACACAGAAACACCCCCCGTGCACGCGTACACGCACACACACACGCACACACTCACACACTCATATATATATTTTATATATATATATATATATATATAATATAATATATATATATATATATATATATCGAAAATATAAATATAAATATATATGTTATGGCTTTCAGCTGTTTTTATTTCATTATTGACTTTCACTGAGCCTGAGCCTTCTCCATCCAACGCCTAGCTGTTGACTTTTACTTCCTGGAAAATGGAACACTCCAGAAAAAAGAAAACATTTGGCAGAAGTAGTGCTCACACCCATGTGCTTGACAAATAATAAATAATAAATATAAAATAAATGAAATTCAGCGAGAATGGTTCATGTAAATAATAATAATAATAATAATAATAATAATAATAATATAATAATAATAATAATAATAATAAAAAAATAATAATAATAATAATAATAAAACAACGCAGAAATCGAGTGGGCTATATTGAGGAGAGACAGAGGTTGGGGGAGGAGGGGGAGGGGGGCTGTTAATTTTCATCCAGTACTTAGCGTTTCAACTTTCGCGAAC